>JAHUUD020000092.1:0-320908 GCA_020010945.3 Muscidifurax raptorellus
ACGTAATCATAGAAACGTGATAAATCTACGGATACTACGTAGGTTACACTTCGAAATCCTGTGTTAAACGCTTGGATATCAAGTACCCACTTTATTCAATGGACTTAGACCTACAGGTGAACGTTTCCTTGTTACAATAATCATTGAAACGTGATAAATCTGTGGATTCCAGGTAGGTAACACGTGGAAACGACTTCCATAGCTAAATCAACGATACCCATAGACTTATAAAGGTCGAAATTATATACTTATTTGTTTGAAATGATCATAAACGTAGAGGTGAGCGTTACCGAGTTGTCATAATCATAGAAACGTGATAAATCTACGGATACTACGTAGGTTACACTTCGAAATCCTGTGTTAAACGCTTGGATATCAAGTACCCACTTTATTCAATGAACTTAGACCTACAGGTGAACGTTTCCTTGTTACAATTCTCATTGAAACGTGATAAATCAGTGGTTTCCAGGTAGGTAACACGTGAAAACGACTTCCATAGCCAAATCCACGATACACATAGGGTTAGAAAGATTGAAATTAAATACCCATCTGTTTGAAATGATCATAAACTTACAGGTGAACGTTACCGAGTTGTCATAATCATAGAAACGTGATAAATCTACGGATACTACGTAGGTTACACTTCGAAATCCTGTGTTAAACGCTTGGATATCAAGTACCCACTTTATTCAATGGACTTAGACCTACAGGTGAACGTTTCCTTGTTACAATAATCATTGAAACGTGATAAATCTGTGGATTCCAGGTAGGTAACACGTGGAAACGACTTCCATAGCTAAATCAACGATACCCATAGACTTATAAAGGTCGAAATTATATACTTATTTGTTTGAAATGATCATAAACGTAGAGGTGAGCGTTACCGAGTTGTCATAATCATAGAAACGTGATAAATCTACGGATACTACGTAGGTTACACTTCGAAATCCTGTGTTAAACGCTTGGATATCAAGTACCCACTTTATTCAATGGACTTAGTCCTACAGGTGAACGTTTCCTTGTTACAATAATCATTGAAACGTGATAAATCTGTGGATTCCAGGTAGGTAACACGTGGAAACGACTTCCATAGCTAAATCAACGATACCCATAGACTTATAAAGGTCGAAATTATATACTTATTTGTTTGAAATGATCATAAACGTAGAGGTGAGCGTTACCGAGTTGTCATAATCATAGAAACGTGATAAATCTACTGATACTACGTAGGTTACACTTGGAAATCTTGTGTTAAACGCTTGGATATCAAGTACCCACTTTATTCAATGAACTTAGACCTACAGGTGTACGTTTCCTAGTTACAATAATCATTGAAACGTGATAAATCTGTGGATTCCAGGTAGGTAACACGTGGAAACGACTTCCATAGCTAAATCAACGATACCCACAGACTTATAAAGGTCGAAATTATATACTTATTTGTTTGAAATGATCATAAACGTAGAGGTGAGCGTTACCGAGTTGTCATAATCATAGAAACGTGATAAATCTACGGATACTACGTAGGTTACACTTGGAAATCCTGTGTTAAACGCTTGGATATCAAGTACCCACTTTATTCAATGAACTTAGACCTACAGGTGAACGTTTCCTTGTTACAATTCTCATTGAAACGTGATAAATCAGTGGTTTCCAGGCAGGTAACACGTGAAAACGACTACCATAGCCAAATCCACGATACACATAGGGTTAGAAAGATTGAAATTAAATACCCATCTGTTTGAAGTGATCATAAACGTAGAGGTGAGCGTTACCGAGTTGTCATAATCATAGAAACGTGATAAATCTACTGATACTACGTAGGTTACACTTGGAAATTTTGTGTTAAACGCTTGGATATCAAGTACCCACTTTATTCAATGAACTTAGACCTACAGGTGAACGTTTCCTAGTTACAATAATCATTGAAACGTGATAAATCTGTGGATTCCAGGTAGGTAACACGTGAAAACGACTTCCATAGCCAAATCCACGATACACATAGGGTTAGAAAGATTGAAATTAAATACCCATATGTTTGAAATGATCATAAACGTAGAGGTGAGCGTTACCGAGTTGTCATAATCATAGAAACGTGATAAATCTACGGATACTACGTAGGTTACACATGGAAATCCTGTGTTAAACGCTTGGATATCAAGTACCCACTTTATTCAATGGACTTAGACCTACAGGTGAACGTTTCCTTGTTACAATAATCATTGAAACGTGATAAATCTGTGGATTCCAGGTAGGTAACACGTGGAAACGACTTCCATAGCTAAATCAACGATACCCATAGACTTATAAAGGTCGAAATTATATACTTATTTGTTTGAAATGATCATAAACGTAGAGGTGAGCGTTACCGAGTTGTCATAATCATAGAAACGTGATAAATCTACGGATACTACGTAGGTTACACTTCGAAATCCTGTGTTAAACGCTTGGATATCAAGTACCCACTTTATTCAATGAACTTAGACCTACAGGTGAACGTTTCCTTGTTACAATTCTCATTGAAACGTGATAAATCAGTGGTTTCCAGGTAGGTAACACGTGGAAAACGACTTCCATAGCCAAATCCACGATACACATAGGGTTAGAAAGATTGAAATTAAATACCCATCTGTTTGAAATGATCATAAACGTAGAGGTGAGCGTTACCGAGTTGTCATAATCATAGAAACGTGATAAATCTACGGATACTACGTAGGTTACACTTGGAAATCCTGTGTTAAACGCTTGGATATCAAGTACCCACTTTATTCAATGGACTTAGACCTACAGGTGAACGTTTCCTTGTTACAATAATCATTGAAACGTGATAAATCTGTGGATTCCAGGTAGGTAACACGTGAAAACGACTTCCATAGTCAAATCCACGATACCCATAGACTTATAAAGGTCGAAATTATATACTTATTTGTTTGAAATGATCATAAACGTAGAGGTGAGCGTTACCGAGTTGTCATAATCATAGAAACGTGATAATTCTACGGATACTACGTAGGTTACACTTGGAAATCCTGTGTTAAACGCTTGGATATCAAGTACCCACTTTATTCAATGAACTTAGACCTACAGGTGAACGTTTCCTAGTTACAATAAACATAAAATCGTGCTAATTCTATGCATACCAGGTAGGAAATACGTTGAAAGGATTTCCATGGATCAAGCAAAGACACCCATAGGCTTAGAAAGGTCGGAATTATATACCCATTTGTTTGAAAAGATCATAAACGTAGAGGTGAACGTTACCGACTTGTCATAATCATGGAAACGTGATAAATCTACGATTACTTCGTAGGTTACACTTGGAAATCCTGTGTTAAACGCTTGGATATCAAGTACCCACTTTATTCAATGGACTTAGACCTACAGGTGAACGTTTCCTTGTTACAATAATCGTTGAAACGTGATAAATCTGTGGATTCCAGGTAGGTAACACGTGGAAACGACTTCCATAGCTAAATCAACGATACCCATAGACTTATAAAGGTCGAAATTATATACTTATTTGTTTGAAATGATCATAAACGTAGAGGTGAGCGTTACCGAGTTGTCATAATCATAGAAACGTGATAAATCTACTGATACTACGTAGGTTACACTTGGAAATTTTGTGTTAAACGCTTGGATATCAAGTACCCACTTTATTCAATGAACTTAGACCTACAGGTGAACGTTTCCTTGTTACAATTCTCATTGAAACGTGATAAATCTGTGGATTCCAGGTAGTTAACACGTGAAAACGACTTCCATAGCCAAATCCACGATACACATAGGGTTAGAAAGATTGAAATTAAATACCCATATGTTTGAAATGATCATAAACGTAGAGGTGAGCGTTACCGAGTTGTCATAATCATAGAAACGTGATAAATCTACGGATACTACGTAGGTTACACATGGAAATCCTGTGTTAAACGCTTGGATATCAAGTACCCACTTTATTCAATGGACTTAGACCTACAGGTGAACGTTTCCTTGTTACAATAATCATTGAAACGTGATAAATCTGTGGATTCCAGGTAGGTAACACGTGGAAACGACTTCCATAGCTAAATCAACGATACCCATAGACTTATAAAGGTCGAAATTATATACTTATTTGTTTGAAATGATCATAAACGTAGAGGTGAGCGTTACCGAGTTGTCATAATCATAGAAACGTGATAAATCTACGGATACTACGTAGGTTACACTTCGAAATCCTGTGTTAAACGCTTGGATATCAAGTACCCACTTTATTCAATGAACTTAGACCTACAGGTGAACGTTTCCTTGTTACAATTCTCATTGAAACGTGATAAATCAGTGGTTTCCAGGTAGGTAACACGTGAAAACGACTTCCATAGCCAAATCCACGATACACATAGGGTTAGAAAGATTGAAATTAAATACCCATCTGTTTGAAATGATCATAAACTTACAGGTGAACGTTACCGAGTTGTCATAATCATAGAAACGTGATAAATCTACGGATACTACGTAGGTTACACTTCGAAATCCTGTGTTAAACGCTTGGATATCAAGTACCCACTTTATTCAATGGACTTAGACCTACAGGTGAACGTTTCCTTGTTACAATAATCATTGAAACGTGATAAATCTGTGGATTCCAGGTAGGTAACACGTGGAAACGACTTCCATAGCTAAATCAACGATACCCATAGACTTATAAAGGTCGAAATTATATACTTATTTGTTTGAAATGATCATAAACGTAGAGGTGAGCGTTACCGAGTTGTCATAATCATAGAAACGTGATAAATCTACGGATACTACGTAGGTTACACTTCGAAATCCTGTGTTAAACGCTTGGATATCAAGTACCCACTTTATTCAATGGACTTAGTCCTACAGGTGAACGTTTCCTTGTTACAATAATCATTGAAACGTGATAAATCTGTGGATTCCAGGTAGGTAACACGTGGAAACGACTTCCATAGCTAAATCAACGATACCCATAGACTTATAAAGGTCGAAATTATATACTTATTTGTTTGAAATGATCATAAACGTAGAGGTGAGCGTTACCGAGTTGTCATAATCATAGAAACGTGATAAATCTACTGATACTACGTAGGTTACACTTGGAAATCTTGTGTTAAACGCTTGGATATCAAGTACCCACTTTATTCAATGAACTTAGACCTACAGGTGAACGTTTCCTAGTTACAATAATCATTGAAACGTGATAAATCTGTGGATTCCAGGTAGGTAACACGTGGAAACGACTTCCATAGCTAAATCAACGATACCCACAGACTTATAAAGGTCGAAATTATATACTTATTTGTTTGAAATGATCATAAACGTAGAGGTGAGCGTTACCGAGTTGTCATAATCATAGAAACGTGATAAATCTACGGATACTACGTAGGTTACACTTGGAAATCCTGTGTTAAACGCTTGGATATCAAGTACCCACTTTATTCAATGAACTTAGACCTACAGGTGAACGTTTCCTTGTTACAATTCTCATTGAAACGTGATAAATCAGTGGTTTCCAGGCAGGTAACACGTGAAAACGACTACCATAGCCAAATCCACGATACACATAGGGTTAGAAAGATTGAAATTAAATACCCATCTGTTTGAAGTGATCATAAACGTAGAGGTGAGCGTTACCGAGTTGTCATAATCATAGAAACGTGATAAATCTACTGATACTACGTAGGTTACACTTGGAAATTTTGTGTTAAACGCTTGGATATCAAGTACCCACTTTATTCAATGAACTTAGACCTACAGGTGAACGTTTCCTAGTTACAATAATCATTGAAACGTGATAAATCTGTGGATTCCAGGTAGGTAACATGTGAAAACGACTTCCATAGCCAAATCCACGATACACATAGGGTTAGAAAGATTGAAATTAAATACCCATATGTTTGAAATGATCATAAACGTAGAGGTGAGCGTTACCGAGTTGTCATAATCATAGAAACGTGATAAATCTACGGATACTACGTAGGTTACACATGGAAATCCTGTGTTAAACGCTTGGATATCAAGTACCCACTTTATTCAATGGACTTAGACCTACAGGTGAACGTTTCCTTGTTACAATAATCATTGAAACGTGATAAATCTGTGGATTCCAGGTAGGTAACACGTGGAAACGACTTCCATAGCTAAATCAACGATACCCATAGACTTATAAAGGTCGAAATTATATACTTATTTGTTTGAAATGATCATAAACGTAGAGGTGAGCGTTACCGAGTTGTCATAATCATAGAAACGTGATAAATCTACGGATACTACGTAGGTTACACTTCGAAATCCTGTGTTAAACGCTTGGATATCAAGTACCCACTTTATTCAATGAACTTAGACCTACAGGTGAACGTTTCCTTGTTACAATTCTCATTGAAACGTGATAAATCAGTGGTTTCCAGGTAGGTAACACGTGAAAACGACTTCCATAGCCAAATCCACGATACACATAGGGTTAGAAAGATTGAAATTAAATACCCATCTGTTTGAAATGATCATAAACGTAGAGGTGAGCGTTACCGAGTTGTCATAATCATAGAAACGTGATAAATCTACGGATACTACGTAGGTTACACTTGGAAATCCTGTGTTAAACGCTTGGATATCAAGTACCCACTTTATTCAATGGACTTAGACCTACAGGTGAACGTTTCCTTGTTACAATAATCATTGAAACGTGATAAATCTGTGGATTCCAGGTAGGTAACACGTGAAAACGACTTCCATAGTCAAATCCACGATACCCATAGACTTATAAAGGTCGAAATTATATACTTATTTGTTTGAAATGATCATAAACGTAGAGGTGAGCGTTACCGAGTTGTCATAATCATAGAAACGTGATAATTCTACGGATACTACGTAGGTTACACTTGGAAATCCTGTGTTAAACGCTTGGATATCAAGTACCCACTTTATTCAATGAACTTAGACCTACAGGTGAACGTTTCCTAGTTACAATAAACATAAAATCGTGCTAATTCTATGCATACCAGGTAGGAAATACGTTGAAAGGATTTCCATGGATCAAGCAAAGACACCCATAGGCTTAGAAAGGTCAGAATTATATACCCATTTGTTTGAAAAGATCATAAACGTAGAGGTGAACGTTACCGACTTGTCATAATCATGGAAACGTGATAAATCTACGATTACTTCGTAGGTTACACTTGGAAATCCTGTGTTAAACGCTTGGATATCAAGTACCCACTTTATTCAATGGACTTAGACCTACAGGTGAACGTTTCCTTGTTACAATAATCGTTGAAACGTGATAAATCTGTGGATTCCAGGTAGGTAACACGTGGAAACGACTTCCATAGCTAAATCAACGATACCCATAGACTTATAAAGGTCGAAATTATATACTTATTTGTTTGAAATGATCATAAACGTAGAGGTGAGCGTTACCGAGTTGTCATAATCATAGAAACGTGATAAATCTACGGATACTACGTAGGTTACACTTGGAAATCCTGTGTTAAACGCTTGGATATCAAGTACCCACTTTATTCAATGAACTTAGACCTACAGGTGAACGTTTCCTTGTTACAATTCTCATTGAAACGTGATAAATCAGTGGTTTCCAGGTAGGTAACACGTGAAAACGACTTCCATAGCCAAATCCACGATACACATAGGGTTAGAAAGATTGAAATTAAATACCCATCTGTTTGAAATGATCATAAACTTACAGGTGAACGTTACCGAGTTGTCATAATCATAGAAACGTGATAAATCTACGGATACTTCGTAGTTTACACTTGGAAATCCTGAGTTAAACGCTTGGATATCAAGTACCCACTTTATTCAATGAACTTAGACCTACAGGTGAACGTTTCCTTGTTACAATTCTCATTGAAACGTGATAAATCAGTGGTTTCCACGTAGGTAACACGTGAAAACGACTTCCATAGCCACATCCACGATACACATAGGGTTAGAAAGATTGAAATTAAATACCCATCTGTTTGAAATGATCATAAACGTAGAGGTGAACGTTACCGACTTGTCATAATCATAGAAACGTGATAAATCTACGGATACTTCGTAGGTTACACTTGGAAATCCTTTGTTAAACGCTTGGATATCAAGGACCCACTTTAATCAATGCAGTTAAATCTACGGGTGAACGTTACCTAGTTCAATAATCATTGTAACGTGAAAAATCCATGGATTCCAGGTCGGTGGAACGTGGAAACGACTTCCATAGCTAAATCAACGATACCCATAGGCTTAGAAAGGTTGAAATTAAATATCCATCTCAATACGCTCGGATATAATAAGGTCGAAATTAAATAACCATCTGTTTGAAATAATCATAAACGTACAGGTGAACGTTTCCGAGTTGTCATAATCATAGAAACGTGATAAATCTACGGATACTTCGTAGTTTACACTTGGAAATCCTGTGTTAAACGCTTGGATATCAAGTACCCACTTTATTCAATGGACTAAAACTTACGGGTGAACGTTTCCTTGTTACAATAATCATTGAAACGTGATAAATCTGTGGATTCCAGGTAGGTAACACGTGGAAACGACTTCCATAGCTAAATCAACGATACCCATAGACTTATAAAGGTCGAAATTATATACTTATTTGTTTGAAATGATCATAAACGTAGAGGTGAGCGTTACCGAGTTGTCATAATCATAGAAACGTGATAAATCTACGGATACTACGTAGGTTACACTTCGAAATCCTGTGTTAAACGCTTGGATGTCAAGTACCCACTTTATTCAATGAACTTAGACCTACAGGTGAACGTTTCCTTGTTACAATAATCGTTGAAACGTGATAAATCTATGGATTCCAGGTAGGTGGGACGTGGAAACGACTTCCATAGCTAAATCAACGACACCCATAGGTTTAGAAAGGTCGAAATTAAATACCCATCTGTTTGAAATGATCATAAACTTACAGGTGAACGTTCCCTAGTTGCAATGAACATAACATCGTGGTAATTCTATGCATACCAGGTAGGAAATACGTTGAAACGATTTCCATGAATCAAGCAACGACACCCATAGGCTTAGAAAGATTGAAATTAAATACCCATCTGTTTGAAATGATCATAAACTTACAGGTGAACGTTTCCAAGTTGTCATAATCATAGAAAAGTGATAAATCTTCGTATACTTCGTAGGTTACACTTGGAAATCCATGTACTATACGCTTGGATATCGATTACCCTCTTTATTCAATGAACTTAGACCTACAGGTGAACGTTTCCTTGTTACAATTCTCATTGAAACGTGATAAGTCAGTGGTTTCCAGGTAGGTAACACGTGAAAACGACTTCCATAGCTAAATCCACGATACACATAGGGTTAGAGAGGCCGAAATTATATACTTATTTGTTTGAAATTATCATAAACGTAGAGGTGAACGTTACCGAGTTGTCATAATCATAGAAACGTGATAAATCTACGGATACTTCGTAGTTTACACTTGGAAATCCTGTATTAAACGCTTGGATATCAAGTACCCACTTTATTCAATGGACTTAAACTTGCGGGTGAACGTTTCCTAGTTACAATAATCATTGAAACGTGATAAATCTATGGATTCCAGGTAGGTGGGACGTGGAAACGACTTCCATAGCTAAATCAACGATACCCATAGACTTATAAAGGTCGAAATTATATACTTATTTGTTTGAAATGATCATAAACGTAGAGGTGAGCGTTACCGAGTTGTCATAGTCATAGAAACGTGATAAATCTACGGATACTACGTAGGTTACACTTGGAAATCCTGTGTTAAACGCTTGGATATCAAGTACCCACTTTATTCAATGAACTTAGACCTACAGGTGAACGTTTCCTAGTTACAATAAACATAAAATCGTGCTAATTCTATGCATACCAGGTAGGAAATACGTTGAAACGATATCCATGGATCAAGCAAAGACACCCATAGGCTTAGAAAGGTCGGAATTATATACTTATTTGTTTGAAATGATCATAAACGTAGAGGTGAGCGTTACCGAGTTGTCATAATCATAGAAACGTGATAAATCTACGGATACTACGTAGGTTACACTTGGAAATCCTGTGTTAAACGCTTGGATATCAAGTACCCACTTTATTCAATGAACTCAGACCTACAGGTGAACGTTTCCTTGTTACAATTCTCATTGAAACGTGATAAATCAGTGGTTTCCAGGTAGGTAACACGTGAAAACGACTTCCATAGCCAAATCCACGATACACATAGGGTTAGAAAGATTGAAATTAAATACCCATCTGTTTGAAATGATCATAAACTTACAGGTGAACGTTACCGAGTTGTCATAATCATAGAAACGTGATAAATCTACGGATACTACGTAGGTTACACTTGGAAATCCTGTGTTAAACGCTTGGATATCAAGTACCCACTTTATTCAATGAACTCAGACCTACAGGTGAACGTTTCCTTGTTACAATTCTCATTGAAACGTGATAAATCAGTTGTTTCCAGGTAGGTAACACGTGAAAACGACTTCCATAGCCAAATCCACGATACACATAGGGTTAGAAAGATTGAAATTAAATACCCATCTGTTTGAAATGATCATAAACTTACAGGTGAACGTTACCGACTTGTCATAATCATAGAAACGTGATAAATCTACGGATACTACGTAGGTTACACTTCGAAATCCTGTGTTAAACGCTTGGATATCAAGTACCCACTTTATTCAATGGACTTAGACCTACAGGTGAACGTTTCCTTGTTACAATAATCATTGAAACGTGATAAATCTGTGGATTCCAGGTAGGTAACACGTGGAAACGACTTCCATAGCTAAATCAACGATACCCACAGACTTATAAAGGTCGAAATTATATACTTATTTGTTTGAAATGATCATAAACGTAGAGGTGAGCGTTACCGAGTTGTCATAATCATAGAAACGTGATAAATCTACGGATACTACGTAGGTTACACTTGGAAATCCTGTGTTAAACGCTTGGATATCAAGTACCCACTTTATTCAATGAACTTAGACCTACAGGTGAACGTTTCCTTGTTACAATTCTCATTGAAACGTGATAAATCAGTGGTTTCCAGGTAGGTAACACGTGAAAACGACTTCCATAGCCAAATCCACGATACACATAGGGTTAGAAAGATTGAAATTAAATACCCATCTGTTTGAAATGATCATAAACGTAGAGGTGAGCGTTACCGAGTTGTCATAATCATAGAAACGTGATAAATCTACGGATACTACGTAGGTTACACTTGGAAATCCTGTGTTAAACGCTTGGATATCAAGTACCCACTTTATTCAATGGACTTAGACCTACAGGTGAACGTTTCCTTGTTACAATAATCATTGAAACGTGATAAATCTGTGGATTCCAGGTAGGTAACACGTGGAAACGACTTCCATAGCTAAATCAACGATACCCATAGACTTATAAAGGTCGAAATTATATACTTATTTGTTTGAAATGATCATAAACGTAGAGGTGAGCGTTACCGAGTTGTCATAATCATAGAAACGTGATAAATCTACGGATACTACGTAGGTTACACTTGGAAATCCTGTGTTAAACGCTTGGATATCAAGTACCCACTTTATTCAATGGACTTCGACCTACAGGTGAACGTTTCCTTGTTACAATAATCATTGAAACGTGATAAATCAGTGGTTTCCAGGTAGGTAACACGTGAAAACGACTTCCATAGTCGAATCCACGATACACATAGGGTTAGAAAGATTGAAATTAAATACCCATATGTTTCAAATGATCATAAACGTAGAGGTGAGCGTTACCGAGTTGTCATAATCATAGAAACGTGATAAATCTACGGATACTACGTAGGTTACACTTGGAAATCCTGTGTTAAACGCTTGGATATCAAGTACCCACTTTATTCAATGAACTTAGACCTACAGGTGAACGTTTCCTAGTTACAATAAACATAAAATCGTGCTAATTCTATGCATACCAGGTAGGAAATACGTTGAAACGATTTCCATGGATCAAGCAAAGACACCCATAGGCTTAGAAAGGTCGGAATTATATACCCATTTGTTTGAAATGATCATAAACGTAGAGGTGAACGTTACCGACTTGTCATAATCATGGAAACGTGATAAATCTACGATTACTTCGTAGGTTACACTTGGAAATCCTGTGTTAAACGCTTGGATATCAAGTACCCACTTTATTCAATGGACTTAGACCTACAGGTGAACGTTTCCTTGTTACAATAATCGTTGAAACGTGATAAATCTGTGGATTCCAGGTAGGTAACACGTGGAAACGACTTCCATAGCTAAATCAACGATACCCATAGACTTATAAAGGTCGAAATTATATACTTATTTGTTTGAAATGATCATAAACGTAGAGGTGAGCGTTACCGAGTTGTCATAATCATAGAAACGTGATAAATCTACGGATACTACGTAGGTTACACTTGGAAATCCTGTGTTAAACGCTTGGATATCAAGTACCCACTTTATTCAATGAACTTAGACCTACAGGTGAACGTTTCCTTGTTACAATTCTCATTGAAACGTGATAAATCAGTGGTTTCCAGGTAGGTAACACGTGAAAACGACTTCCATAGCCAAATCCACGATACACATAGGGTTAGAAAGATTGAAATTAAATACCCATCTGTTTGAAATGATCATAAACTTACAGGTGAACGTTACCGAGTTGTCATAATCATAGAAACGTGATAAATCTACGGATACTTCGTAGTTTACACTTGGAAATCCTGAGTTAAACGCTTGGATATCAAGTACCCACTTTATTCAATGAACTTAGACCTACAGGTGAACGTTTCCTTGTTACAATTCTCATTGAAACGTGATAAATCAGTGGTTTCCACGTAGGTAACACGTGAAAACGACTTCCATAGCCACATCCACGATACACATAGGGTTAGAAAGATTGAAATTAAATACCCATCTGTTTGAAATGATCATAAACGTAGAGGTGAACGTTACCGACTTGTCATAATCATAGAAACGTGATAAATCTACGGATACTTCGTAGGTTACACTTGGAAATCCTTTGTTAAACGCTTGGATATCAAGGACCCACTTTAATCAATGCAGTTAAATCTACGGGTGAACGTTACCTAGTTCAATAATCATTGTAACGTGAAAAATCCATGGATTCCAGGTCGGTGGAACGTGGAAACGACTTCCATAGCTAAATCAACGATACCCATAGGCTTAGAAAGGTTGAAATTAAATATCCATCTCAATACGCTCGGATATAATAAGGTCGAAATTAAATAACCATCTGTTTGAAATAATCATAAACGTACAGGTGAACGTTTCCGAGTTGTCATAATCATAGAAACGTGATAAATCTACGGATACTTCGTAGTTTACACTTGGAAATCCTGTGTTAAACGCTTGGATATCAAGTACCCACTTTATTCAATGGACTAAAACTTACGGGTGAACGTTTCCTTGTTACAATAATCATTGAAACGTGATAAATCTGTGGATTCCAGGTAGGTAACACGTGGAAACGACTTCCATAGCTAAATCAACGATACCCATAGACTTATAAAGGTCGAAATTATATACTTATTTGTTTGAAATGATCATAAACGTAGAGGTGAGCGTTACCGAGTTGTCATAATCATAGAAACGTGATAAATCTACGGATACTACGTAGGTTACACTTCGAAATCCTGTGTTAAACGCTTGGATATCAAGTACCCACTTTATTCAATGAACTTAGACCTACAGGTGAACGTTTCCTTGTTACAATTCTCATTGAAACGTGATAAATCAGTGGTTTCCAGGTAGGTAACACGTGAAAACGACTTCCATAGCCAAATCCACGATACACATAGGGTTAGAAAGATTGAAATTAAATACCCATCTGTTTGAAATGATCATAAACTTACAGGTGAACGTTACCGAGTTGTCATAATCATAGAAACGTGATAAATCTACGGATACTACGTAGGTTACACTTGGAAATCCTGTGTTAAACGCTTGGATATCAAGTACCCACTTTATTCAATGAACTTAGACCTACAGGTGAACGTTTCCTTGTTACAATTCTCATTGAAACGTGATAAATCAGTGGTTTCCAGGTAGGTAACACGTGAAAACGACTTCCATAGCCAAATCCACGATACACATAGACTTATAAAGGTCGAAATTAAATACCCATCTGTTTGAAATGATCATAAACTTACAGGTGAGCGTTACCGAGTTGTCATAATCATTAAAACGTGATAAATCTGTGGATTCCAGGTAGGTAAGACGTGGGAACAATTGCCATGGATAAATCAACGATACCCATAGGGTTAGCAAGGTCGAAATTAAATACCCATCTGTTTGAAATGATCATGAACTTACAGCTGAACGATTCCTAGTTGCAATAAACATAAAATCTTGCTAATTCTATGCATACCACGTAAGAAATACGTTGAAACGATTTCCATGGATCAAGCAACGACACCCATAGGCTTAGAAAGATTGAAATTCAATACCCTTCTATTTGAAATGATCATAAACGTACAGGTGAACGTTTCCGAGTTGTCATAATCATAGAAACGTGATAAATCTGCGGATACTACGTAGGTTACACTTGGAATTCCTGTGTTAAACGCTTGGATATCAAGTACCCACTTTATTCAATGGACTTCAACCTACAGGTGAACGTTTCCTAGTTACAATAATCATTGAAACGTGATAAATCTGTGGATTCCAGATAGGTAAGACGTGGGAACAATTGCCATGGATAAATCAACGATACCCATAGGGTTAGCAACGTCGAAATTAAATACATATCTGTTTGAAGTGATCATAAACTTACAGCTGAACGTTTCCTAGTTGCAATAAACATAAAATCTTGCTAATTCTATGCATACCACGTAAGAAATACGTTGAAACGAGTTCCATGGATCAAGCAACGACACCCATAGGCTTAGAAAGATTGAAATTCAATACCCTTCTATTTGAAATGATCATAAACGTACAGGTGAACGTTTCCGAGTTGTCATAATCATAGAAACGTGATAAATCTACGGCTACCTCGTAGGTTACACTTGGAAATCCTGTGCTATACGCTTGGATATCAAGTACCCACTTTATTCAATGAACTTAGACCTACAGGTGAACGTTTCCTAGTTACAATAATCATTGAAACGTGATAAATCTGTGGATTCCAGGTAGGTAACACGTGGAAACGACTTCCATAGCTAAATCAACGATACCCATAGGGTTAGCAAGGTCGAAATTAAATACCCATCTGTTTGAAATGGTCATAAACTTACAGGTGAACGTTCCCTAGTTGCAATGAACATAAAATTGTGGTTATTCTATGCATACCAGGTAGGAAATACGTTGATACGATTTCCATGGATCAAGCAACGACACCTATAGGCTTAGAAAGATTGAAATTAAATACCCATCTGTTTGAAATGATCATAAACGTACAGGTGAACGTTTCCGAGTTGTCATAATCATAGAAAAGTGTTAAATCTACGTATACTCCGTAGGTTACACTTGGAAATCCTGTGCTATACGCTTGGATATCAATTACCCACTTTATTCAATGAACTTAGACCTACAGGTGAACGTTTCCTAGTTACAATAATCATTGAAACGTGATAAATCTGTGGATTCCAGGTAGGTAAGACGTGGGAACAATTGCCATGGATAAATCAACGATACCCATAGGCTTAGCGAGGTCGAAATTAAATACCCATCTGTTTGAAATGATCATAAACGTAGAGGTGACCATTTCCGAGTTGTCATAATCATAGAAACGTGATAAATCTACGGATACTACGTAGATTACAGTTGGAAATCCTGTGCTAAACGCTTCGATATCAAGTACCCACTTTATTCAATAGACTTAAAACTACAGGTGAACGTTTCCTAGTTACAATAATCATTAAAACGTGATAAATCTGTGGATTCCAGGTAGGTAAGACGTGGGAACAATTGCCATGGATAAATCAACGATACCCATAGGGTTAGCAAGGTCGAAATTAAATACCCATCTGTTTGAAATGATCATGAACTTACAGGTGAACGTTTCCAAGTTGTCATAATCATAGAAATGTGATAAATCTACGGATACTACGTAGGTTACAGTTGGACATCCTGTGCTAAACGCTTTGATATCAAATACCCACTTTATTCAATAGACTTAAAACTACAGGTGAACGTTTCCTAGTTACAATAATCATTGAAACGTGATAAATCTGTGGATTCCAGGTAGGTAAGACGTGGGAACAATGGCCATGGATAAATCAAAGATACCCATAGGGTTAGCAAGCTCGAATTTAATACCCATCTGCTTAAAATGATCATAAACGTAGAGTTGACTGTTTCCGATATGTCATAATCATAGAAATGTGATAAATCTACGGATACTACGTAGATTACAGTTGGAAATCCTGTGCTAAACGCTTCGATATCAAGTACCCACTTTATTCAATAGACTTAAAACTACAGGTGAACGTTTCCTAGTTACAATAATCATTAAAACGTGATAAATCTGTGGATTCCAGGTAGGTAAGACGTGGAAACGACTTCCATAGCTAAATCAACGATACCCACAGGGTTAGCAACGTCGAAATTAAATACATATCTGTTTGAAGTGATCATAAACATACAGCTGAACGATTCCTAGTTGCAATAAACATAAAATCTTGCTAATTCTATGCATACCACGTAAGAAATACGTTGAAACGATTTCCATGGATCAAGCAACGACACCCATAGGCTTAGAAAGATTGAAATTCAATACCCTTCTATTTGAAATGATCATAAACGTACAGGTGAACGTTTCCGAGTTGTCATAATCATAGAAACGTGATAAATCTGCGGCTACCTCGTAGGTTACACTTGGAAATCCTGTGCTATACGCTTGGATATCAAGTACCCACTTTATTCAATGAACTTAGACCTACAGGTGAACGTTTCCTAGTTACAATAATCATTGAAACGTGATAAATCTGTGGATTCCAGATAGGTAAGACGTGGGAACAATTGCCATGGATAAATCAACGATACCCATAGGGTTAGCAACGTCGAAATTAAATACATATCTGTTTGAAGTGATCATAAACTTACAGCTGAACGTTTCCTAGTTGCAATAAACATAAAATCTTGCTAATTCTATGCATACCACGTAAGAAATACGTTGAAACGAGTTCCATGGATCAAGCAACGACACCCATAGGCTTAGAAAGATTGAAATTCAATACCCTTCTATTTGAAATGATCATAAACGTACAGGTGAACGTTTCCGAGTTGTCATAATCATAGAAACGTGATAAATCTACGGCTACCTCGTAGGTTACACTTGGAAATCCTGTGCTATACGCTTGGATATCAAGTACCCACTTTATTCAATGAACTTAGACCTACAGGTGAACGTTTCCTAGTTACAATAATCATTGAAACGTGATAAATCTGTGGATTCCAGATATGTAAGACGTGGGAACAATTGCCATGGATAAATCAACGATACCCATATGGTTAGCAACGTCGAAATTAAATACATATCTGTTTGAAGTGATCATAAACGTAGAGGTGAACGTTACCGAGTTGTCATAATCATAGAAACGTGATAAATCTACGGATTCTACGTAGGTTACAGTTGGAAATCCTGTGCTAAACGCTTGGAAACGACTTCCATAGCTAAATCAACGATACCCATAGGGTTAGCAAGGTCGAAATTAAATACCCATCTGTTTGAAATGATCATAAACTTACAGGTGAACGTTACCTAGTTGCAATGAACATAAAATCGTGGTAATTCTATGCATACCAGGTATGAAACACGTTGAAACGATTTCCATGAATCAAGCAACGGCACCCATAGGCTTAGACAGATTGAAATTAAGTACCCATCTGTTTGAAATGATCATAAACTTACAGGTGAACGTTTCCGAGTTGTCATAATCATAGAAAAGTGATAAATCTACGGATACTACGTAGGTTACACTTGGAAATCCTGTGTTAAACGCTTGGATATCAAGTACCCACTTTATTCGATGGACTTAAACCTACAGGTGAACGTTTCCTAGTTACAATAATCATTGAAACGTGATTAATCTATGGATTCCATTGTAGGTGGGGCGTGGAAACGACTTCCATAGCTAAATTAACGATACCCATAGGGTTAGCAAGGTCGAAATTAAATACCCATCTGTTTGAAATGGTCATAAACTTACAGGTGAACGTTCCCTAGTTGCAATGAACATAAAATTGTGGTTATTCTATGCATACCAGGTAGGAAATACGTTGATACGATTTCCATGGATCAAGCAACGACACCTATAGGCTTAGAAAGATTGAAATTAAATACCCATCTGTTTGAAATGATCATAAACGTACAGGTGAACGTTTCCGAGTTGTCATAATCATAGAAAAGTGTTAAATCTACGTATACTCCGTAGGTTACACTTGGAAATCCTGTGCTATACGCTTGGATATCAATTACCCACTTTATTCAATGAACTTAGACCTACAGGTGAACGTTTCCTAGTTACAATAATCATTGAAACGTGATAAATCTGTGGATTCCAGGTAGGTAAGACGTGGGAACAATTGCCATGGATAAATCAACGATACCCATAGGCTTATCGAGGTCGAAATTAAATACCCATCTGTTTGAAATGATCATAAACGTAGAGGTGACCATTTCCGAGTTGTCATAATCATAGAAACGTGATAAATCTACGGATACTACGTAGATTACAGTTGGAAATCCTGTGCTAAACGCTTCGATATCAAGTACCCACTTTATTCAATAGACTTAAAACTACAGGTGAACGTTTCCTAGTTACAATAATCATTAAAACGTGATAAATCTGTGGATTCCAGGTAGGTAAGACGTGGGAACAATTGCCATGGATAAATCAACGATACCCATAGGGTTAGCAAGGTCGAAATTAAATACCCATCTGTTTGAAATGATCATGAACTTACAGGTGAACGTTTCCAAGTTGTCATAATCATAGAAATGTGATAAATCTACGGATACTACGTAGGTTACAGTTGGACATCCTGTGCTAAACGCTTTGATATCAAATACCCACTTTATTCAATAGACTTAAAACTACAGGTGAACGTTTCCTAGTTACAATAATCATTGAAACGTGATAAATCTGTGGATTCTGTTACGTCCCGTACGTCGTAGAGTAATTTTTTATATATAAATAATCACTAGACTTAGCTTTGTTGTTTCCAGCTGGGACTCAACGTGGAGCAGTCTAAGGCGGCTTAAGCTCGTCCTGCAAAGGGCTGGTGCTGATGGTTAGGTAGATTGGCTGCTGGGCTCTGCTGTCACCACTCCCTGGAATTGTCGGGCCGGGAGTCCCGTCCGCTCTGCTTCCTCTACTAGGAGGCCGAATCCTCGTTCAAAGTATTGAAGTCTTCTCCTTGGCTTCCTCTCGTTCGGATAATATTGGAGCGATGCTCGTATTCAATAGATAGAAGTTTGGATTTTCACAAAAAGTACACTGATTCTGATTTTAGACTGAAGGTTTATTCAAAATAACAAGGTAGAATGTTGATATAATTCGAGCAGTAGAAATTACAAAAGATCTGTATAACCGAATAATTCAAGTCTCGGTAGACTCTCGCGTAGCGCGGTTAAAGTGGCGACCGTTCTCTGCGATGGCTCGATGTGGACTGCTTGATCTATTCACTCGACTGAGCTCGCTGCTGTTGGAAGTAGGCGTGGCTTATATCCCCTCCATGCGCTCCTGCGCTCTCATTGGCTGTTGCCATGGTGACGTCGATCCGTTGCTATGGAGACGGCCGTTCTTAGGTGGGGGGTAGTAGTGGTGGTGGTAGCCAGTTGTTTGTCTTCTTGGCAGTGCGTCATCGTGCATGTCTGGTCCTGATGGCAGTTGTTTGTCAAAATAACGTCATCAGTTTAGTCTAGCGCGGCGTATTCGATATTTCAAAGCGCTTAAATGTACAGTTGATCAAAGATGGTTTATTTAATATTCACGCCGTCGACTCGCATATCGACTCGGAGCGGATGTATATATTGGATATTTTATTTAATAATCTCTCGCCGTCGACTCGCTTATCGACTCGGAGCGGATGAGATTCTTTGGTTACATATGATTAATATTGAGGCGATACATATTTGTCTTAAGCATATCATGAAGGCTTTCGTATTAGCTTACAGTATTAACTAGATATAAATTGTTTATCAGATTATTATTAATAATTATTAGTAATATATGTGTGAGTATATATGTTGTGTGTATAACACGCAGTGTGAATGTGCGTGTGCTTATATATAATATATATAGTTTATTATTTAGTAAGTGTGTCTTCGTATATATATGACCACTTTGACTTGTTTAAACTTTTATTTGTTTAAGAGACGGTAATCGACCGACATACGAGAAGTACCCTTATGGTAATGAACACCGGGTAAGTAGGGGTTACCATGCGCTGCCGATGAGTTACCGACTGAGTCTGTAGATAACGTACCGACCGCCGTTGAATTCCCAACTGTAGGTAAGTTACCGGCTGTAGGCGAATTCTCGACTATGGGTAAGTTACCGACCGTTGTCGATTTATCAACCTTTGCGTTTTGTGAATCAAAAATGTTTGGCCGAAAATTGGCCGTCGTTACACCCCCCCCCGTTAAAATCAAAGCCGCGGGTAGAACTATCCCGGATTTGATCACGCGGGTCATTAGATGGACAATTTTCTAATTCCGGATAAATCTTTTGCAATGTTCTAGGTGGTATAGCTGGAGGAGCTTTAGGAAGTTTTGGACATGGAAGGTCTGGAGGGAAAGGACTACGTACTACCTCAACCTCATCGAGTTCCTGTTCGTTTTCTTTCGTTTTTGATTTCTTTGGCAGAGGGCCTTGTCCTAAATGTATAAGTAAGTTCGCTATCGTACCCCACAATGCTCCCAAAATTCTAACTCCGAATCCGTATATTCTATATAGAGTGTAGCCATGTATAACCGTGTTTATTATATATTTAATTAGACCGAAAATGATTCCGATCATCATTATTCCTGCTGAAATCGAACCGAAAGTTATGAATTTATTCCACAGTTTATTAACTGTGCTATCTGCAAATTGACTTAAAGTTTTTTCATTCATTAAATTTAAAACGTTGAGGCGATCAGTAGAGACATCTTCTCCTACGATTCCTCTCGCGACTTGATTTAAAACGGCTGACTTGGTTACTGGAAACATAAGCGCGTCTTTATATTCGGCTAAATCCTCGTCCGTATAAATTCCACTTTTCGCGAGTTCTCCCGGATCGGTATATCTCCACGTAGGTTTATTAAGCGGTTGCAAGGTTTGAGGTGTATCAGCGCGGGTCGGAACCGGGTCTAACTGAAACCATTTACCCTCGACTTCGAAAATAGTCGGTAAAAGTCGGTTACAACTACGCTGAGTACCGCGATCAGTTATGATTCTAGATTTCGGCGTTAAAAAATATGAACCGTTATTATACATGACCGGTAGTTCTTCGAAACAGCTATTATTAGTCCGTCTAAGTTTCACTGCGACCGGATCACACTGAATCAAATGCGCGACTTCGCCGGCAAATATAGCCATATACCCGGGACTCCTCATGATCGTATAAGCGAATTCATCCGGGTTAATTGACGATTGCGCTAAAGAGTTCTTTATTACTTGTTGATCTAAGATGCACCTCTGAGTGATGACATCTTGATATAAAGACTTTATTTCGTTTTTAAAATGATTTGCAATAAAAATGATTTTAGTATTGAAATAGATTTCTAGACGAATATCTTGCGAATTGATTTTAATATTTTTTGTTGGAAACGGGTTTCCAATCGTTGTTTCAAAAATGAAAATGTCATCCTGTTCTGTAGCTTTTAATACGTGTCCGCACACGTGTTTTTCTCCCGATTCGGTGAACGCGAATTTCTTTTCCGTCCCGTTGTTGGAATACATCGCGGGTAAACCTTTCGCATCACTGTATGTTTTAGTCGCGGGTCCGTTATATAAAATTACATAATTGTCATATCCGCACGGGGATATTTCCTTTTTATTCCAAAATATGTATGTGTCATCTTGCTCGATGCAAGTTTCAGTTGTGTAGACGCATAGGGTTCCAGAGGAGGTTTTCAAGGAATTTTGTTTTCTTTTAAGGATGGCTATGATATGACCACTTTGACTTGTTTAAACTTTTATTTGTTTAAGAGACGGTAATCGACCGACATACGAGAAGTACCCTTATGGTAATGAACACCGGGTAAGTAGGGGTTACCATGCGCTGCCGATGAGTTACCGACTGAGTCTGTAGATAACGTACCGACCGCCGTTGAATTCCCAACTGTAGGTAAGTTACCGGCTGTAGGCGAATTCTCGACTATGGGTAAGTTACCGACCGTTGTCGATTTATCAACCTTTGCGTTTTGTGAATCAAAAATGTTTGGCCGAAAATTGGCCGTCGTTACAATTCCAGGTAGGTAAGACGTGGGAACAATGGCCATGGATAAATCAAAGATACCCATAGGGTTAGCAAGCTCGAATTTAATACCCATCTGCTTAAAATGATCATAAACGTAGAGTTGACTGTTTCCGATATGTCATAATCATAGAAATGTGATAAATCTACGGATACTACGTAGATTACAGTTGGAAATCCTGTGCTAAACGCTTCGATATCAAGTACCCACTTTATTCAATAGACTTAAAACTACAGGTGAACGTTTCCTAGTTACAATAATCATTAAAACGTGATAAATCTGTGGATTCCAGGTAGGTAAGACGTGGAAACGACTTCCATAGCTAAATCAACGATACCCACAGGGTTAGCAACGTCGAAATTAAATACATATCTGTTTGAAGTGATCATAAACATACAGCTGAACGATTCCTAGTTGCAATAAACATAAAATCTTGCTAATTCTATGCATACCACGTAAGAAATACGTTGAAACGAGTTCCATGGATCAAGCAACGACACCCATAGGCTTAGAAAGATTGAAATTCAATACCCTTCTATTTGAAATGATCATAAACGTACAGGTGAACGTTTCCGAGTTGTCATAATCATAGAAACGTGATAAATCTACGGCTACCTCGTAGGTTACACTTGGAAATCCTGTGCTATACGCTTGGATATCAAGTACCCACTTTATTCAATGAACTTAGACCTACAGGTGAACCTTTCCTAGTTACAATAATCATTGAAACGTGATAAATCTGTGGATTCCAGATATGTAAGACGTGGGAACAATTGCCATGGATAAATCAACGGTACCCATATGGTTAGCAACGTCGAAATTAAATACATATCTGTTTGAAGTGATCATAAACGTAGAGGTGAACGTTACCGAGTTGTCATAATCATAGAAACGTGATAAATCTACGGATTCTACGTAGGTTACAGTTGGAAATCCTGTGCTAAACGCTTGGAAACGACTTCCATAGCTAAATCAACGATACCCATAGGGTTAGCAAGGTCGAAATTAAATACCCATCTGTTTGAAATGATCATAAACTTACAGGTGAACGTTACCTAGTTGCAATGAACATAAAATCGTGGTAATTCTATGCATACCAGGTATGAAACACGTTGAAACGATTTCCATGAATCAAGCAACGGCACCCATAGGCTTAGACAGATTGAAATTAAGTACCCATCTGTTTGAAATGATCATAAACTTACAGGTGAACGTTTCCGAGTTGTCATAATCATAGAAAAGTGATAAATCTACGGATACTACGTAGGTTACACTTGGAAATCCTGTGTTAAACGCTTGGATATCAAGTACCCACTTTATTCAATGGACTTAAACCTACAGGTGAACGTTTCCTAGTTACAATAATCATTGAAACGTGATTAATCTATGGATTCCATTATAGGTGGGGCGTGGAAACGACTTCCATAGCTAAATCAACGATACCCATAGGGTTAGCAAGGTCGAAATTAAATACCCATCTGTTTGAAATGGTCATAAACTTACAGGTGAACGTTCCCTAGTTGCAATGAACATAAAATTGTGGTTATTCTATGCATACCAGGTAGGAAATACGTTGATACGATTTCCATGGATCAAGCAACGACACCTATAGGCTTAGAAAGATTGAAATTAAATACCCATCTGTTTGAAATGATCATAAACGTACAGGTGAACGTTTCCGAGTTGTCATAATCATAGAAAAGTGTTAAATCTACGTATACTCCGTAGGTTACACTTGGAAATCCTGTGCTATACGCTTGGATATCAATTACCCACTTTATTCAATGAACTTAGACCTACAGGTGAACGTTTCCTAGTTACAATAATCATTGAAACGTGATAAATCTGTGGATTCCAGGTAGGTAAGACGTGGGAACAATTGCCATGGATAAATCAACGATACCCATAGGCTTAGCGAGGTCGAAATTAAATACCCATCTGTTTGAAATGATCATAAACGTAGAGGTGACCATTTCCGAGTTGTCATAATCATAGAAACGTGATAAATCTACGGATACTACGTAGATTACAGTTGGAAATCCTGTGCTAAACGCTTCGATATCAAGTACCCACTTTATTCAATAGACTTAAAACTACAGGTGAACGTTTCCTAGTTACAATAATCATTAAAACGTGATAAATCTGTGGATTCCAGGTAGGTAAGACGTGGGAACAATTGCCATGGATAAATCAACGATACCCATAGGGTTAGCAAGGTCGAAATTAAATACCCATCTGTTTGAAATGATCATGAACTTACAGGTGAACGTTTCCAAGTTGTCATAATCATAGAAATGTGATAAATCTACGGATACTACGTAGGTTACAGTTGGACATCCTGTGCTAAACGCTTTGATATCAAATACCCACTTTATTCAATAGACTTAAAACTACAGGTGAACGTTTCCTAGTTACAATAATCATTGAAACGTGATAAATCTGTGGATTCCAGGTAGGTAAGACGTAGGAACAATGGCCATGGATAAATCAAAGATACCCATAGGGTTAGCAAGCTCGAATTTAATACCCATCTGCTTAAAATGATCATAAACGTAGAGTTGACTGTTTCCGAGATGTCATAATCATAGAAATGTGATAAATCTACGGATACTACGTAGATTACAGTTGGAAATCCTGTGCTAAACGCTTCGATATCAAGTACCCACTTTATTCAATAGACTTAAAACTACAGGTGAACGTTACCTAGTTACAATAATCATTAAAACGTGATAAATCTGTGGATTCCAGGTAGGTAAGACGTGGAAACGACTTCCATAGCTAAATCAACGATACCCACAGGGTTAGCAACGTCGAAATTAAATACATATCTGTTTGAAGTGATCATAAACATACAGCTGAACGATTCCTAGTTGCAATAAACATAAAATCTTGCTAATTCTATGCATACCACGTAAGAAATACGTTGAAACGATTTCCATGGATCAAGCAACGACACCCATAGGCTTAGAAAGATTGAAATTCAATACCCTTCTATTTGAAATGATCATAAACGTACAGGTGAACGTTTCCGAGTTGTCATAATCATAGAAACGTGATAAATCTGCGGCTACCTCGTAGGTTACACTTGGAAATCCTGTGCTATACGCTTGGATATCAAGTACCCACTTTATTCAATGAACTTAGACCTACAGGTGAACGTTTCCTAGTTACAATAATCATTGAAACGTGATAAATCTGTGGATTCCAGATAGGTAAGACGTGGGAACAATTGCCATGGATAAATCAACGATACCCATAGGCTTAGCGAGGTCGAAATTAAATACCCATCTGTTTGAAATGATCATAAACGTAGATGTGACCATTTCCGAGTTGTCATAATCATAGAAACGTGATAAATCTACGGATACTACGTAGATTACAGTTGGAAATCCTGTGCTAAACGCTTCGATATCAAGTACCCACTTTATTCAATAGACTTAAAACTACAGGTGAACGTTTCCTAGTTACAATAATCATTAAAACGTGATAAATCTGTGGATTCCAGGTAGGTAAGACGTGGGAACGATTGCCATGGATAAATCAACGATACCCATAGGGTTAGCAAGGTCGAAATTAAATACCCATCTGTTTGAAATGATCATGAACTTACAGGTGAACGTTTCCAAGTTGTCATAATCATAGAAATGTGATAAATCTACGGATACTACGTAGGTTACAGTTGGACATCCTGTGCTAAACGCTTTGATATCAAATACCCACTTTATTCAATAGACTTAAAACTACAGGTGAACGTTTCCTAGTTACAATAATCATTGAAACGTGATAAATCTGTGGATTTCAGGTAGGTAAGACGTGGGAACAATGGCCATGGATAAATCAAAGATACCCATAGGGTTAGCAAGCTCGAATTTAATACCCATCTGCTTAAAATGATCATAAACGTAGAGTTGACTGTTTCCGAGATGTCATAATCATAGAAATGTGATAAATCTACGGATACTACGTAGATTACAGTTGGAAATCCTGTGCTAAACGCTTCGATATCAAGTACCCACTTTATTCAATAGACTTAAAACTACAGGTGAACGTTTCCTAGTTACAATAATCATTAAAACGTGATAAATCTGTGGATTCCAGGTAGGTAAGACGTGGAAACGACTTCCATAGCTAAATCAACGATACCCACAGGGTTAGCAACGTCGAAATTAAATACATATCTGTTTGAAGTGATCATAAACATACAGCTGAACGATTCCTAGTTACAATAAACATAAAATCTTGCTAATTCTATGCATACCACGTAAGAAATACGTTGAAACGATTTCCATGGATCAAGCAACGACACCCATAGGCTTAGAAAGATTGAAATTCAATACCCTTCTATTTGAAATGATCATAAACGTACAGGTGAACGTTTCCGAGTTGTCATAATCATAGAAACGTGATAAATCTGCGGCTACCTCGTAGGTTACACTTGGAAATCCTGTGCTATACGCTTGGATATCAAGTACCCACTTTATTCAATGAACTTAGACCTACAGGTGAACGTTTCCTAGTTACAATAATCATTGAAACGTGATAAATCTGTGGATTCCAGATAGGTAAGACGTGGGAACAATTGCCATGGATAAATCAACGATACCCATAGGGTTAGCAACGTCGAAATTAAATACATATCTGTTTGAAGTGATCATAAACTTACAGCTGAACGTTTCCTAGTTGCAATAAACATAAAATCTTGCTAATTCTATGCATACCACGTAAGAAATACGTTGAAACGAGTTCCATGGATCAAGCAACGACACCCATAGGCTTAGAAAGATTGAAATTCAATACCCTTCTATTTGAAATGATCATAAACGTACAGGTGAACGTTTCCGAGTTGTCATAATCATAGAGACGTGATAAATCTACGGCTACCTCGTAGGTTACACTTGGAAATCCTGTGCTATACGCTTGGATATCAAGTACCCACTTTATTCAATGAACTTAGACCTACAGGTGAACGTTTCCTAGTTACAATAATCATTGAAACGTGATAAATCTGTGGATTCCAGATAGGTAAGACGTGGGAACAATTGCCATGGATAAATCAACGATACCCATAGGCTTAGCGAGGTCGAAATTAAATACCCATCTGTTTGAAATGATCATAAACGTAGATGTGACCATTTCCGAGTTGTCATAATCATAGAAACGTGATAAATCTACGGATACTATGTAGATTACAGTTGGAAATCCTGTGCTAAACGCTTCGATATCAAGTACCCACTTTATTCAATAGACTTAAAACTACAGGTGAACGTTTCCTAGTTACAATAATCATTAAAACGTGATAAATCTGTGGATTCCAGGTAGGTAAGACGTGGGAACGATTGCCATGGATAAATCAACGATACCCATAGGGTTAGCAAGGTCGAAATTAAATACCCATCTGTTTGAAATGATCATGAACTTACAGGTGAACGTTTCCAAGTTGTCATAATCATAGAAATGTGATAAATCTACGGATACTACGTAGGTTACAGTTGGACATCCTGTGCTAAACGCTTTGATATCAAATGCCCACTTTATTCAATAGACTTAAAACTACAGGTGAACGTTTCCTAGTTACAATAATCATTGAAACGTGATAAATCTGTGGATTCCAGGTAGGTAAGACGTGGGAACAATGGCCATGGATAAATCAAAGATACCCATAGGGTTAGCAAGCTCGAATTTAATACCCATCTGCTTAAAATGATCATAAACGTAGAGTTGACTGTTTCCGAGATGTCATAATCATAGAAATGTGATAAATCTACGGATACTACGTAGATTACAGTTGGAAATCCTGTGCTAAACGCTTCGATATCAAGTACCCACTTTATTCAATAGACTTAAAACTACAGGTGAACGTTTCCTAGTTACAATAATCATTAAAACGTGATAAATCTGTGGATTCCAGGTAGGTAAGACGTGGGAACAATTGCCATGGATAAATCAACGATACCCATAGGGTTAGCAAGGTCGAAATTAAATACCCATCTGTTTGAAATGATCATGAACTTACAGGTGAACGTTTCCAAGTTGTCATAATCATAGAAATGTGATAAATCTACGGATACTACGTAGGTTACAGTTGGACATCCTGTGCTAAACGCTTTGATATCAAATACCCACTTTATTCAATAGACTTAAAACTACAGGTGAACGTTTCCTAGTTACAATAATCATTGAAACGTGATAAATCTGTGGATTCCAGGTAGGTAAGACGTGGGAACAATGGCCATGGATAAATCAAAGATACCCATAGGGTTAGCAAGCTCGAATTTAATACCCATCTGCTTAAAATGATCATAAACGTAGAGTTGACTGTTTCCGAGATGTCATAATCATAGAAATGTGATAAATCTACGGATACTACGTAGATTACAGTTGGAAATCCTGTGCTAAACGCTTCGATATCAAGTACCCACTTTATTCAATAGACTTAAAACTACAGGTGAACGTTACCTAGTTACAATAATCATTAAAACGTGATAAATCTGTGGATTCCAGGTAGGTAAGACGTGGAAACGACTTCCATAGCTAAATCAACGATACCCACAGGGTTAGCAACGTCGAAATTAAATACATATCTGTTTGAAGTGATCATAAACATACAGCTGAACGATTCCTAGTTGCAATAAACATAAAATCTTGCTAATTCTATGCATACCACGTAAGAAATACGTTGAAACGATTTCCATGGATCAAGCAACGACACCCATAGGCTTAGAAAGATTGAAATTCAATACCCTTCTATTTGAAATGATCATAAACGTACAGGTGAACGTTTCCGAGTTGTCATAATCATAGAAACGTGATAAATCTGCGGCTACCTCGTAGGTTACACTTGGAAATCCTGTGCTATACGCTTGGATATCAAGTACCCACTTTATTCAATGAACTTAGACCTACAGGTGAACGTTTCCTAGTTACAATAATCATTGAAACGTGATAAATCTGTGGATTCCAGATAGGTAAGACGTGGGAACAATTGCCATGGATAAATCAACGATACCCATAGGCTTAGCGAGGTCGAAATTAAATACCCATCTGTTTGAAATGATCATAAACGTAGATGTGACCATTTCCGAGTTGTCATAATCATAGAAACGTGATAAATCTACGGATACTACGTAGATTACAGTTGGAAATCCTGTGCTAAACGCTTCGATATCAAGTACCCACTTTATTCAATAGACTTAAAACTACAGGTGAACGTTTCCTAGTTACAATAATCATTAAAACGTGATAAATCTGTGGATTCCAGGTAGGTAAGACGTGGGAACGATTGCCATGGATAAATCAACGATACCCATAGGGTTAGCAAGGTCGAAATTAAATACCCATCTGTTTGAAATGATCATGAACTTACAGGTGAACGTTTCCAAGTTGTCATAATCATAGAAATGTGATAAATCTACGGATACTACGTAGGTTACAGTTGGACATCCTGTGCTAAACGCTTTGATATCAAATACCCACTTTATTCAATAGACTTAAAACTACAGGTGAACGTTTCCTAGTTACAATAATCATTGAAACGTGATAAATCTGTGGATTTCAGGTAGGTAAGACGTGGGAACAATGGCCATGGATAAATCAAAGATACCCATAGGGTTAGCAAGCTCGAATTTAATACCCATCTGCTTAAAATGATCATAAACGTAGAGTTGACTGTTTCCGAGATGTCATAATCATAGAAATGTGATAAATCTACGGATACTACGTAGATTACAGTTGGAAATCCTGTGCTAAACGCTTCGATATCAAGTACCCACTTTATTCAATAGACTTAAAACTACAGGTGAACGTTTCCTAGTTACAATAATCATTAAAACGTGATAAATCTGTGGATTCCAGGTAGGTAAGACGTGGAAACGACTTCCATAGCTAAATCAACGATACCCACAGGGTTAGCAACGTCGAAATTAAATACATATCTGTTTGAAGTGATCATAAACATACAGCTGAACGATTCCTAGTTGCAATAAACATAAAATCTTGCTAATTCTATGCATACCACGTAAGAAATACGTTGAAACGATTTCCATGGATCAAGCAACGACACCCATAGGCTTAGAAAGATTGAAATTCAATACCCTTCTATTTGAAATGATCATAAACGTACAGGTGAACGTTTCCGAGTTGTCATAATCATAGAAACGTGATAAATCTGCGGCTACCTCGTAGGTTACACTTGGAAATCCTGTGCTATACGCTTGGATATCAAGTACCCACTTTATTCAATGAACTTAGACCTACAGGTGAACGTTTCCTAGTTACAATAATCATTGAAACGTGATAAATCTGTGGATTCCAGATAGGTAAGACGTGGGAACAATTGCCATGGATAAATCAACGATACCCATAGGCTTAGCGAGGTCGAAATTAAATACCCATCTGTTTGAAATGATCATGAACTTACAGGTGAACGTTTCCAAGTTGTCATAATCATAGAAATGTGATAAATCTACGGATACTACGTAGGTTACAGTTGGACATCCTGTGCTAAACGCTTTGATATCAAATACCCACTTTATTCAATAGACTTAAAACTACAGGTGAACGTTTCCTAGTTACAATAATCATTGAAACGTGATAAATCTGTGGATTTCAGGTAGGTAAGACGTGGGAACAATGGCCATGGATAAATCAAAGATACCCATAGGGTTAGCAAGCTCGAATTTAATACCCATCTGCTTAAAATGATCATAAACGTAGAGTTGACTGTTTCCGAGATGTCATAATCATAGAAATGTGATAAATCTACGGATACTACGTAGATTACAGTTGGAAATCCTGTGCTAAACGCTTCGATATCAAGTACCCACTTTATTCAATAGACTTAAAACTACAGGTGAACGTTTCCTAGTTACAATAATCATTAAAACGTGATAAATCTGTGGATTCCAGGTAGGTAAGACGTGGAAACGACTTCCATAGCTAAATCAACGATACCCACAGGGTTAGCAACGTCGAAATTAAATACATATCTGTTTGAAGTGATCATAAACATACAGCTGAACGATTCCTAGTTGCAATAAACATAAAATCTTGCTAATTCTATGCATACCACGTAAGAAATACGTTGAAACGATTTCCATGGATCAAGCAACGACACCCATAGGCTTAGAAAGATTGAAATTCAATACCCTTCTATTTGAAATGATCATAAACGTACAGGTGAACGTTTCCGAGTTGTCATAATCATAGAAACGTGATAAATCTGCGGCTACCTCGTAGGTTACACTTGGAAATCCTGTGCTATACGCTTGGATATCAAGTACCCACTTTATTCAATGAACTTAGACCTACAGGTGAACGTTTCCTAGTTACAATAATCATTGAAACGTGATAAATCTGTGGATTCCAGATAGGTAAGACGTGGGAACAATTGCCATGGATAAATCAACGATACCCATAGGGTTAGCAACGTCGAAATTAAATACATATCTGTTTGAAGTGATCATAAACTTACAGCTGAACGTTTCCTAGTTGCAATAAACATAAAATCTTGCTAATTCTATGCATACCACGTAAGAAATACGTTGAAACGAGTTCCATGGATCAAGCAACGACACCCATAGGCTTAGAAAGATTGAAATTCAATACCCTTCTATTTGAAATGATCATAAACGTACAGGTGAACGTTTCCGAGTTGTCATAATCATAGAGACGTGATAAATCTACGGCTACCTCGTAGGTTACACTTGGAAATCCTGTGCTATACGCTTGGATATCAAGTACCCACTTTATTCAATGAACTTAGACCTACAGGTGAACGTTTCCTAGTTACAATAATCATTGAAACGTGATAAATCTGTGGATTCCAGATAGGTAAGACGTGGGAACAATTGCCATGGATAAATCAACGATACCCATAGGCTTAGCGAGGTCGAAATTAAATACCCATCTGTTTGAAATGATCATAAACGTAGATGTGACCATTTCCGAGTTGTCATAATCATAGAAACGTGATAAATCTACGGATACTATGTAGATTACAGTTGGAAATCCTGTGCTAAACGCTTCGATATCAAGTACCCACTTTATTCAATAGACTTAAAACTACAGGTGAACGTTTCCTAGTTACAATAATCATTAAAACGTGATAAATCTGTGGATTCCAGGTAGGTAAGACGTGGGAACGATTGCCATGGATAAATCAACGATACCCATAGGGTTAGCAAGGTCGAAATTAAATACCCATCTGTTTGAAATGATCATGAACTTACAGGTGAACGTTTCCAAGTTGTCATAATCATAGAAATGTGATAAATCTACGGATACTACGTAGGTTACAGTTGGACATCCTGTGCTAAACGCTTTGATATCAAATGCCCACTTTATTCAATAGACTTAAAACTACAGGTGAACGTTTCCTAGTTACAATAATCATTGAAACGTGATAAATCTGTGGATTCCAGGTAGGTAAGACGTGGGAACAATGGCCATGGATAAATCAAAGATACCCATAGGGTTAGCAAGCTCGAATTTAATACCCATCTGCTTAAAATGATCATAAACGTAGAGTTGACTGTTTCCGAGATGTCATAATCATAGAAATGTGATAAATCTACGGATACTACGTAGATTACAGTTGGAAATCCTGTGCTAAACGCTTCGATATCAAGTACCCACTTTATTCAATAGACTTAAAACTACAGGTGAACGTTTCCTAGTTACAATAATCATTAAAACGTGATAAATCTGTGGATTCCAGGTAGGTAAGACGTGGGAACAATTGCCATGGATAAATCAACGATACCCATAGGGTTAGCAAGGTCGAAATTAAATACCCATCTGTTTGAAATGATCATGAACTTACAGGTGAACGTTTCCAAGTTGTCATAATCATAGAAATGTGATAAATCTACGGATACTACGTAGGTTACAGTTGGACATCCTGTGCTAAACGCTTTGATATCAAATACCCACTTTATTCAATAGACTTAAAACTACAGGTGAACGTTTCCTAGTTACAATAATCATTGAAACGTGATAAATCTGTGGATTCCAGGTAGGTAAGACGTGGGAACAATGGCCATGGATAAATCAAAGATACCCATAGGGTTAGCAAGCTCGAATTTAATACCCATCTGCTTAAAATGATCATAAACGTAGAGTTGACTGTTTCCGAGATGTCATAATCATAGAAATGTGATAAATCTACGGATACTACGTAGATTACAGTTGGAAATCCTGTGCTAAACGCTTCGATATCAAGTACCCACTTTATTCAATAGACTTAAAACTACAGGTGAACGTTACCTAGTTACAATAATCATTAAAACGTGATAAATCTGTGGATTCCAGGTAGGTAAGACGTGGAAACGACTTCCATAGCTAAATCAACGATACCCACAGGGTTAGCAACGTCGAAATTAAATACATATCTGTTTGAAGTGATCATAAACATACAGCTGAACGATTCCTAGTTGCAATAAACATAAAATCTTGCTAATTCTATGCATACCACGTAAGAAATACGTTGAAACGATTTCCATGGATCAAGCAACGACACCCATAGGCTTAGAAAGATTGAAATTCAATACCCTTCTATTTGAAATGATCATAAACGTACAGGTGAACGTTTCCGAGTTGTCATAATCATAGAAACGTGATAAATCTGCGGCTACCTCGTAGGTTACACTTGGAAATCCTGTGCTATACGCTTGGATATCAAGTACCCACTTTATTCAATGAACTTAGACCTACAGGTGAACGTTTCCTAGTTACAATAATCATTGAAACGTGATAAATCTGTGGATTCCAGATAGGTAAGACGTGGGAACAATTGCCATGGATAAATCAACGATACCCATAGGCTTAGCGAGGTCGAAATTAAATACCCATCTGTTTGAAATGATCATAAACGTAGATGTGACCATTTCCGAGTTGTCATAATCATAGAAACGTGATAAATCTACGGATACTACGTAGATTACAGTTGGAAATCCTGTGCTAAACGCTTTGATATCAAATACCCACTTTATTCAATAGACTTAAAACTACAGGTGAACGTTTCCTAGTTACAATAATCATTGAAACGTGATAAATCTGTGGATTCCAGGTAGGTAAGACGTGGGAACAATGGCCATGGATAAATCAAAGATACCCACAGGGTTAGCAAGCTCGAATTTAATACCCATCTGCTTAAAATGATCATAAACGTAGAGTTGACTGTTTCCGAGATGTCATAATCATAGAAATGTGATAAATCTACGGATACTACGTAGATTACAGTTGGAAATCCTGTGCTAAACGCTTCGATATCAAGTACCCACTTTATTCAATAGACTTAAAACTACAGGTGAACGTTTCCTAGTTACAATAATCATTAAAACGTGATAAATCTGTGGATTCCAGGTAGGTAAGACGTGGAAACGACTTCCATAGCTAAATCAACGATACCCACAGGGTTAGCAACGTCGAAATTAAATACATATCTGTTTGAAGTGATCATAAACATACAGCTGAACGATTCCTAGTTGCAATAAACATAAAATCTTGCTAATTCTATGCATACCACGTAAGAAATACGTTGAAACGATTTCCATGGATCAAGCAACGACACCCATAGGCTTAGACAGATTGAAATTAAGTACCCATCTGTTTGAAATGATCATAAACTTACAGGTGAACGTTTCCGAGTTGTCATAATCATAGAAAAGTGATAAATCTACGGATACTACGTAGGTTACAGTTGGAAATCCTGTGCTAAACGCTTGGAAACGACTTCCATAGCTAAATCAACGATACCCATAGGGTTAGCAAGGTCGAAATTAAATACCCATCTGTTTGAAATGATCATAAACTTACAGGTGAACGTTACCTAGTTGCAATGAACATAAAATCTTGCTAATTCTATGCATACCAGGTATGAAACACGTTGAAACGATTTCCATGAATCAAGCAACGGCACCCATAGGCTTAGACAGATTGAAATTAAGTACCCATCTGTTTGAAATGATCATAAACTTACAGGTGAACGTTTCCGAGTTGTCATAATCATAGAAAAGTGATAAATCTACGGATACTACGTAGGTTACACTTGGAAATCCTGTGTTAAACGCTTGGATATCAAGTACCCACTTTATTCAATGGACTTAAACCTACAGGTGAACGTTTCCTAGTTACAATAATCATTGAAACGTGATTAATCTATGGATTCCATTGTAGGTGGGGCGTGGAAACGACTTCCATAGCTAAATCAACGATACCCATAGGGTTAGCAAGGTCGAAATTAAATACCCATCTGTTTGAAATGGTCATAAACTTACAGGTGAACGTTCCCTAGTTGCAATGAACATAAAATTGTGGTTATTCTATGCATACCAGGTAGGAAATACGTTGATACGATTTCCATGGATCAAGCAACGACACCTATAGGCTTAGAAAGATTGAAATTAAATACCCATCTGTTTGAAATGATCATAAACGTACAGGTGAACGTTTCCGAGTTGTCATAATCATAGAAACGTGATAAATCTACGGCTACCTCGTAGGTTACACTTGGAAATCCTGTGCTATACGCTTGGATATCAAGTACCCACTTTATTTAATGAACTTAGACCTACAGGTGAACGTTTCCTAGTTACAATAATCATTGAAACGTGATAAATCTGTGGATTCCAGATATGTAAGACGTGGGAACAATTGCCATGGATAAATCAACGATACCCATATGGTTAGCAACGTCGAAATTAAATACATATCTGTTTGAAGTGATCATAAACGTAGAGGTGAACGTTACCGAGTTGTCATAATCATAGAAACGTGATAAATCTACGGATTCTACGTAGGTTACAGTTGGAAATCCTGTGCTAAACGCTTGGAAACGACTTCCATAGCTAAATCAACGATACCCATAGGGTTAGCAAGGTCGAAATTAAATACCCATCTGTTTGAAATGATCATAAACTTACAGGTGAACGTTACCTAGTTGCAATGAACATAAAATCGTGGTAATTCTATGCATACCAGGTATGAAACACGTTGAAACGATTTCCATGAATCAAGCAACGGCACCCATAGGCTTAGACAGATTGAAATTAAGTACCCATCTGTTTGAAATGATCATAAACTTACAGGTGAACGTTTCCGAGTTGTCATAATCATAGAAAAGTGATAAATCTACGGATACTACGTAGGTTACACTTGGAAATCCTGTGTTAAACGCTTGGATATCAAGTACCCACTTTATTCAATGGACTTAAACCTACAGGTGAACGTTTCCTAGTTACAATAATCATTGAAACGTGATTAATCTATGGATTCCATTGTAGGTGGGGCGTGGAAACGACTTCCATAGCTAAATCAACGATACCCATAGGGTTAGCAAGGTCGAAATTAAATACCCATCTGTTTGAAATGGTCATAAACTTACAGGTGAACGTTCCCTAGTTGCAATGAACATAAAATTGTGGTTATTCTATGCATACCAGGTAGGAAATACGTTGATACGATTTCCATGGATCAAGCAACGACACCTATAGGCTTAGAAAGATTGAAATTAAATACCCATCTGTTTGAAATGATCATAAACGTACAGGTGAACGTTTCCGAGTTGTCATAATCATAGAAAAGTGTTAAATCTACGTATACTCCGTAGGTTACACTTGGAAATCCTGTGCTATACGCTTGGATATCAATTACCCACTTTATTCAATGAACTTAGACCTACAGGTGAACGTTTCCTAGTTACAATAATCATTGAAACGTGATAAATCTGTGGATTCCAGGTAGGTAAGACGTGGGAACGATTGCCATGGATAAATCAACGATACCCATAGGGTTAGCAAGGTCGAAATTAAATACCCATCTGTTTGAAATGATCATGAACTTACAGGTGAACGTTTCCAAGTTGTCATAATCATAGAAATGTGATAAATCTACGGATACTACGTAGGTTACAGTTGGACATCCTGTGCTAAACGCTTTGATATCAAATACCCACTTTATTCAATAGACTTAAAACTACAGGTGAACGTTTCCTAGTTACAATAATCATTGAAACGTGATAAATCTGTGGATTCCAGGTAGGTAAGACGTGGGAACAATGGCCATGGATAAATCAAAGATACCCATAGGGTTAGCAAGCTCGAATTTAATACCCATCTGCTTAAAATGATCATAAACGTAGAGTTGACTGTTTCCGAGATGTCATAATCATAGAAATGTGATAAATCTACGGATACTACGTAGATTACAGTTGGAAATCCTGTGCTAAACGCTTCGATATCAAGTACCCACTTTATTCAATAGACTTAAAACTACAGGTGAACGTTTCCTAGTTACAATAATCATTAAAACGTGATAAATCTGTGGATTCCAGGTAGGTAAGACGTGGAAACGACTTCCATAGCTAAATCAACGATACCCACAGGGTTAGCAACGTCGAAATTAAATACATATCTGTTTGAAGTGATCATAAACATACAGCTGAACGATTCCTAGTTGCAATAAACATAAAATCTTGCTAATTCTATGCATACCACGTAAGAAATACGTTGAAACGATTTCCATGGATCAAGCAACGACACCCATAGGCTTAGAAAGATTGAAATTCAATACCCTTCTATTTGAAATGATCATAAACGTACAGGTGAACGTTTCCGAGTTGTCATAATCATAGAAACGTGATAAATCTGCGGCTACCTCGTAGGTTACACTTGGAAATCCTGTGCTATACGCTTGGATATCAAGTACCCACTTTATTCAATGAACTTAGACCTACAGGTGAACGTTTCCTAGTTACAATAATCATTGAAACGTGATAAATCTGTGGATTCCAGATAGGTAAGACGTGGGAACAATTGCCATGGATAAATCAACGATACCCATAGGGTTAGCAACGTCGAAATTAAATACATATCTGTTTGAAGTGATCATAAACTTACAGCTGAACGTTTCCTAGTTGCAATAAACATAAAATCGTGGTAATTCTATGCATACCAGGTATGAAACACGTTGAAACGATTTCCATGAATCAAGCAACGGCACCCATAGGCTTAGACAGATTGAAATTAAGTACCCATCTGTTTGAAATGATCATAAACTTACAGGTGAACGTTTCCGAGTTGTCATAATCATAGAAAAGTGATAAATCTACGGATACTACGTAGGTTACACTTGGAAATCCTGTGTTAAACGCTTGGATATCAAGTACCCACTTTATTCAATGGACTTAAACCTACAGGTGAACGTTTCCTAGTTACAATAATCATTGAAACGTGATTAATCTATGGATTCCATTGTAGGTGGGGCGTGGAAACGACTTCCATAGCTAAATCAACGATACCCATAGGGTTAGCAAGGTCGAAATTAAATACCCATCTGTTTGAAATGGTCATAAACTTACAGGTGAACGTTCCCTAGTTGCAATGAACATAAAATTGTGGTTATTCTATGCATACCAGGTAGGAAATACGTTGATACGATTTCCATGGATCACGCAACGACACCTATAGGCTTAGAAAGATTGAAATTAAATACCCATCTGTTTGAAATGATCATAAACGTACAGGTGAACGTTTCCGAGTTGTCATAATCATAGAAAAGTGTTAAATCTACGTATACTCCGTAGTTTACACTTGGAAATCCTGTGCTAAACGCTTGGAAACGACTTCCATAGCTAAATCAACGATAGCCCATAGGCTTAGAATGATTGAAATTTAATACCCATCTGTTTGAAATATTCATAAACGTACAGGTGAACGTTTCCGAGTTGTCATAATCATAGAAACGTGATAAATCTACGGATACTTCGTAGTTTACACTTGGAAATCCTGTGTTAAACGCTTGGATATCACGTACCCACTTTATTCAATGGACTTAAACTTACGGGTGAACGTTTCCTAGTTACAATAATCATTGAAACGTGATAAATCTATGGATTCTAGGTAGGTGGGACGTGGAAACGACTTCCATAGCTAAATCAACGTTACCCATAGGGTTAGCAAGGTCGAAATTAAATACCCATCTGTTTGAAATGATCATAAACTTACAGGTGAACGTTACCTAGTTGCAATGAACATAAAACCGTGGTAATTCTATGCATACCAGGTAGGAAACACGTTGAAACGATTTCCATGAATCATGCAACGACACCCATAGGCTTAGAAAGATTGAAATTAAATACCCATCTGTTTGAAATGATCATAAACTTACAGGTGAACGTTTCCGAGTTGTCATAATCATAGAAACGTGATGAATCTGTGGATTTCAGGTAGGTAACACGTGGGAACGATTACCATGGATAAATCCACGATACCCATAGGGTTAGCAAGGTCGAAATTAAATACCCATCTGTTTGACATGATCATAAACTTACAGGTGAACGTTCCCTAGTTGCAATGAAAATAAAATCGTGGTAATTCTGTGCATACCAGGTAGGAAATACGTTGAAACGATTTCCATGGATCAAGCAACGACACCCATAGGCTTAGAAAGATTGAAATTAAATACCCATCTGTTTGAAATAATCATAAACTTACAGGTGAACGTTCCCGAGTTGTCATAATCATAGAGATGTGATAAATCTACGGTTACTACGTAGGTTACACTTGGAATTCCTGTGCTATACGCTTGGATATCAAGTACCCACTTTATTCAATGAACTTAGACCTACAGGTGAACGTTTCCTAGTTACAATAATCATTGAAACGTGATAAATCTATGGATTCCATTGTAGGTGGGGCGTGGAAATGACTTCCATAGCTAAATCAACGATACGCATAGGGTTAGCAAGGTCGAAATTAAAGACCCATCGGTTTGCAATGATCATAAACGTACAGGTGACCGTTTCCTGAATGTCATAATCATAGAACCGTGATAAATCGACGGATACTACGTAGGTTACAGTTGGAAATCCTGTGCTAAACGCTTGGATATCAAGTACCCACTTTATTCAATGAACTTAGACCTACAGGTGAACGTTTCCTAGTTACAATAATCATTCAAACGTGATAAATCTGTGGATTTCAGGTAGGTAACACGTGGGAACGATTACCATGGATAAATCAACGATACCCATAGGGTTAGCAACGTCGAAATTAAATACATATCTGTTTGAAGTGATCATAAACTTACAGGTGAACGTTTCCTAGTTGAAATAAACATAAAATCGTGCTAATTCTATGCATACCAGGTAGAAAATACGTCGAACCGATTTCCATGGATCAAGCAACGACACCCATAGGCTTACAAATATTGAAATTAAATACCCATCTATTTGAAATAATCATAAACGTACAGGTGTACGTTTCCGAGTAGTCATAATCATAGAAATGTGATAAATCTACGTATACTTCGTAGTTTACACTTGGAAATCCTGTGCTAAACGCTTGGAAACGACTTCCATAGCTAAATCAACGATAGCCCATAGGCTTAGAATGATTGAAATTTAATACCCATCTGTTTGAAATATTCATAAACGTACAGGTGAACGTTTCCGAGTTGTCATAATCATAGAAACGTGATAAATCTACGGATACTTCGTAGTTTACACTTGGAAATCCTGTGTTAAACGCTTGGATATCACGTACCCACTTTATTCAATGGACTTAAACTTACGGGTGAACGTTTCCTAGTTACATTAATCATTGACACGTGCTAAATCTATGGATTCCAGGTAGGTGGGACGTGGAAACGACTTCCATAGCTAAATCAACGTTACCCATAGGGTTAGCAAGTGTCGAAATTAAATACCCATCTGTTTGAAATGATCATAAACTTACAGGTGAACGTTCCCTAGTTACAATAATCATTGAAACGTGATAAATCTGTGGATTCCAGGTATGTAAGTCGTGGGAACAATTGCCATGGATACATCAACGATACCCATAGGGTTAGCAACGTCGAAATTAAATACATATTTGTTAGAAGTGATCATAAACTTACAGGTGAACGTTCCCTAGTTGCAATGAAAATAAAATCGTGGTAATTCTATGCATACCAGGTAGGAAATACGTTGAAACGATTTCCATGGATCAAGCAACGACACCCATAGGCTTAGAAAGATTGAAATTAAATACCCATCTGTTTGAAATGACCATAAACTTACAGGTGAACGTTTCCGAGTTGTCATAATCATAGAAATATGATAAATCTGCGGTTACTACGTAGGTTACACTTGAAATTCCTGTGCTATACGCTTGGATATCACGTACCCACTTTATTCAATGAACTTAGACCTACAAGTGAACGTTTCCTTGTTACAATAATCATTGAAACGTGATAAATCTGTGGATTCCAGATAGGTAAGACGTGGGAACAATTGCCATGGATAAATCAACGATACCCATAGGGTTAGCAACGTCGAAATTAAATACATATCTGTTTGAAGTGATCATAAACGTAGAGGTGAACGTTATTGAGTTGTCATAATCATAGAAACGTGATAAATCTACGGATTCTACGTAGGTTACAGTTGGAAATCCTGTGCTAAACGCTTGGAAACGACTTCCATAGCTAAATCAACGATACCCATAGAGTTAGCAAGGTCGAAATTAAATACCCATCTGTTTGAAATGATCATAAACTTACAGGCGAACGTTACCTAGTTGCAATGAACATAAAATCGTGGTAATTCTATGCATACCAGGTAGGAAACACGTTGAAACGATTTCCATGGATCAAGCAACGACACCCATAGGCTTAGAAAGATTGAAATTCAATACCCATCTGTTTGAAAAGATCATGAACGTAGAGGTGAACGTTACCGAGTTGTCATAGTCATAGAAACGTGATAAATCTACGGATACTTCGTAGTTTACACTTGGAAATCCTGTGTTAAACGCTTCGATATCAAGTACCCACTTTATTCAATAGACTTAAAACTACAGGTGAACGTTTCCTAGTTACAATAATCACTAAAACGTGATAAATCTGTGGATTCCAGGTAGGTAAGACGGGGGAACAATTGCCATGGATAAATGAAAGATACCCATAGGGTTAGCAAGGTCGAAATTAAATACCCATCTGTTTGAAATGATCATGAACTTACAGGTGAACGTTTCCAAGTTGTCTTAACCTTGTTAAGTTGACTTAAACCTACAGGTGAACGTTTCCTAGTTACAATAATCATTGAAACGTGATTAATCTATGGATTCCATTGTAGGTGGGGCGTGGAAACGACTTCCATAGCTAAATCAACGATACCCATAGGGTTAGCAAGGTCGAAATTAAATACCCATCTGTTTGAAATGATCATAAACTTACAGGTGAACGTTCCCTAGTTGCAATGAACATAAAATTGTGGTTATTCTATGCATACCAGGTAGGAAATACGTTGATACGATTTCCATGGATCAAGCAACGGCACCTATAGGCTTCGAAAGATTGAAATTAATTACCCATCTGTTTGAAATGATCATAAACGTACAGGTGAACGTTTCCGAGTTGTCATAATCATAGAAAAGTGTTAAATCTACGTATACTCCGTAGGTTGCACTTGGAAATCCTGTGCTATACGCTTGGATATCAATTACCCACTTTATTCAATGAACTTAGACCTACAGGTGAACGTTTCCTAGTTACAATAATCATTGAAACGTGATAAATCTGTGGATTCCAGGTAGGTAAGACGTGGGAACAATTGCCATGGATAAATGCACGATACCCATAGGGTTAGCAAGTGTCGAAATTAAATACCCATCTGTTTGAAATGATCATAAACTTACAGGTGAACGTTCCCTAGTTACAATAATCATTGAAACGTGATAAATCTGTGGATTCCAGGTATGTAAGACGTGGGAACAATTGCCATGGATACATCAACGATACCCATAGGGTTAGCAACGTCGAAATTAAATACATATTTGTTAGAAGTGATCATAAACTTACAGGTGAACGTTCCCTAGTTGCAATGAAAATAAAATCGTGGTAATTCTATTCATACCAGGTAGGAAATACGTTGAAACGATTTCCATGGATCAAGCAACGACACCCATAGGCTTAGAAAGATTGAAATTAAATACCCATCTGTTTGAAATGATCATAAACTTACAGGTGAACGTTTCCGAGTTGTCATAATCATAGAAATATGATAAATCTGCGGTTACTACGTAGGTTACACTTGAAATTCCTGTGCTATACGCTTGGATATCACGTACCCACTTTATTCAATGAACTTAGACCTACAAGTGAACGTTTCCTTGTTACAATAATCATTGAAACGTGATAAATCTGTGGATTCCAGGTAGGTAACACGTGGGAACGATTGCCATGGATAAATCAACGATACCCATAGGGTTAACAACGTCGAAATTAAATACATATTTGTTTGAAGTGATCATAAACTTACAGGTGAACGTTCCCTAGTTGCAATGAAAATAAAATCGTGGTAATTCTATGCATACCAGGTAGTAAATACGTTGAAACGATTTACATGGATCAAGCAGCTACACCCATAGGCTTGGAAAGATTAAAATTTAATACCCATCTATTTGAAATAATCATAAACGTACAGGTGTACGTTTCCGAGTTGTCATAATCATAGTAACGTGATAAATCTTCGGATACTTCGTAGGTTACACTTGGAAATCCTGTGCTACACGCTTGGATATCAAATACCCACTTTATTCAATAGACTTAAAACTACAGGTGAACGTTCCCTAGTTACAATAATCATTGAAACGTGATAAATCTGTGGATTCCAGGTATGTAAGACGTGGGAACAATTGCCATGGATACATCAACGATACCCATAGGGTTAGCAACGTCAAAATTAAATACATATTTGTTTGAAGTGATCATAAACTTACAGTTGAACGTTCCCTAGTTGCAATGAAAATAAAATCGTGGTAATTCTATGCATACCAGGTAGGAAATACGTTGAAACGATTTCCATGGATCAAGCAACGACACCCATAGGCTTAGAAAGATTGAAATTAAATACCCATCTGTTTGAAATGATCATAAACTTACAGGTGAACGTTTCCGAGTTGTCATAATCATAGAAATATGATAAATCTACGGTTACTACGTAGGTTACACTTGGAATTCCTGTGCTATACGCTTGGATATCACGTACCCACTTTATTCAATGAACTTAGACCTACAGGTGAACGTTTCCTTGTTACAATAATCATTGAAACGTGATAAATCTGTGGATTCCAGGTATGTAAGACGTGGGAACAATTGCCATGGATACATCAACGATACCCATAGGGTTAGCAACGTCGAAATTAAATACATATTTGTTAGAAGTGATCATAAACTTACAGGTGAACGTTCCCTAGTTGCAATGAAAATAAAATCGTGGTAATTCTATGCATACCAGGTAGGAAATACGTGGAAACGATTTCCATGGATCAAGCAACGACACCCATAGGCTTAGAAAGATTGAAATTAAATACCCATCTGTTTGAAATGATCATAAACTTACAGGTGAACGTTTCCGAGTTGTCATAATCATAGAAATATGATAAATCTACGGTTACTACGTAGGTTACACTTGGAATTCCTGTGCTATACGCTTGGATATCACGTACCCACTTTATTCAATGAACTTAGACCTACAGGTGAACGTTTCCTTGTTACAATAATCATTGAAACGTGATAAATCTGTGGATTCCAGGTAGGTAACACGTGGAAACGACTTCCATAGCTAAATCAACGATACCCATAGGGTTAACAACGTCCAAATTAAATACATATTTGTTTGAAGTGATCATAAACTTACAGGTGAACGTTCCCTAGTTGCAATGAAAATAAAATCGTGGTAATTCTATGCATACCAGGTAGGAAATACGTTGAAACGATTTCCATGGATCAAGCAACGACACCCATAGGCTTAGAAAGATTGAAATTAAATACCCATCTGTTTGAAATGATCATAAACTTACAGGTGAACGTTTCCGAGTTGTCATAATCATAGAAATATGATAAATCTGCGGTTACTACGTAGGTTACACTTGAAATTCCTGTGCTATACGCTTGGATATCACGTACCCACTTTATTCAATGAACTTAGACCTACAAGTGAACGTTTCCTTGTTACAATAATCATTGAAACGTGATAAATCTGTGGATTCCAGATAGGTAAGACGTGGGAACAATTGCCATGGATAAATCAACGATACCCATAGGGTTAGCAACGTCGAAATTAAATACATATCTGTTTGAAGTGATCATAAACGTAGAGGTGAACGTTATTGAGTTGTCATAATCATAGAAACGTGATAAATCTACGGATTCTACGTAGGTTACGGTTGGAAATCCTGTGCTAAACGCTTGGAAACGACTTCCATAGCTAAATCAACGATACCCATAGGGTTAGCAAGGTCGAAATTAAATACCCATCTGTTTGAAATGATCATAAACTTACAGGCGAACGTTACCTAGTTGCAATGAACATAAAATCGTGGTAATTCTATGCATACCAGGTAGGAAACACGTTGAAACGATTTCCATGGATCAAGCAACGACACCCATAGGCTTAGAAAGATTGAAATTCAATACCCATCTGTTTGAAAAGATCATGAACGTAGAGGTGAACGTTACCGAGTTGTCATAGTCATAGAAACGTGATAAATCTACGGATACTTCGTAGTTTACACTTGGAAATCCTGTGTTAAACGCTTCGATATCAAGTACCCACTTTATTCAATAGACTTAAAACTACAGGTGAACGTTTCCTAGTTACAATAATCACTAAAACGTGATAAATCTGTGGATTCCAGGTAGGTAAGACGGGGGAACAATTGCCATGGATAAATGAAAGATACCCATAGGGTTAGCAAGGTCGAAATTAAATACCCATCTGTTTGAAATGATCATGAACTTACAGGTGAACGTTTCCAAGTTGTCTTAACCTTGTTAGGTTGACTTAAACCTACAGGTGAACGTTTCCTAGTTACAATAATCATTGAAACGTGATTAATCTATGGATTCCATTGTAGGTGGGGCGTGGAAACGACTTCCATAGCTAAATCAACGATACCCATAGGGTTAGCAAGGTCGAAATTAAATACCCATCTGTTTGAAATGATCATAAACTTACAGGTGAACGTTCCCTAGTTGCAATGAAAATAAAATCGTGGCAATTCTATGCATACCAGGTAGGAAATACGTGGAAACGATTTCCATGGATCAAGCAACGACACCCATAGGCTTAGAAAGATTGAAATTAAATACCCATCTGTTTGAAATGATCATAAACTTACAGGTGAACGTTTCCGAGTTGTCATAATCATAGTAACGTGATAAATCTTCGGATACTTCGTAGGTTACACTTGGAAATCCTGTGCTACACGCTTGGATATCAAATACCCACTTTATTCAATGAACTTAGACCTACAGGTGAACGTTTCCTTGTTACAATAATCATTGAAACGTGATAAATCTGTGGATTCCAGGTAGGTAACACGTGGAAACGACTTCCATAGCTAAATCAACGATACCCATAGGGTTAACAACGTCGAAATTAAATACATATTTGTTTGAAGTGATCATAAACTTACAGGTGAACGTTCCCTAGTTGCAATGAAAATAAAATCGTGGTAATTCTATGCATACCAGGTAGGAAATACGTTGAAACGATTTCCATGGATCAAGCAACGACACCCATAGGCTTAGAAAGATTGAAATTAAATACCCATCTGTTTGAAATGATCATAAACTTACAGGTGAACGTTTCCGAGTTGTCATAATCATAGAAATATGATAAATCTACGGTTACTACGTAGGTTACACTTGGAATTCCTGTGCTATACGCTTGGATATCACGTACCCACTTTATTCAATGAACTTAGACCTACAGGTGAACGTTTCCTTGTTACAATAATCATTGAAACGTGATAAATCTGTGGATTCCAGGTATGTAAGACGTGGGAACAATTGCCATGGATACATCAACGATACCCATAGGGTTAGCAACGTCGAAATTAAATACATATTTGTTAGAAGTGATCATAAACTTACAGGTGAACGTTCCCTAGTTGCAATGAAAATAAAATCGTGGCAATTCTATGCATACCAGGTAGGAAATACGTGGAAACGATTTCCATGGATCAAGCAACGACACCCATAGGCTTAGAAAGATTGAAATTAAATACCCATCTGTTTGAAATGATCATAAACTTACAGGTGAACGTTTCCGAGTTGTCATAATCATAGTAACGTGATAAATCTTCGGATACTTCGTAGGTTACACTTGGAAATCCTGTGCTACACGCTTGGATATCAAATACCCACTTTATTCAATGAACTTAGACCTACAGGTGAACGTTTCCTTGTTACAATAATCATTGAAACGTGATAAATCTGTGGATTCCAGGTAGGTAACACGTGGAAACGACTTCCATAGCTAAATCAACGATACCCATAGGGTTAACAACGTCGAAATTAAATACATATTTGTTTGAAGTGATCATAAACTTACAGGTGAACGTTCCCTAGTTGCAATGAAAATAAAATCATGGTAATTCTATGCATACCAGGTAGTAAATACGTTGAAACGATTTGCATGGATCAAGCAGCTACACCCATAGGCTTGGAAAGATTAAAATTTAATACCCATCTATTTGAAATAATCATAAACGTACAGGTGTACGTTTCCGAGTAGTCATAATCATAGAAATGTGATAAATCTACGTATACTTCGTAGTTTACACTTGGAAATCCTGTGCTAAACGCTTGGAAACGACTTCCATAGCTAAATCAACGATAGCCCATAGGCTTAGAATGATTGAAATTTAATACCCATCTGTTTGAAATATTCATAAACGTACAGGTGAACGTTTCCGAGTTGTCATAATCATAGAAACGTGATAAATCTACGGATACTTCGTAGTTTACACTTGGAAATCCTGTGTTAAACGCTTGGATATCACGTACCCACTTTATTCAATGGACTTAAACTTACGGGTGAACGTTTCCTAGTTACAATAATCATTGAAACGTGATAAATCTATGGATTCCAGGTAGGTGGGACGTGGAAACGACTTCCATAGCTAAATCAACGTTACCCATAGGGTTAGCAAGGTCGAAATTAAATACCCATCTGTTTGAAATGATCATAAACTTACAGGTGAACGTTACCTAGTTGCAATGAACATAAAACCGTGGTAATTCTATGCATACCAGGTAGGAAACACGTTGAAACGATTTCCATGAATCATGCAACGACACCCATAGGCTTAGAAAGATTGAAATTAAGTACCCATCTGTTTGAAATGATCATAAACTTACAGGTGAACGTTTCCAAGTTGTCTTAACCTTGTTAAGTTGACTTAAACCTACAGGTGAACGTTTCCTAGTTACAATAATCATTGAAACGTGATTAATCTATGGATTCCATTGTAGGTGGGGCGTGGAAACGACTTCCATAGCTAAATCAACGATACCCATAGGGTTAGCAAGGTCGAAATTAAATACCCATCTGTTTGAAATGATCATAAACTTACAGGTGAACGTTCCCTAGTTGCAATGAACATAAAATTGTGGTTATTCTATGCATACCAGGTAGGAAATACGTTGATACGATTTCCATGGATCAAGCAACGGCACCTATAGGCTTCGAAAGATTGAAATTAATTACCCATCTGTTTGAAATGATCATAAACGTACAGGTGAACGTTTCCGAGTTGTCATAATCATAGAAAAGTGTTAAATCTACGTATAGTCCGTAGGTTGCACTTGGAAATCCTGTGCTATACGCTTGGATATCAATTACCTACTTTATTCAATGAACTAAGACCTACAGGTGAACGTTTCCTAGTTACAATAATCATTGAAACGTGATAAATCTGTGGATTCCAGGTAGGTAAGACGTGGGAACAATTGCCATGGATAAATGCACGATACCCATAGGGTTAGCAAGTGTCGAAATTAAATACCCATCTGTTTGAAATGATCATAAACTTACAGGTGAACGTTCCCTAGTTACAATAATCATTGAAACGTGATAAATCTGTGGATTCCAGGTATGTAAGACGTGGGAACAATTGCCATGGATACATCAACGATACCCATAGGGTTAGCAACGTCGAAATTAAATACATATTTGTTAGAAGTGATCATAAACTTACAGGTGAACGTTCCCTAGTTGCAATGAAAATAAAATCGTGGTAATTCTATGCATACCAGGTAGGAAATACGTTGAAACGATTTCCATGGATCAAGCAACGACACCCATAGGCTTAGAAAGATTGAAATTAAATACCCATCTGTTTGAAATGATCATAAACTTACAGGTGAACGTTTCCGAGTTGTCATAATCATAGAAATATGATAAATCTGCGGTTACTACGTAGGTTACACTTGAAATTCCTGTGCTATACGCTTGGATATCACGTACCCACTTTATTCAATGAACTTAGACCTACAAGTGAACGTTTCCTTGTTACAATAATCATTGAAACGTGATAAATCTGTGGATTCCAGATAGGTAAGACGTGGGAACAATTGCCATGGATAAATCAACGATACCCATAGGGTTAGCAACGTCGAAATTAAATACATATCTGTTTGAAGTGATCATAAACGTAGAGGTGAACGTTATTGAGTTGTCATAATCATAGAAACGTGATAAATCTACGGATTCTATTTAGGTTACAGTTGGAAATCCTGTGCTAAACGCTTGGAAACGACTTCCATAGCTAAATCAACGATACCCATAGGGTTAGCAAGGTCGAAATTAAATACCCATCTGTTTGAAATGATCATAAACTTACAGGCGAACGTTACCTAGTTGCAATGAACATAAAATCGTGGTAATTCTATGCATACCAGGTAGGAAACACGTTGAAACGATTTCCATGGATCAAGCAACGACACCCATAGGCTTAGAAAGATTGAAATTCAATACCCATCTGTTTGAAAAGATCATGAACGTAGAGGTGAACGTTACCGAGTTGTCATAGTCATAGAAACGTGATAAATCTACGGATACTTCGTAGTTTACACTTGGAAATCCTGTGTTAAACGCTTCGATATCAAGTACCCACTTTATTCAATAGACTTAAAACTACAGGTGAACGTTTCCTAGTTACAATAATCACTAAAACGTGATAAATCTGTGGATTCCAGGTAGGTAAGACGGGGGAACAATTGCCATGGATAAATGAAAGATACCCATAGGGTTAGCAAGGTCGAAATTAAATACCCATCTGTTTGAAATGATCATGAACTTACAGGTGAACGTTTCCAAGTTGTCTTAACCTTGTTAAGTTGACTTAAACCTACAGGTGAACGTTTCCTAGTTACAATAATCATTGAAACGTGATTAATCTATGGATTCCATTGTAGGTGGGGCGTGGAAACGACTTCCATAGCTAAATCAACGATACCCATAGGGTTAGCAAGGTCGAAATTAAATACCCATCTGTTTGAAATGATCATAAACTTACAGGTGAACGTTCCCTAGTTGCAATGAACATAAAATTGTGGTTATTCTATGCATACCAGGTAGGAAATACGTTGATACGATTTCCATGGATCAAGCAACGGCACCTATAGGCTTCGAAAGATTGAAATTAATTACCCATCTGTTTGAAATGATCATAAACGTACAGGTGAACGTTTCCGAGTTGTCATAATCATAGAAAAGTGTTAAATCTACGTATACTCCGTAGGTTGCACTTGGAAATCCTGTGCTATACGCTTGGATATCAATTACCCACTTTATTCAATGAACTTAGACCTACAGGTGAACGTTTCCTAGTTACAATAATCATTGAAACGTGATAAATCTGTGGATTCCAGGTAGGTAAGACGTGGGAACAATTGCCATGGATAAATGCACGATACCCATAGGGTTAGCAAGTGTCGAAATTAAATACCCATCTGTTTGAAATGATCATAAACTTACAGGTGAACGTTCCCTAGTTACAATAATCATTGAAACGTGATAAATCTGTGGATTCCAGGTATGTAAGACGTGGGAACAATTGCCATGGATACATCAACGATACCCATAGGGTTAGCAACGTCGAAATTAAATACATATTTGTTAGAAGTGATCATAAACTTACAGGTGAACGTTCCCTAGTTGCAATGAAAATAAAATCGTGGTAATTCTATGCATACCAGGTAGGAAACACGTTGAAACGATTTCCATGAATCATGCAACGACACCCATAGGCTTAGAAAGATTGAAATTAAGTACCCATCTGTTTGAAATGATCATAAACTTACAGGTGAACGTTCCCGATTTGTCATAATCATAGAAATGTGATAAATCTACGGTTACTACGTAGGTTACACTTGGAATTCCTGTGCTATACGCTTGGATATCACGTACCCACTTTATTCAATGAACTTAGACCTACAGGTGAACGTTTCCTTGTTACAATAATCATTGAAACGTGATAAATCTATGGATTCCAGGTAGGAAATACGTTGAAACGATTTCCATGGATCAAGCAACTACACCCATAGGCTTGGAAAGATTGAAATTTAATACCCATCTGTTTGAAATAATCATAATCGTACAGGTGAACGTTTCCGAGTTGTCATAATCGTAGAAACGAGATAAATCTACTGATACTTCGTAGGTTACACTTGGAAGTCCTGTGCTATACGCTTGGATATCAAGTACCCACTTTATTCAATGAATAAAGTGGGTACTTGTTATGCTTGAACACTTGGAAATCCTGTGCTATACGCTTGGATATCAAGTACCCACTTTATTCAATGAATAAAGTGGGTACTTGATATCCTTGAACACTTGGAAATCCTGTGCTATACGCTTGGATATCAAGTACCCACTTTATTCAATGAACTTAGACCTACAGGTGAACGTTTCCTTGTTACAATAATCATTGAAACGTGATAAATCTGTGGATTCCAGGTAGGTAACACGTGGAAACGACTTCCATAGCTAAATCAACGATACCCATAGGGTTAACAACGTCGAAATTAAATACATATTTGTTCGAAGTGATCATAAACTTACAGGTGAACGTTCCCTAGTTGCAATGAAAATAAAATCATGGTAATTCTATGCATACCAGGTAGTAAATACGTTGAAACGATTTGCATGGATCAAGCAGCTACACCCATAGGCTTGGAAAGATTAAAATTTAATACCCATCTATTTGAAATAATCATAAACGTACAGGTGTACGTTTCCGAGTAGTCATAATCATAGAAATGTGATAAATCTACGTATACTTCATAGTTTACACTTGGAAATCCTGTGCTAAACGCTTGGAAACGACTTCCATAGCTAAATCAACGATAGCCCATAGGCTTAGAATGATTGAAATTTAATACCCATCTGTTTGAAATATTCATAAACGTACAGGTGTACGTTTCCGAGTAGTCATAATCATAGAAATGTGATAAATCTACGTATACTTCATAGTTTACACTTGGAAATCCTGTGCTAAACGCTTGGAAACGACTTCCATAGCTAAATCAACGATAGCCCATAGGCTTAGAATGATTGAAATTTAATACCCATCTGTTTGAAATATTCATAAACGTACAGGTGTACGTTTCCGAGTAGTCATAATCATAGAAATGTGATAAATCTACGTATACTTCGTAGTTTACACTTGGAAATCCTGTGTTAAACGCTTGGATATCACGTACCCACTTTATTCAATGGACTTAAACTTACGGGTGAACGTTTCCTAGTTACAATAATCATTGAAACGTGATAAATCTATGGATTCCAGGTAGGTGGGACGTGGAAACGACTTCCATAGCTAAATCAACGTTACCCATAGGGTTAGCAAGGTCGAAATTAAATACCCATCTGTTTGAAATGATCATAAACTTACAGGTGATCGTTACCTAGTTGCAATGATCATAAAACCGTGGTAATTCTATGCATACCAGGTAGGAAACACGTTGAAACGATTTCCATGAATCATGCAACGACACCCATAGGCTTAGAAAGTTTGAAATTAAGTACCCATCTGTTTGAAATGATCATAAACTTACAGGTGAACGTTTCCGAGTTGTCATAATCATAGAAACGTGATGAATCTGTGGATTTCAGGTAGGTAACACGTGGGAACGATTACCATTGATAAATCCACGATACCCATAGGGTTAGCAAGGTCGAAATTAAATACCCATCTGTTTGACATGATCATAAACTTACAGGTGAACGTTCCCTAGTTGCAATGAAAATAAAATCGTGGTAATTCTGTGCATACCAGGTAGGAAATACGTTGAAACGATTTCCATGGATGAAGCAACGACACCCATAGGCTTAGAAAGATTGAAATTAAATACCCATCTGTTTGAAATGATCATAAACTTACAGGTGAACGTTCCCGAGTTGTCGAAATCATAGAAATGTGATAAATCTACGGTTACTACGTAGGTTATACTTGGAAATCCTGTGTTAAACGCGTGGATATCAAGTAACCACTTTATTCAATGGACATAAACCTATATGTGAACGTTTCCTAGTTACAATAATCATTGAAACGTGATAAATCTATGGATTCCAGGTAGGAAATACGTTGAATCGATTTCTATGGATCAAGCAACTACACCCATAGGCTTGGAAAGATTGAAATTTAATACCCATCTGTTTGAAATAATCATAACCGTACAGGTGAACGTTTCCGAGTTGTCATAATCATAGAGATGTGATAAATCTACGGTTACTACGTAGGTTACACTTGGAATTCCTGTGCTATACGCTTGGATATCAAGTACCCACTTTATTCAATGAATAAAGTGGGTACTTGCTATGCTTGAACACTTGGAAATCCTGTGCTATACGCTTGGATATCAAGTACCCACTTTGTTCAATGAATAAAGTGGGTACTTGATATCCTTGAACACTTGGAAATCCTGTGCTATACGCTTGGTTATCAAGTACCCACTTTATTCAATGAACTTAGACCTACAGGTGAACGTTTCCTTGTTACAATAATCATTGAAACGTGATAAATCTGTGGATTCCAGGTAGGTAAGACGTGGGAACAATTGCCATGGATAAATCAACGATTCCCATAGGGTTAGCAAGGTCGAAATTAAATACCCATCTGTTTGAAATGATCATAAACTTACAGGTGAACGTTCCCTCGTTACAATAATCTTTGAAACGTGATAAATCTGTGGGTTCCAGGTAGGTAAGACGTGGGAACAATTGCCATGGATAAATCAACGATACCCATAGGGTTAGCAAGGTCGAAATTAAATACCCATCTGTTTGAAATGATCATAAACTTACAGGTGAACGTTCCCTAGTTGCAATGAAAATAAAATCGTGGTAATTCTGTGCATACCAGGTAGGAAATACGTTGAAACGATTTCCATGGATCAAGCAACGACACCCATAGGCTTAGAAAGATTGAAATTAAATACCCATCTGTTTGAAATAATCATAAACTTACAGGTGAACGTTCCCGAGTTGTCATAATCATAGAGATGTGATAAATCTACGGTTACTACGTAGGTTACACTTGGAATTCCTGTGCTATACGCTTGGATATCAAGTACCCACTTTATTCAATGAACTTAGACCTACAGGTGAACGTTTCCTAGTTACAATAATCATTGAAACGTGATAAATCTATGGATTCCATTGTAGGTGGGGCGTGGAAACGACTTCCATAGCTAAATCAACGATACGCATAGGGTTAGCAAGGTCGAAATTAAAGACCCATCGGTTTGCAATGATCATAAACGTACAGGTGACCGTTTCCTGAATGTCATAATCATAGAACCGTGATAAATCGACGGATACTACGTAGGTTACAGTTGGAAATCCTGTGCTAAACGCTTGGATATCAAGTACCCACTTTATTCAATGAACTTAGACCTACAGGTGAACGTTTCCTAGTTACAATAATCATTCAAACGTGATAAATCTGTGGATTTCAGGTAGGTAACACGTGGGAACGATTACCATGGTTAAATCAACGATACCCATAGGGTTAGCAACGTCGAAATTAAATACATATCTGTTTGAAGTGATCATAAACTTACAGGTGAACGTTACCTAGTTGCAATGATCATAAAACCGTGGTAATTCTATGCATACCAGGTAGGAAACACGTTGAAACGATTTCCATGAATCATGCAACGACACCCATAGGCTTAGAAAGTTTGAAATTAAGTACCCATCTGTTTGAAATGATCATAAACTTACAGGTGAACGTTTCCGAGTTGTCATAATCATAGAAACGTGATGAATCTGTGGATTTCAGGTAGGTAACACGTGGGAACGATTACCATTGATAAATCCACGATACCCATAGGGTTAGCAAGGTCGAAATTAAATACCCATCTGTTTGACATGATCATAAACTTACAGGTGAACGTTCCCTAGTTGCAATGAAAATAAAATCGTGGTAATTCTGTGCATACCAGGTAGGAAATACGTTGAAACGATTTCCATGGATGAAGCAACGACACCCATAGGCTTAGAAAGATTGAAATTAAATACCCATCTGTTTGAAATGATCATAAACTTACAGGTGAACGTTCCCGAGTTGTCGAAATCATAGAAATGTGATAAATCTACGGTTACTACGTAGGTTACACTTGGAAATCCTGTGTTAAACGCGTGGATATCAAGTAACCACTTTATTCAATGGACTTAAACCTATATGTGAACGTTTCCTAGTTACAATAATCATTGAAACGTGATAAATCTATGGATTCCATTGTAGGTGGGGCGTGGAAACGACTTCCATAGCTAAATCAACGATACGCATAGGGTTAGCAAGGTCGAAATTAAAGACCCATCGGTTTGCAATGATCATAAACGTACAGGTGACCGTTTCCTGAATGTCATAATCATAGAACCGTGATAAATCGACGGATACTACGTAGGTTACAGTTGGAAATCCTGTGCTAAACGCTTGGATATCAAGTACCCACTTTATTCAATGAACTTAGACCTACAGGTGAACGTTTCCTAGTTACAATAATCATTCAAACGTGATAAATCTGTGGATTTCAGGTAGGTAACACGTGGGAACGATTACCATGGTTAAATCAACGATACCCATAGGGTTAGCAACGTCGAAATTAAATACATATCTGTTTGAAGTGATCATAAACTTACAGGTGAACGTTTCCTAGTTGAAATAAACATAAAATCGTGCTAATTCTATGCATACCAGGTAGAAAATACGTCGAACCGATTTCCATGGATCAAGCAACGACACCCATAGGCTTACAAATATTGAAATTAAATACCCATCTATTTGAAATAATCATAAACGTACAGGTGTACGTTTCCGAGTAGTCATAATCATAGAAATGTGATAAATCTACGTATACTTCGTAGTTTACACTTGGAAATCCTGTGCTAAACGCTTGGAAACGACTTCCATAGCTAAATCAACGATAGCCCATAGGCTTAGAATGATTGAAATTTAATACCCATCTGTTTGAAATATTCATAAACGTACAGGTGAACGTTTCCGAGTTGTCATAATCATAGAAACGTGATAAATCTACGGATACTTCGTAGTTTACACTTGGAAATCCTGTGTTAAACGCTTGGATATCACGTACCCACTTTATTCAATGGACTTAAACTTACGGGTGAACGTTTCCTAGTTACAATAATCATTGAAACGTGATAAATCTATGGATTCCAGGTAGGTGGGACGTGGAAACGACTTCCATAGCTAAATCAACGTTACCCATAGGGTTAGCAATGTCGAAATTAAATACCCATCTGTTTGAAATGATCATAAACTTATAGGTGAACGTTACCTAGTTGCAATGAACATAAAACCGTGGTAATTCTATGCATACCAGGTAGAAAAAAAGTTGAAACGATTTCCATGAATCATGCAACGACACCCATAGGCTTAGGAAAGATTGAAATTAAGTACCCATCTGTTTGAAATGATCATAAACTTACAGGTGAACGTTTCCGAGTTGTCATAATCATAGAAACGTGATGAATCTGTGGATTTCAGGTAGGTAACACGTGGGAACGATTACCATGGATAAATCCACGATACCCATAGGGTTAGCAAGGTCGAAATTAAATACCCATCTGTTTGACATGATCATAAACTTACAGGTGAACGTTACCTAGTTGCAATGAAAATAAAATCGTGGTAATTCTGTGCATACCAGGTAGGAAATACGTTGAAATGATTTCCATGGATCAAGCAACGACACCCATAGGCTTAGAAAGATTGAAATTAAATACCCATCTGTTTGAAATGATCATAAACTTACAGGTGAACGTTCCCGATTTGTCATAATCATAGAAATGTGATAAATCTACGGTTACTACGTAGGTTACACTTGGAATTCCTGTGCTATACGCTTGGATATCACGTACCCACTTTATTCAATGAACTTAGACCTACAGGTGAACGTTTCCTTGTTACAATAATCATTGAAACGTGATAAATCTATGGATTCCAGGTAGGAAATACGTTGAATCGATTTCCATGGATCAAGCAACTACACCCATAGGCTTGGAAAGATTGAAATTTAATACCCATCTGTTTGAAATAATCATAACCGTACAGGTGAACGTTTCCGAGTTGTCATAAACGTAGAAACGAGATAAATCTACTGATACTTCGTAGGTTACACTTGGAAGTCCTGTGCTATACGCTTGGATATCAAGTACCCACTTTATTCAATGAATAAAGTGGGTACTTGCTATGCTTGAACACTTGGAAATCCTGTGCTATACGCTTGGATATCAAGTACCCACTTTATTCAATGAATAAAGTGGGTACTTGATATCCTTGAACACTTGGAAATCCTGTGCTATACGCTTGGATATCAAGTACCCACTTTATTCAATGAACTTAGACCTACAGGTGAACGTTTCCTTGTTACAATAATCATTGAAACGTGATAAATCTGTGGATTCCAGGTAGGTAAGACGTGGGAACAATTGCCATGGATAAATCAACGATTCCCATAGGGTTAGCAAGGTCGAAATTAAATACCCATCTGTTTGAAATGATCATAAACTTACAGGTGAACGTTCCCTCGTTACAATAATCTTTGAAACGTGATAAATCTGTGGGTTCCAGGTAGGTAAGACGTGGGAACAATTGCCATGGATAAATCAACGATACCCATAGGGTTAGCAACGTCGAAATTAAATACATATTTGTTTGAAGTGATCATAAACTTACAGGTGAACGTTTCCTAGTTGCAATAAACATAAAATCGGGGTGATTCTATGCATACCAGGTAGTAAATACGTTGAAACGATTTCCATGGATCAAGCAACGACACCCATAGGCTTAGAAAGATTGAAATTAAATACCCTTCGGTTTGAAATGATCATAAACGTACAGGTGAACGATTCAGAGTTGTCATAATCATAGAAACGTGATGAATCTGTGGATTTCAGGTAGGTAACACGTGGGAACGATTACCATGGATAAATCCACGATACCCATAGGGTTAGCAAGGTCGAAATTAAATACCCATCTGTTTGAAATGATCATAAACTTACAGGTGAACGATTCCTAGTTGCAATAAACATAAAATCTTGCTAATTCTATGCATACCACGTAAGAAATACGTTGAAACGATTTCCATGGATCAAGCAACGACACCCATAGGCTTAGAAAGATTGAAATTCAATACCCTTCTATTTGAAATGATCATAAACGTACAGGTGAACGTTTCCGAGTTGTCATAATCATAGAAACGTGATAAATCTACGGCTACCTCGTAGGTTACACTTGGAAATCCTGTGCTATACGCTTGGATATCAAGTACCCACTTTATTCAATGAACTTAGACCTACAGGTGAACGTTTCCTAGTTACAATAATCATTGAAACGTGATAAATCTGTGGATTCCAGATAGGTAAGACGTGGGAACAATTGCCATGGATAAATCAACGATACCCATAGGGTTAGCAAGGTCGAAATTAAATACCCATCTGTTTGAAATGATCATAAACTTACAGGCGAACGTTACCTAGTTGCAATGAACATAAAATCGTGGTAATTCTATGCATACCAGGTAGGAAACACGTTGAAACGATTTCCATGGATCAAGCAACGACACCCATAGGCTTAGAAAGATTGAAATTCAATACCCATCTGTTTGAAATAATCATAAACTTACAGGTGAACGTTCCCGAGTTGTCATAATCATAGAGATGTGATAAATCTACGGTTACTACGTAGGTTACACTTGGAATTCCTGTGCTATACGCTTGGATATCAAGTACCCACTTTATTCAATGAACTTAGACCTACAGGTGAACGTTTCCTAGTTACAATAATCATTGAAACGTGATAAATCTATGGATTCCATTGTAGGTGGGGCGTGGAAACGACTTCCATAGCTAAATCAACGATACGCATAGGGTTAGCAAGGTCGAAATTAAAGACCCATCGGTTTGCAATGATCATAAACGTACAGGTGACCGTTTCCTGAATGTCATAAACATAGAACCGTGATAAATCGACGGATACTACGTAGGTTACAGTTGGAAATCCTGTGCTAAACGCTTGGATATCAAGTACCCACTTTATTCAATGAACTTAGACCTACAGGTGAACGTTTCCTAGTTACAATAATCATTCAAACGTGATAAATCTGTGGATTTCAGGTAGGTAACACGTGGGAACGATTACCATGGATAAATCAACGATACCCATAGGGTTAGCAACGTCGAAATTAAATACATATCTGTTTGAAGTGATCATAAACTTACAGGTGAACGTTTCCTAGTTGAAATAAACATAAAATCGTGCTAATTCTATGCATACCAGGTAGAAAATACGTCGAACCGATTTCCATGGATCAAGCAACGACACCCATAGGCTTACAAATATTGAAATTAAATACCCATCTATTTGAAATAATCATAAACGTACAGGTGTACGTTTCCGAGTAGTCATAATCATAGAAATGTGATAAATCTACGTATACTTCGTAGTTTACACTTGGAAATCCTGTGCTAAACGCTTGGAAACGACTTCCATAGCTAAATCAACGATAGCCCATAGGCTTAGAATGATTGAAATTTAATACCCATCTGTTTGAAATATTCATAAACGTACAGGTGAACGTTTCCGAGTTGTCATAATCATAGAAACGTGATAAATCTACGGATACTTCGTAGTTTACACTTGGAAATCCTGTGTTAAACGCTTGGATATCACGTACCCACTTTATTCAATGGACTTAAACTTACGGGTGAACGTTTCCTAGTTACATTAATCATTGAAACGTGATAAATCTATGGATTCCAGGTAGGTGGGACGTGGAAACGACTTCCATAGCTAAATCAACGTTACCCATAGGGTTAGCAAGGTCGAAATTAAATACCCATCTGTTTGAAATGATCATAAACTTACAGGTGAACGATTCCTAGTTGCAATAAACATAAAATCTTGCTAATTCTATGCATACCACGTAAGAAATACGTTGAAACGATTTCCATGGATCAAGCAACGACACCCATAGGCTTAGAAAGATTGAAATTCAATACCCTTCTATTTGAAATGATCATAAACGTACAGGTGAACGTTTCCGAGTTGTCATAATCATAGAAACGTGATAAATCTACGGCTACCTCGTAGGTTACACTTGGAAATCCTGTGCTATACGCTTGGATATCAAGTACCCACTTTATTCAATGAACTTAGACCTACAGGTGAACGTTTCCTAGTTACAATAATCATTGAAACGTGATAAATCTGTGGATTCCAGATAGGTAAGACGTGGGAACAATTGCCATGGATAAATCAACGATACCCATAGGGTTAGCAAGGTCGAAATTAAATACCCATCTGTTTGAAATGATCATAAACTTACAGGCGAACGTTACCTAGTTGCAATGAACATAAAATCGTGGTAATTCTATGCATACCAGGTAGGAAACACGTTGAAACGATTTCCATGGATCAAGCAACGACACCCATAGGCTTAGAAAGATTGAAATTCAATACCCATCTGTTTGAAAAGATCATGAACGTAGAGGTGAACGTTACCGAGTTGTCATAGTCATAGAAACGTGATAAATCTACGGATACTTCGTAGTTTACACTTGGAAATCCTGTGTTAAACGCTTCGATATCAAGTACCCACTTTATTCAATAGACTTAAAACTACAGGTGAACGTTTCCTAGTTACAATAATCACTAAAACGTGATAAATCTGTGGATTCCAGGTAGGTAAGACGGGGGAACAATTGCCATGGATAAATGAAAGATACCCATAGGGTTAGCAAGGTCGAAATTAAATACCCATCTGTTTGAAATGATCATGAACTTACAGGTGAACGTTTCCAAGTTGTCTTAACCTTGTTAAGTTGACTTAAACCTACAGGTGAACGTTTCCTAGTTACAATAATCATTGAAACGTGATTAATCTATGGATTCCATTGTAGGTGGGGCGTGGAAACGACTTCCATAGCTAAATCAACGATACCCATAGGGTTAGCAAGGTCGAAATTAAATACCCATCTGTTTGAAATGATCATAAACTTACAGGTGAACGTTCCCTAGTTGCAATGAACATAAAATTGTGGTTATTCTATGCATACCAGGTAGGAAATACGTTGATACGATTTCCATGGATCAAGCAACGGCACCTATAGGCTTCGAAAGATTGAAATTAATTACCCATCTGTTTGAAATGATCATAAACGTACAGGTGAACGTTTCCGAGTTGTCATAATCATAGAAAAGTGTTAAATCTACGTATACTCCGTAGGTTGCACTTGGAAATCCTGTGCTATACGCTTGGATATCAATTACCCACTTTATTCAATGAACTTAGACCTACAGGTAAACGTCTCCTAGTTACAATAATCATTGAAACGTGATAAATCTGTGGATTCCAGGTAGGTAAGACGTGGGAACAATTGCCATGGATAAATGCACGATACCCATAGGGTTAGCAAGTGTCGAAATTAAATACCCATCTGTTTGAAATGATCATAAACTTACAGGTGAACGTTCCCTAGTTACAATAATCATTGAAACGTGATAAATCTGTGGATTCCAGGTATGTAAGACGTGGGAACAATTGCCATGGATACATCAACGATACCCATAGGGTTAGCAACGTCAAAATTAAATACATATTTGTTTGAAGTGATCATAAACTTACAGGTGAACGTTCCCTAGTTGCAATGAAAATAAAATCGTGGTAATTCTATGCATACCAGGTAGGAAATACGTTGAAACGATTTCCATGGATCAAGCAACGACACCCATAGGCTTAGAAAGATTGAAATTAAATACCCATCTGTTTGAAATGATCATAAACTTACAGGTGAACGTTTCCGAGTTGTCATAATCATAGAAATATGATAAATCTACGGTTACTACTTAGGTTACACTTGGAATTCCTGTGCTATACGCTTGGATATCACGTACCCACTTTATTCAATGAACTTAGACCTACAGGTGAACGTTTCCTTGTTACAATAATCATTGAAACGTGATAAATCTGTGGATTCCAGGTATGTAAGACGTGGGAACAATTGCCATGGATACATCAACGATACCCATAGGGTTAGCAACGTCGAAATTAAATACATATTTGTTAGAAGTGATCATAAACTTACAGGTGAACGTTCCCTAGTTGCAATGAAAATAAAATCGTGGTAATTCTATGCATACCAGGTAGGAAATACGTGGAAACGATTTCCATGGATCAAGCAACGACACCCATAGGCTTAGAAAGATTGAAATTAAATACCCATCTGTTTGAAATGATCATAAACTTACAGGTGAACGTTTCCGAGTTGTCATAATCATAGAAATATGATAAATCTACGGTTACTACGTAGGTTACACTTGGAATTCCTGTGCTATACGCTTGGATATCACGTACCCACTTTATTCAATGAACTTAGACCTACAGGTGAACGTTTCCTTGTTACAATAATCATTGAAACGTGATAAATCTGTGGATTCCAGGTAGGTAACACGTGGAAACGACTTCCATAGCTAAATCAACGATACCCATAGGGTTAACAACGTCGAAATTAAATACATATTTGTTTGAAGTGATCATAAACTTACAGGTGAACGTTACCTAGTTGCAATGAACATAAAACCGTGGTAATTCTATGCATACCAGGTAGGAAACACGTTGAAACGATTTCCATGAATCATGCAACGACACCCATAGGCTTAGAAAGATTGAAATTAAGTACCCATCTGTTTGAAATGATCATAAACTTACAGGTGAACGTTTCCGAGTTGTCATAATCATAGAAACGTGATGAATCTGTGGATTTCAGGTAGGTAACACGTGGGAACGATTACCATGGATAAATCCACGATACCCATAGGGTTAGCAAGGTCGAAATTAAATACCCATCTGTTTGACATGATCATAAACTTACAGGTGAACGTTCCCTAGTTGCAATGAAAATAAAATCGTGGTAATTCTGTGCATACCAGGTAGGAAATACGTTGAAACGATTTCCATAGATCAAGCAACGACACCCATAGGCTTAGAAAGATTGAAATTAAATACCCATCTGTTTGAAATGATCATAAACTTACAGGTGAACGTTCCCGAGTTGTCATAATCATAGAAATGTGATAAATCTACGGTTAGTACGTAGGTTACACTTGGAAATCCTGTGTTAAACGCGTGGATATCAAGTAACCACTTTATTCAATGGACTTAAACCTATATGTGAACGTTTCCTAGTTACAATAATCATTGAAACGTGATAAATCTATGGATTCCAGGTAGAAAATACGTTGAATCGATTTCCATGGATCAAGCAACTACACCCATAGGCTTGGAAAGATTGAAATTTAATACCCATCTGTTTGAAATAATCATAATCGTACAGGTGAAAGTTTCCGAGTTGTCATAATCGTAGAAACGAGATAAATCTACTGATACTTCGTAGGTTACACTTGGAAGTCCTGTGCTATACGCTTGGATATCAAGTACCCACTTTATTCAATGAATAAAGTGGGTACTTGCTATGCTTGAACACTTGGAAATCCTGTGCTATACGCTTGGATATCAAGTACCCACTTTATTCAATGAATAAAGTGGGTACTTGATATCCTTGAACACTTGGAAATCCTGTGCTATACGCTTGGATATCAAGTACCCACTTTATTCAATGAACTTAGACCTACAGGTGAACGTTTCCTTGTTACAATAATCATTGAAACGTGATAAATCTGTGGATTCCAGGTAGGTAAGACGTGGGAACAATTGCCATGGATAAATCAACGATACCCATAGGGTTAGCAACGTCGAAATTAAATACATATCTGTTTGAAGTGATCATAAACTTACAGGTGAACGTTTCCTAGTTGAAATAAACATAAAATCGTGCTAATTCTATGCATACGAGGTAGAAAATACGTCGAACCGATTTCCATGGATCAAGCAACGACACCCATAGGCTTACAAATATTGAAATTAAATACCCATCTATTTGAAATAATCATAAACGTACAGGTGTACGTTTCCGAGTAGTCATAATCATAGAAATGTGATAAATCTACGTATACTTCGTAGTTTACACTTGGAAATCCTGTGCTAAACGCTTGGAAACGACTTCCATAGCTAAATCAACGATAGCCCATAGGCTTAGAATGATTGAAATTTAATACCCATCTGTTTGAAATATTCATAAACGTACAGGTGAACGTTTCCGAGTTGTCATAATCATAGAAACGTGATAAATCTACGGATACTTCGTAGTTTACACTTGGAAATCCTGTGTTAAACGCTTGGATATCACGTACCCACTTTATTCAATGGACTTAAACTTACGGGTGAACGTTTCCTAGTTACAATAATCATTGAAACGTGATAAATCTATGGATTCCAGGTAGGTGGGACGTGGAAACGACTTCCATAGCTAAATCAACGTTACCCATAGGGTTAGCAAGGTCGAAATAAAATACATATTTGTTTGAAATGATCATAAACTTACAGGTGAACGTTCCCTAGTTGCAATGAAAATAAAATCGTGGTAATTCTGTGCATACCAGGTAGGAAATACGTTGAAACGATTTCCATGGATCAAGCAACGACACCCATAGGCTTAGAAAGATTGAAATTAAATACCCATCTGTTTGAAATAATCATAAACTTACAGGTGAACGTTCCCGAGTTGTCATAATCATAGAAATGTGATAAATCTACGATTACTACGTAGGTTACACTTGGAATTCCTGTGCTATACGCTTGGATATCAAATACCCACTTTATTCAATGAACTTAGACCTACAGGTGAACGTTTTCTAGTTACAATAATCATTGAAACGTGATAAATCTATGGATTCCAGGTAGGTGGGACGTTGAATCGATTTCCATGGATCAAGCAACGACACCCATAGGCTTAGAAAGATTGAAATTAAATACCCATCTGTTTGAAATGATCATAAACTTACAGGTGAACGTTTCCTAGTTGCAATAAACATAAAATCGCGGTAATTCTATGCATACCAGGTAGTAAATACGTTGAAACGATTTGCATGGATCAAGCAACTACACCCATAGGCTTGGAAAGATTAAAATTTAATACCCATCTGTTTGAAATAATCATAAACGTACAGGTGTACGTTTCCGAGTTGTCATAATCATAGAAACGTGATAAATCTGTGGATTCCAGGTATGTAAGACGTGGGAACAATTGCCATGGATACATCAACGATACCCATAGGCTTAGAAAGATTGAAATTAAATACCCATCTGTTTGAAATGATCATAAACTTACAGGTGAACGTTTCCGAGTTGTCATAATCATAGAAATGTGATAAATCTACGGATAATACGTAGGTTACACTTGGAAATCCTGTGTTAAACGCTTGGATATCAAGCACCCACTTTATTCAATGGACTTAAACCTACAGGTGAACGTTTCCTAGTTACAATAATCATTGAAACGTGATAAATCTATGGATTCCATTGTAGGTGGGGCGTGGAAACGACTTCCAAAGCTAAATAAACGATACCCATAGGTTTAGAAAGGTTGAAATTAAATATCCATCTGTTTGAAATGATCATAAACTTACAGGTGCACTTTTCCTAGATGTCATAATCATAGAAACGTGATAAATCTACGGATACTATGTAGGTTACACTTGGAAATCCTGTGTTAAACGCTTGGATATCAAGTACCCACTTTATTCAATGGACTTAAACCTACAGATGAACGTTTCCTAGTTACAATAATCATTGAAACGTGATAAATCTATGGATTCCAGGTAGGTGGGACGTTGAATCGATTTCCATTGATCAAGCAACGACACCCATAGGCTTAGAAAGATTGAAATTAAATACCCATCTGTTTAAAATGATCATAAACTTACAGGTGAACGTTTCCTAAATGTTATAATCATAGAACCGTGATAAATCGACGGATACTACGTAGGTTACAGTTGGAAATCCTGTGCTAAACGCTTGGATATCAAGTACCCACTTTATTCAATGAACTTAGACCTACAGGTGAACGTTTCCTAGTTACAATAATCATTGTAACGTGATAAATCTATGGATTCCAGGTAGGTGGGACGTTGAATCGATTTCCATGGATCAAGCAACGACACCCATAGGCTTAGAAAGATTGAAATTAAATACCCATCTGTTTGAAATGATCATAAACTTACAGGTGAACGTTTCCTAAATGTCATAATCATAGAACCGTGATAAATGGACGGATACTACGTAGGTTACAGTTGGAAATCCTGTGCTAAACGCTTGGATATCAAGTACCCACTTTATTCAATGAACTTAGACCTACAGGTGAACGTTTCCTAGTTACAATAATCATTCAAACGTGATAAATCTGTGGATTCCAGGTAGGTAACACGTGGGAACGATTGCCATGGATAAATCAACGATACCCATAGGGTTAGCAAGGTCGAAATTAAATACCCATCTGTTTGAAATGATCATAAACTTACAGGTGAACGTTCCCTAGTTGCAATGAACATAAAATCGTGGTAATTCTATGCATACCAGGTAGGAAATACGTTCAAACAATTTCCATGGATCAAGCAACGACACCCATAGGCTTAGAAAGGTTGAAATTAAATATCCATCTGTTTGAAATGATCATAAACTTACAGGTGAACGTTTCCTAGTTGCAATGAACATAAAATCGTGGTATTTCTATGCATACCAGGTAGGAAATACGTTGAAACGATATCCATGGATCAAGCAACGTCACCCATAGGCTTAGAAAGATTGAAATTAAATACCCATCTGTTTGAAATGATCATAAACTTACAGGTGAACGTTTCCGAGTTGTCATAATCGTAGAAATGTGATAAATCTACGGATACTACGTAGGTTACAGTTGGAAATCCTGTGCTAAACGATTGGATATCAAATACCCACTCTATTCAATAGACTTAAAACTACAGGTGAACGTTTCCTAGTTACAATAATCATTGAAACGTGATAATTCAGTGGATTCCAGGTAGGTAACACTTGGGAACGATTACCATTGATAAATCCACGATACCCATAGGGTTAGCAAGGTCGAAATTACATACCCATCTGTTTGAAATGATCATAAACTTACAAGTGTACGGTTCCGAGTTGTCATAATCATAGAAACGTGATAAATCTACGGATACTTCGTAGGTTACACTAGGAAATCCTGTGCTATACGCTTGGATATCAAGTACCCACTTTATTCAATGGACTTAAACCTACAGGTGAACGTTTCCTAGTTACGATAATCATTGAAACGTGATAAAACTATGGATTCCAGGTAGGTGGGACGTTGAAACGATTTCCATGGATCCAGCAACGACACCCATAGGCTTAGTAAGATTGAAATTAAATACCCATCTGTTTGAAATGATCATAAACGTAGAGGTGAACGTTACCGAGTTGTCATAATCATAGAAAAGTGATAAATCTACGTATACTTCGTAGGTTACACTTGGAAATCCTGTGCTATAAGCTTGGATATCAATTACCCGCTTTATTCAATGAACTTAGACCTACAGGTGAACGTTTCCTTGTTACAATTCTCATTGAAACGTGATAAATCAGTGGTTTCCAGGTAGGTAACACGTGAAAACGACTTCCATAGCTAAATCAACGATACCCATAGGGTTAGCAAGGTCGAAATTAAATACCCATCTGTTTGAAATGATCATAAACGTAGAGGTGACCGTTTCCGAGTTGTCATAATCATAGAAACGTGATAAATCTACGGATTCTACGTAGGTTACACTTGGAATTCCTGTGTTACACGCTTGGATATCAAGTAACAACTTTATTCAATGGACTTAAACCTACAGGTGAACGTTTCCTAGTTACGATAATCATTGGAACGTGATAAATCTATGGATTCCAGGTAGGTGGGACGTTGAAACGATTTCCATGGATCAAGCAACGACACCCATAGGCTTAGAAAGATTGAAATTAAATACCCTTCTGTTTGAAATGATCATAAACGTACAGGTGAACGTTACCGAGTTGTCATAATCATAGAAAAGTGATAAATCTACGTATACTTCGTAGGTTACACTTGGAAATCCTGTGCTATACGCTTGGATATCAATTACCCGCTTTATTCAATGAACTTAGACCTACAGGTGAACGTTTCCTAGTTACAATAATCATTGAAACGTGATAAATCTATGGATTCCAGGTAGGTGGGACGTTGAAACGACTTCCATAGCTAAATCAACGATACCCATAGGGTTAGCAAGGTCGAAATTAAATACCCATCTGTTTGAAATGATCATAAACGTAGAGGTGACCGTTTCCGAGTTGTCATAATCATAGAAACGTGATAAATTTACGGATACTACGTAGGTTACAGTTGGAAATCCTGTGCTAAACGCTTGGATATCAAGTACCCACTTTATTCAATGGACTTAAACCTACAGGTGAACGTTTCCTAGTTACAATAATCATTGAAACGTGATAAATCTATGGATTCCAGGTAGGTGGGACGTTGAAACGATTTCCATGGATCAAGCAACGACACCCATAGGCTTAGAAAGATTGAAATTAAATACCCATCTGTTTGAAATGATCATAAACTTACAGGTGAACGTTTCCTAAATGTCATAATCATAGAACCGTGATAAATCGACGGATACTACGTAGGTTACAGTTGGAAATCCTGTGCTAAACGCTTGGATATCAAGTACCCACTTTATTCAATGAACTTAGACCTACAGGTTAACGTTTCCTTGTTACAATAATCATTGAAACGTGATAAATCAGTGGATTCCATGTAGGTAACACGTGGGAACGATTGCCATGGATAAATCAACGATACCCATAGGGTTAGCAACGTCGAAATTAAATACATATTTGTTTGAAGTGATCATAAACTTACAGGTGGACGTTTCCTAGTTACAATAAACATAAAATCGGTGTGATTCTATGCATACCAGGTAGTAAATACGTTGAAACGATTTCCATGGATCAAGCAACGACACCCATAGGCTTAGAAAGATTGAAATTAAATACCCATCTGTTTGAAATGATCATAAACTTACATGTGAACGTTTCCTAAATGTCATAATCATAGAACCGTGATAAATCGACGGATACTACGTAGGTTACAGTTGGAAATCCTGTGCTAAACGCTTGGATATCAAGTACCCACTTTATTCAATGAACTTAGACCTACAGGTGAACGTTTCCTAGTTACAATAATCATTCAAACATGATAAATCTGTGGATTTCAGGTAGGTAACACGTGGGAACGATTACCATGGATAAATCAACGATACCCATAGGGTTAGCAAGGTCGAAATTAAATACCCATCTGTTTGAAATGATCATAAACGTAGAAGTGACCGTTTCCGAGTTGTCATAATCATAGAAACGTGATAAATCTACGGATTCTACGTAGGTTACACTTGGAATTCCTGTGTTACACGCTTGGATATCAAGTAACCACTTTATTCAATGGACTTAAACCTACAGGTGAACGTTTCCTAGTTACGATAATCATTGAAACGTGATAAATCAGTGGATTCCATGTAGGTAACACGTGGGAACGATTGCCATGGATAAATCAACGATACCCATAGGGTTAGCAACGTCGAAATTAAATACATATTTGTTTGAAGTGATCATAAACTTACAGGTGGACGTTTCCTAGTTACAATAAACATAAAATCGGTGTGATTCTATGCATACCAGGTAGTAAATACGTTGAAACGATTTCCATGGATCAAGCAACGACACCCATAGGCTTAGAAAGATTGAAATTAAATACCCATCTGTTTGAAATGATCATAAACTTACATGTGAACGTTTCCTAAATGTCATAATCATAGAACCGTGATAAATCGACGGATACTACGTAGGTTACAGTTGGAAATCCTGTGCTAAACGCTTGGATATCAAGTACCCACTTTATTCAATGAACTTAGACCTACAGGTGAACGTTTCCTAGTTACAATAATCATTCAAACATGATAAATCTGTGGATTTCAGGTAGGTAACACGTGGGAACGATTACCATGGATAAATCAACGATACCCATAGGGTTAGCAAGGTCGAAATTAAATACCCATCTGTTTGAAATGATCATAAACGTAGAAGTGACCGTTTCCGAGTTGTCATAATCATAGAAACGTGATAAATCTACGGATTCTACGTAGGTTACACTTGGAATTCCTGTGTTACACGCTTGGATATCAAGTAACCACTTTATTCAATGGACTTAAACCTACAGGTGAACGTTTCCTAGTTACGATAATCATTGAAACGTGATAAAACTATGGATTCCAGGTAGGTGGGACGTTGAAACGATTTCCATGGATCCAGCAACGACACCCATAGGCTTAGAAAGATTGAAATTAAATACCCTTCTGTTTGAAATGATCATAAACGTACAGGTGAACGTTTCCGAGTTGTCATAATCATAGAAACGTGATAAATCGACGGATACTTCGTAGGTTACACTAGGAAATCCTGTGCTATACGCTTGGATATCAAGTACCCACTTTATTCAATGAACTTAGACCTACAGGTTAACGTTTCCTTGTTACAATAATCATTGAAACGTGATAAATCAGTGGATTCCAGGTAGGTGGGACGTGGAAACGATTGCCATGGATAAATCAACGATACCCATAGGGTTAGCAACGTCGAAATTAAATACATATTTGTTTGAAGTGATCATAAACTTACAGGTGGATGTTTCCTAGTTACAATAAACATAAAATCGGGGTGATTCTATGCATACCAGGTAGTAAATACGTTGAAACGATTTCCATGGATCAAGCAACGACACCCATAGGCTTAGAAAGATTGAAATTAAATACCCATCTGTTTGAAATGATCATAAACTTACAGGTGAACGTTTCCTAAATGTCATAATCATAGAACCGTGATAAATCGACGGATACTACGTAGGTTACAGTTGGAAATCCTGTGCTAAACGCTTGGATATCAAGTACCCACTTTATTCAATGAACTTAGACCTACAGGTGAACGTTTCCTAGTTACAATAATCATTCAAACATGATAAATCTGTGGATTTCAGGTAGGTAACACGTGGGAACGATTACCATGGATAAATCAACGATACCCATAGGGTTAGCAAGGTCGAAATTAAATACCCATCTGTTTGAAATGATCATAAACGTAGAGGTGACCGTTTCCGAGTTGTCATAATCATAGAAACGTGATAAATCTACGGATTCTACGTAGGTTACACTTGGAATTCCTGTGTTACACGCTTGGATATCAAGTAACCACTTTATTCAATAGACTTAAACCTACAGGTGAACGTTTCCTAGTTACGATAATCATTGAAACGTGATAAATCTATGGATTCCAGGTAGGTTGGACGTTGAAACGATTTCCATGGATCAAGCAACGACACCCATAGGCTTAGAAAGATTGAAATTAAATACCCATCTGTTTGAAATGATCATAAACTTACAGGTGAACGTTTCCTAAATGTCATAATCATAGAACCGTGATAAATCGACGGATACTACGTAGGCTACAGTTGGAAATCCTGTACTAAACGCTTGGATATCAAGTACCCACTTTATTCAATGAACTTAGACCTACAGGTGACCGTTTCCTAGCTACAATAATCATTGAAACGTGATAAATCTATGGATTCCAGGTAGGTGGAACGTGGAAACGACTTCCATAGCTAAATCAACGATACCCATAGGGTTAGCAAGGTCGAAATTAAATACCCATCTGTTTGAAATGATCATAAACTTACAGGTGAACGTTCCCTAGTTGCAATGAACATAAAATCGTGGTAATTCTATGCATACTAGGTAGGAAATACGTTGAAATGATTTCCATGGATCAAGCAACGACACCTATAGGCTTAGTAAGATTGAAATTAAATACCCATCTGTTTGAAATGATCATAAACGTAGAGGTGAACGTTACCGAGTTGTCATAATCATAGAAAAGTGATAAATCTACGTATACTTCGTAGGTTACACTTGGAAATCCTGTGCGATACGCTTGGATATCAATTACCCGCTTTATTCAATGAACTTAGACCTACAGGTGAACGTTTCCTAGTTACAATAATCATTGAAACGTGATAAATCTATGGATTCCAGGTAGGTGGGACGTTGAAACGACTTCCATAGCTAAATCAACGATACCCATAGGGTTAGCAAGGTCGAAATTAAATACCCATCTGTTTGAAATGATCATAAACGTAGAGGTGACCGTTTCCGAGTTGTCATAATCATAGAAACGTGATAAATCTACGGATTCTACGTAGGTTACACTTGGAATTCCTGTGTTACACGCTTGGATATCAAGTAACCACTTTATTCAATGGACTTAAACCTACAGGTGAACGTTTCCTAGTTACGATAATCATTGAAACGTGATAAAACTATGGATTCCAGGTAGGTGGGACGTTGAAACGATTTCCATGAATCAAGCAACGACACCCATAGGCTTAGAAAGATTGAAATTAAATACCCATCTGTTTGAAATGATCATAAACTTACAGGTGAACGTTTCCTAAATGTCATAATCATAGAACCGTGATAAATCGACGGATACTACGTAGGTTACAGTTGGAAATCCTGTGCTAAACGCTTGGATATCAAGTACCCACTTTATTCAATGAACTTAGACCTACAGGTTAACGTTTCCTTGTTACAATAATCATTAAAACGTGATAAATCAGTGGATTCCATGTAGGTAACACGTGGGAACGATTGCCATGGATAAATCAACGATACCCATAGGGTTAGCAACGTCGAAATTAAATACATATTTGTTTGAAGTAATCATAAACTTACAGGTGGACGTTTCCTAGTTACAATAAACATAAAATCGGTGTGATTCTATGCATACCAGGTAGTAAATACGTTGAAACGATTTCCATGGATCAAGCAACGACACCCATAGGCTTAGAAAGATTGAAATTAAATACCCATCTCTTTGAAATGATCATAAACTTACAGGTGAACGTTTCCTAAATGTCATAATCATAGAACCGTGATAAATCGACGGATACTACGTAGGTTACAGTTGGAAATCCTGTGCTAAACGCTTGGATATCAAGTACCCACTTTATTCAATGAACTTAGACCTACAGGTGAACGTTTCCTAGTTACAATAATCATTCAAACATGATAAATCTGTGGATTTCAGGTAGGTAACACGTGGGAACGATTACCATGGATAAATCAACGATACCCATAGGGTTAGCAAGGTCGAAATTAAATACCCATCTGTTTGAAATGATCATAAACGTAGAGGTGACCGTTTCCGAGTTGTCATAATCATAGAAACGTGATAAATCTACGGATTCTACGTAGGTTACACTTGGAATTCCTGTGTTACACGCTTGGATATCAAGTAACCACTTTATTCAATGGACTTAAACCTACAGGTGAACGTTTCCTAGTTACGATAATCATTGAAACGTGATAAAACTATGGATTCCAGGTAGGTGGGACGTTGAAACGATTTCCATGGATCCAGCAACGATACCCATAGGGTTAGCAAGGTCGAAATTAAATACCCATCTGTTTGAAATGATCATAAACGTAGAGGTGACCGTTTCCGAGTTGTCATAATCATAGAAACGTGATAAATCTACGGATTCTACGTAGGTTACACTTGGAATTCCTGTGTTACACGCTTGGATATCAAGTAACCACTTTATTCAATGGACTTAAACCTACAGGTGAACGTTTCCTAGTTACGATAATCATTGAAACGTGATAAAACTATGGATTCCAGGTAGGTGGGACGTTGAAACGATTTCCATGGATCCAGCAACGATACCCATAGGCTTAGAAAGATTGAAATTAAATACCCTTCTGTTTGAAATGATCATAAACGTACAGGTGAACGATTCCGAGTTGTCATAATCATAGAAACGTGATAAATCTACGGATACTTCGTAGGTTACACTAGGAAATCCTGTGCTATACGCTTGGATATCAAGTACCCACTTTATTCAATGGACTTAAACCTACAGGTGAACGTTTCCTAGCTACAATAATCATTGAAACGTCATAAATCTATGGATTCCAGGTAGGTGGGACGTGGAAACGACTTCCATAGCTAAATCAACGATACCCATAGGGTTAGCAAGGTCGAAATTAAATACCCATCTGTTTGAAATGATCATAAACTTACAGGTGAACGTTCCCTAGTTGCAATGAACATAAAATCGTGGTAATTCTATGCATACTAGGTAGGAAATACGTTGAAATGATTTCCATGGATCAAGCAACGACACCTATAGGCTTAGTAAGATTGAAATAAAATACCCATCTGTTTGAAATGATCATAAACGTAGAGGTGAACGTTACCGAGTTGTCATAATCATAGAAACGTGATAAATCTACGTATACTACGTAGGTTACACTTGGAAATCCTGTGTTAAACGCTTGGATATCAAGTACCCACTTTATTCAATGGTCTTAAACCTACAGGTGAACGTTTCCTTGTTACAATTCTCATTGAAACGTGATAAATCAGTGGTTTCCAGGTAGGTAACACGTGAAAACGACTTCCATAGCTAAATCCACGATACACATAGGGTTAGCAAGGTCGAAATTAAATTCCCATCTGTTTGAAATGATCATAAACGTAGAGGTGACCGTTTCCGAGTTGTCATAATCATAGAAACGTGATAAATCTACGGATACTACGTAGTTTACACTTGGAATTCCTGTGTTAAACTCTTGGATATCAAGTACCCACTTTATTCAATGGACTTAAACCTACAGGTGAACGTTTCCTAGTTACAATAATCATTGAAACGTGATAAATCTATGGATTCCAGGTAGGTGGGACGTTGAAACGACTTCCATAGCTAAATCAACGATACCCATAGGGTTAGCAAGTCCGAAATTAAATACCCATCTGTTTGAAATGATCATAAACGTAGAGGTGACCGTTTCCGAGTTGTCATAATCATAGAAACGTGATAAATTTACGGATACTACGTAGGTTACAGTTGGAAATCCTGTGCTAAACGCTTGGATATCAAGTACCCACTTTATTCAATGGACTTAAACCTACAGGTGAACGTTTCCTAGTTACAATAATCATTGAAACGTGATAAATCTATGGATTCCAGGTAGGTGGGACGTTGAAACGATTTCCATGGATCAAGCAACGACACCCATAGGCTTAGAAAGATTGAAATTAAATACCCATCTGTTTGAAATGATCATAAACTTACAGGTGAACGTTTCCTAAATGTCATAATCATAGAACCGTGATAAAGCGACGGATACTACGTAGGTTACAGTTGGAAATCCTGTGCTAAACGCTTTGATATCAAGTACCCACTTTATTCAATGAACTTAGACCTACAGGTTAACGTTTCCTTGTTACAATAATCATTGAAACGTGATAAATCAGTGGATTCCATGTAGGTAACACGTGGGAACGATTGCCATGCATAAATCAACGATACCCATAGGGTTAGCAACGTCGAAATTAAATACATATTTGTTTGAAGTGATCATAAACTTACAGGTGGACGTTTCCTAGTTACAATAAACATAAAATCCGGGTGATTCTATGCATACCAGGTAGTAAATACGTTGAAACGATTTCCATGGATCAAGCAACGACACCCATAGGCTTAGAAAGATTGAAATTAAATACCCATCTGTTTGAAATGATAATAAACTTACAGGTGAACGTTTCCTAAATGTCATAATCATAGATCCGTGATAAATCGACGGATACTACGTAGGTTACAGTTGGAAATCCTGTGCTAAACGCTTGGATATCAAGTACCCACTTTATTCAATGAACTTAGACCTACAGGTGAACGTTTCCTAGTTACAATAATCATTCAAACATGATAAATCTGTGGATTTCAGGTAGGTAACACGTGGGAACGATTACCATGGATAAATCAACGATACCCATAGGGTTAGCAAGGTCGAAATTAAATACCCATCTGTTTGAAATGATCATAAACGTAGAGGTGACCGTTTCCGAGTTGTCATAATCATAGAAACGTGATAAATCTACGGATTCTACGTAGGTTACACTTGGAATTCCTGTGTTACACGCTTGGATATCAAGTAACCACTTTATTCAATGGACTTAAACCTACAGGTGAACGTTTCCTAGTTACGATAATCATTGAAACGTGATAAATCTATGGATTCCAGGTAGGTGGGACGTTGAAACGATTTCCATGGATCCAGCAACGACACCCATAGGCTTAGAAAGATTGAAATTAAATACCCTTCTGTTTGAAATGATCATAAACGTACAGGTGAACGTTTCCGAGTTGTCATAATCATAGAAACGTGATAAATCTACGGATACTTCGTAGGTTACACTAGGAAATCCTGTGCTATACGCTCGGATATCAAGTACCCACTTTATTCAATGGACTTAAACCTACAGGTGAACGTTTCCTAGCTACAATAATCATTGAAACGTCATAAATCTATGGATTCCAGGTAGGTGGGACGTGGAAACGACTTCCATAGCTAAATCAACGATACCCATAGGATTAGCAACGTCGAAATGAAATACATATCTGTTTGAAATGATCATAAACGTAGAGGTGAACGTTTCCTAAATGTCATAATCATAGAACCGTGATAAATCGATGGATACTACGTAGGTTACAGTTGGAAATCCTGTGCTAAACGCTTGGATATCAAGTACCCACTTTATTCAATGAACTTAGACCTACAGGTTAACGTTTCCTTGTTACAATAATCATTGAAACGTGATAAATCAGTGGATTCCATGTAGGTAACACGTGGGAACGATTGCCATGGATAAATCAACGATACCCATAGGGTTAGCAACGTCGAAATTAAATACATATTTGTTTGAAGTGATCATAAACTTACAGGTGGACGTTTCCTAGTTACAATAAACATAAAATCGGGGTGATTCTATGCATACCAGGTAGTAAATACGTTGAAACGATTTCCATGGATCAAGCAACGACACCCATAGGCTTAGAAAGATTGAAATTAAATACCCATCTGTTTGAAATGATCATAAAATTACAGGTGAACGTTTCCTAAATGTCATAATCATAGAACCGTGATAAATCGACGGATACTACGTAGGTTACAGTTGGAAATCCTGTGCTAAACGCTTGGATATCAAGTACCCACTTTATTCAATGAACTTAGACCTACAGGTGAACGTTTCCTAGTTACAATAATCATTCAATCATGATAAATCTGTGGATTTCAGGTAGGTAACACGTGGGAACGATTACCATGGATAAATCAACGATACCCACAGAGGTTAGCAAGGTCGAAATTAAATACCCATCTGTTTGAAATGATCATAAACGTAGAGGTGACCGTTTCCGAGTTGTCATAATCATAGAAACGTGATCAATTTACGGATACTACGTAGGTTACACTTGGAATTCCTGTGCTAAACGCTTTGATATCAAGTACCCACTTTATTCAATGGACTTAAACCTACAGGTGAACGTTTCCTAGTTACAATAATCATTGAAACGTGATAAATCTATGGATTCCAGGTAGGTGGGACGTTGAAACGATTTCCATGGATCAAGCAACGACACCCATAGGCTTAGAAAGATTGAAATTAAATACCCATCTGTTTGAAATGATCATAAACTTACAGGTGAACGTTTCCTAAATGTCATAATCATAGAACCGTGATAAATCGACGGATACTACGTAGGTTACAGTTGGAAATCCTGTGCTAAACGCTTGGATATCAAGTACCCACTTTATTCAATGAACTTAGACCTACAGGTTAACGTTTCCTTGTTACAATAATCATTAAAACGTGATAAATCAGTGGATTCCATGTAGGTAACACGTGGGAACGATTGCCATGGATAAATCAACGATACCCATAGGGTTAGCAACGTCGAAATTAAATACATATTTGTTTGAAGTGATCATAAACTTATAGGTGGACGTTTCCTAGTTACAATAAACATAAAATCGGTGTGATTCTATGCATACCAGGTAGTAAATACGTTGAAACGATTTCCATGGATCAAGCAACGACACCCATAGGCTTAGAAAGATTGAAATTAAATACCCATCTGTTTGAAATGATCATAAACTTACAGGTGAACGTTTCCTAAATGTCATAATCATAGAACCGTGATAAATCGACGGATACTACGTAGGTTACAGTTGGAAATCCTGTGCTAAATGCTTGGATATCAAGTACCCACTTTATTCAATGAACTTAGACCTGGTTGGTCAGATTGGTTGGAATGATTATTGTAACTAGGAAACAGGTGAACGTTTCCTAGTTACAATAATCATTCAAACATGATAAATCTGTGGATTTCAGGTAGGTAACACGTGGGAACGATTACCATGGATAAATCAACGATACCCATAGGGTTAGCAAGGTCGAAATTAAATACCCATCTGTTTGAAATGATCATAAACGTAGAGGTGACCGTTTCCGAGTTGTCATAATCATAGAAACGTGATAAATCTACGGATTCTACGTAGTTTACACTTGGAATTCCTGTGTTACACGCTTGGATATCAAGTAACCACTTTATTCAATGGACTTAAACCTACAGGTGAACGTTTCCTAGTTACGATAATCATTGAAACGTGATAAAACTATGGATTCCAGGTAGGTGGGACGTTGAAACGATTTCCATGGATCCAGCAACGATACCCATAGGCTTAGAAAGATTGAAATTAAATACCCTTCTGTTTGAAATGATCATAAACGTACAGGTGAACGATTCCGAGTTGTCATAATCATAGAAACGTGATAAATCTACGGATACTTCGTAGGTTACACTAGGAAATCCTGTGCTATACGCTTGGATATCAAGTACCCACTTTATTCAATGGACTTAAACCTACAGGTGAACGTTTCCTAGCTACAATAATCATTGAAACGTCATAAATCTATGGATTCCAGGTAGGTGGGATGTGGAAACGACTTCCTTAGCTAAATCAACGATACCCATAGGGTTAGCAAGGTCGAAATTAAATACCCATCTGTTTGAAATGATCATAAACTTACAGGTGAACGTTCCCTAGTTGCAATGAACATAAAATCGTGGTAATTCTATGCATACTAGGTAGGAAATACGTTGAAATGATTTCCATGGATCAAGCAACGACACCTATAGGCTTAGTAAGATTGAAATAAAATACCCATCTGTTTGAAATGATCATAAACGTAGAGGTGAACGTTACCGAGTTGTCATAATCATAGAAACGTGATAAATCTACGTATACTTCGTAGGTTACACTTGGAAATCCTGTGCTATACGCTTGGATATCAATTACCCGCTTTATTCAATGAACTTAGACCTACAGGTGAACGTTTCCTTGTTACAATTCTCATTGAAACGTGATAAATCAGTGGTTTCCAGGTAGGTAACACGTGAAAACGACTTCCATAGCTAAATCCACGATACACATAGGGTTAGCAAGGTCGAAATTAAATTCCCATCTGTTTGAAATGATCATAAACGTAGAGGTGACCGTTTCCGAGTTGTCATAATCATAGAAACGTGATAAATCTACGGATACTACGTAGTTTACACTTGGAATTCCTGTGTTAAACTCTTGGATATCAAGTACCCACTTTATTCAATGGACTTAAACCTACAGGTGAACGTTTCCTAGTTACAATAATCATTGAAACGTGATAAATCTATGGATTCCAGGTAGGTGGACCGTTGAAACGACTTCCATAGCTAAATCAACGATACCCATAGGGTTAGCAAGTCCGAAATTAAATACCCATCTGTTTGAAATGATCATAAACGTAGAGGTGACCGTTTCCGAGTTGTCATAATCATAGAAACGTGATAAATTTACGGATACTACGTAGGTTACAGTTGGAAATCCTGTGCTAAACGCTTGGATATCAAGTACCCACTTTATTCAATGGACTTAAACCTACAGGTGAACGTTTCCTAGTTACAATAATCATTGAAACGTGATAAATCTATGGATTCCAGGTAGGTGGGACGTTGAAACGATTTCCATGGATCAAGCAACGACACCCATAGGCTTAGAAAGATTGAAATTAAATACCCATCTGTTTGAAATGATCATAAACTTACAGGTGAACGTTTCCTAAATGTCATAATCATAGAACCGTGATAAAGCGACGGATACTACGTAGGTTACAGTTGGAAATCCTGTGCTAAACGCTTGGATATCAAGTACCCACTTTATTCAATGAACTTAGACCTACAGGTTAACGTTTCCTTGTTACAATAATCATTGAAACGTGATAAATCAGTGGATTCCATGTAGGTAACACGTGGGAACGATTGCCATGCATAAATCAACGATACCCATAGGGTTAGCAACGTCGAAATTAAATACATATTTGTTTGAAGTGATCATAAACTTACAGGTGGACGTTTCCTAGTTACAATAAACATAAAATCCGGGTGATTCTATGCATACCAGGTAGTAAATACGTTGAAACGATTTCCATGGATCAAGCAACGACACCCATAGGCTTAGAAAGATTGAAATTAAATACCCATCTGTTTGAAATGATAATAAACTTACAGGTGAACGTTTCCTAAATGTCATAATCATAGATCCGTGATAAATCGACGGATACTACGTAGGTTACAGTTGGAAATCCTGTGCTAAACGCTTGGATATCAAGTACCCACTTTATTCAATGAACTTAGACCTACAGGTGAACGTTTCCTAGTTACAATAATCATTCAAACATGATAAATCTGTGGATTTCAGGTAGGTAACACGTGGGAACGATTACCATGGATAAATCAACGATACCCATAGGGTTAGCAAGGTCGAAATTAAATACCCATCTGTTTGAAATGATCATAAACGTAGAGGTGACCGTTTCCGAGTTGTCATAATCATAGAAACGTGATAAATCTACGGATTCTACGTAGGTTACACTTGGAATTCCTGTGTTACACGCTTGGATATCAAGTAACCACTTTATTCAATGGACTTAAACCTACAGGTGAACGTTTCCTAGTTACGATAATCATTGAAACGTGATAAATCTATGGATTCCAGGTAGGTGGGACGTTGAAACGATTTCCATGGATCCAGCAACGACACCCATAGGCTTAGAAAGATTGAAATTAAATACCCTTCTGTTTGAAATGATCATAAACGTACAGGTGAACGTTTCCGAGTTGTCATAATCATAGAAACGTGATAAATCTACGGATACTTCGTAGGTTACACTAGGAAATCCTGTGCTATACGCTCGGATATCAAGTACCCACTTTATTCAATGGACTTAAACCTACAGGTGAACGTTTCCTAGCTACAATAATCATTGAAACGTCATAAATCTATGGATTCCAGGTAGGTGGGACGTGGAAACGACTTCCATAGCTAAATCAACGATACCCATAGGATTAGCAACGTCGAAATGAAATACATATCTGTTTGAAATGATCATAAACGTAGAGGTGAACGTTTCCTAAATGTCATAATCATAGAACCGTGATAAATCGATGGATACTACGTAGGTTACAGTTGGAAATCCTGTGCTAAACGCTTGGATATCAAGTACCCACTTCATTCAATGAACTTAGACCTACAGGTTAACGTTTCCTTGTTACAATAATCATTGAAACGTGATAAATCAGTGGATTCCATGTAGGTAACACGTGGGAACGATTGCCATGGATAAATCAACGATACCCATAGGGTTAGCAACGTCGAAATTAAATACATATTTGTTTGAAGTGATCATAAACTTACAGGTGGACGTTTCCTAGTTACAATAAACATAAAATCGGGGTGATTCTATGCATACCAGGTAGTAAATACGTTGAAACGATTTCCATGGATCAAGCAACGACACCCATAGGCTTAGAAAGATTGAAATTAAATACCCATCTGTTTGAAATGATCATAAAATTACAGGTGAACGTTTCCTAAATGTCATAATCATAGAACCGTGATAAATCGACGGATACTACGTAGGTTACAGTTGGAAATCCTGTGCTAAACGCTTGGATATCAAGTACCCACTTTATTCAATGAACTTAGACCTACAGGTGAACGTTTCCTAGTTACAATAATCATTCAATCATGATAAATCTGTGGATTTCAGGTAGGTAACACGTGGGAACGATTACCATGGATAAATCAACGATACCCACAGAGGTTAGCAAGGTCGAAATTAAATACCCATCTGTTTGAAATGATCATAAACGTAGAGGTGACCGTTTCCGAGTTGTCATAATCATAGAAACGTGATCAATTTACGGATACTACGTAGGTTACACTTGGAATTCCTGTGCTAAACGCTTTGATATCAAGTACCCACTTTATTCAATGGACTTAAACCTACAGGTGAACGTTTCCTAGTTACAATAATCATTGAAACGTGATAAATCTATGGATTCCAGGTAGGTGGGACGTTGAAACGATTTCCATGGATCAAGCAACGACACCCATAGGCTTAGAAAGATTGAAATTAAATACCCATCTGTTTGAAATGATCATAAACTTACAGGTGAACGTTTCCTAAATGTCATAATCATAGAACCGTGATAAATCGACGGATACTACGTAGGTTACAGTTGGAAATCCTGTGCTAAACGCTTGGATATCAAGTACCCACTTTATTCAATGAACTTAGACCTACAGGTTAACGTTTCCTTGTTACAATAATCATTAAAACGTGATAAATCAGTGGATTCCATGTAGGTAACACGTGGGAACGATTGCCATGGATAAATCAACGATACCCATAGGGTTAGCAACGTCGAAATTAAATACATATTTGTTTGAAGTGATCATAAACTTATAGGTGGACGTTTCCTAGTTACAATAAACATAAAATCGGTGTGATTCTATGCATACCAGGTAGTAAATACGTTGAAACGATTTCCATGGATCAAGCAACGACACCCATAGGCTTAGAAAGATTGAAATTAAATACCCATCTGTTTGAAATGATCATAAACTTACAGGTGAACGTTTCCTAAATGTCATAATCATAGAACCGTGATAAATCGACGGATACTACGTAGGTTACAGTTGGAAATCCTGTGCTAAATGCTTGGATATCAAGTACCCACTTTATTCAATGAACTTAGACCTGGTTGGTCAGATTGGTTGGAATGATTATTGTAACTAGGAAACAGGTGAACGTTTCCTAGTTACAATAATCATTCAAACATGATAAATCTGTGGATTTCAGGTAGGTAACACGTGGGAACGATTACCATGGATAAATCAACGATACCCATAGGGTTAGCAAGGTCGAAATTAAATACCCATCTGTTTGAAATGATCATAAACGTAGAGGTGACCGTTTCCGAGTTGTCATAATCATAGAAACGTGATAAATCTACGGATTCTACGTAGGTTACACTTGGAATTCCTGTGTTACACGCTTGGATATCAAGTAACCACTTTATTCAATGGACTTAAACCTACAGGTGAACGTTTCCTAGTTACGATAATCATTGAAACGTGATAAAACTATGGATTCCAGGTAGGTGGGACGTTGAAACGATTTCCATGGATCCAGCAACGATACCCATAGGCTTAGAAAGATTGAAATTAAATACCCTTCTGTTTGAAATGATCATAAACGTACAGGTGAACGATTCCGAGTTGTCATAATCATAGAAACGTGATAAATCTACGGATACTTCGTAGGTTACACTAGGAAATCCTGTGCTATACGCTTGGATATCAAGTACCCACTTTATTCAATGGACTTAAACCTACAGGTGAACGTTTCCTAGCTACAATAATCATTGAAACGTCATAAATCTATGGATTCCAGGTAGGTGGGATGTGGAAACGACTTCCTTAGCTAAATCAACGATACCCATAGGGTTAGCAAGGTCGAAATTAAATACCCATCTGTTTGAAATGATCATAAACTTACAGGTGAACGTTCCCTAGTTGCAATGAACATAAAATCGTGGTAATTCTATGCATACTAGGTAGGAAATACGTTAAAATGATTTCCATGGATCAAGCAACGACACCTATAGGCTTAGTAAGATTGAAATAAAATACCCATCTGTTTGAAATGATCATAAACGTAGAGGTGAACGTTACCGAGTTGTCATAATCATAGAAACGTGATAAATCTACGTATACTACGTAGGTTACACTTGGAAATCCTGTGTTAAACGCTTGGATATCAAGTACCCACTTTATTCAATGGTCTTAAACCTACAGGTGAACGTTTCCTAGTTACAATAATCATTGAAACGTGATAAATCTATGGATTCCAGGTAGGTGGGACGTTGAAACGACTTCCATAGCTAAATCAACGATACCCATAGGGTTAGCATGGTCGAAATTAAATACCCATCTGTTTGAAATGATCATAAACGTAGAGGTGACCGTTTCCGTGTTGTCATAATCATAGAAACGTTATAAATCTACGGATTCTACGTAGGTTACACTTGGAATTCCTGTGTTACACGCTTGGATATCAAGTAACAACTTTATTCAATGGACTTAAACCTACAGGTGAACGTTTCCTAGTTACGATAATCATTGGAACGTGATAAATCTATGGATTCCAGGTAGGTGGGACGTTGAAACGATTTCCATGGATCAAGCAACGACACCCATAGGCTTAGAAAGATTGAAATTAAATACCCTTCTGTTTTAAATGATCATAAACGTACAGGTGAACGTTTCCGAGTTGTCATAATCATAGAAACGTGATAAATCTACGGATACTTCGTAGGTTACACTAGGAAATCCTGTGCTATACGCTTGGATATCAAGTACCCACTTTATTCAATGGACTTAAACCTACAGGTGAACGTTTCCTAGCTACAATAATCATTGAAACGTGATAAATCTATGGATTCCAGGTAGGTGGGACGTGGAAACGACTTCCATAGCTAAATCAACGATACCCATAGGGTTAGCAAGGTCGAAATTAAATACCCATCTGTTTGAAATGATCATAAACTTACAGGTGAACGTTCCCTAGTTGCAATGAACATAAAATCGTGGTAATTCTATGCATACTAGTTAGGAAATACGTTGAAATGATTTCCATGGATCAAGCAACGACACCTATAGGCTTAGTAAGATTGAAATTAAATACCCATCTGTTTGAAATGATCATAAACGTAGAGGTGAACGTTACCGAGTTGTCATAATCATAGAAAAGTGATAAATCTACGTATACTTCGTAGGTTACACTTGGAAATCCTGTGCTATACGCTTGGATATCAATTACCCGCTTTATTCAATGAACTTAGACCTACAGGTGAACGTTTCCTTGTTACAATTCTCATTGAAACGTGATAAATCAGTGGTTTCCAGGTAGGTAACACGTGAAAACGACTTCCATAGCTAAATCCACGATACACATAGGGTTAGCAAGGTCGAAATTAAATTCCCATCTGTTTGAAATGATCATAAACGTAGAGGTGACCGTTTCCGAGTTGTCATAATCATAGAAACGTGATAAATCTACGGATACTACGTAGGTTACACTTGGAATTCCTGTGTTAAACTCTTGGATATCAAGTACCCACTTTATTCAATGGACTTAAACCTACAGGTGAACGTTTCCTAGTTACAATAATCATTGAAACGTGATAAATCTATGGATTCCAGGTAGGTGGGACGTTGAAACGACTTCCATAGCTAAATCAACGATACCCATAGGGTTAGCAAGTCCGAAATTAAATACCCATCTGTTTGAAATGATCATAAACGTAGAGGTGACCGTTTCCGAGTTGTCATAATCATAGAAACGTGATAAATTTACGGATACTACGTAGGTTACAGTTGGAAATCCTGTGCTAAACGCTTGGATATCAAGTACCCACTTTATTCAATGGACTTAAACCTACAGGTGAACGTTTCCTAGTTACAATAATCATTGAAACGTGATAAATCTATGGATTCCAGGTAGGTGGGACGTTGAAACGATTTCCATGGATCAAGCAACGACACCCATAGGCTTAGAAAGATTGAAATTAAATACCCATCTGTTTGAAATGATCATAAACTTACAGGTGAACGTTTCCTAAATGTCATAATCATAGAACCGTGATAAATCGACGGATACTACGTAGGTTACAGTTGGAAATCCTGTGCTAAACGCTTGGATATCAAGTACCCACTTTATTCAATGAACTTAGACCTACAGGTTAACGTTTCCTTGTTACAATAATCATTGAAACGTGATAAATCAGTGGATTCCATGTAGGTAACACGTGGGAACGATTGCCATGGATAAATCAACGATACCCATAGGGTTAGCAAGGTCGAAATTAAATACATATTTGTTTGAAGTGATCATAAACTTACAGGTGAACGTTCCCTAGTTGCAATGAACATAAAATCGTGGTAATTCTATGCATACCAGGTAGAAACTACGTTGAAACGGTTTCCATGGATCAAGCAACGACACCCAAAGGCTTACAAAGATTGAAATTAAATACCCTTCTGTTTTAAATGATCATAAACGTACAGGTGAACGTTTCCGAGTTGTCATAATCATAGAAACGTGATAAATCTACGGATACTTCGTAGGTTACACTAGGAAATCCTGTGCTATACGCTTGGATATCAAGTACCCACTTTATTCAATGGACTTAAACCTACAGGTGAACGTTTCCTAGTTACAATAATCATTGAAACGTGATAAATCTATGGATTCCAGGTAGGTAGGACGTTGAAACGATTTCCATGGATCAAGCAACGACACCCATAGGCTTAGAAAGATTGAAATTACATACCCATCTGTTTGAAATGATCATAAACTTACAGGTGAACGTTTCCTAGTTGCAATAAACATAAAATCGCGGTAATTCTATGCATACCAGGTAGTAAATACGTTGAAACGATTTGCATGGATCAAGCAACTACACCCATAGGCTTGGAAAGATTAAAATTTAATACCCATCTGTTTGAAATAATCATAAAAGTACAGGTGTACGTTTCCGAGTTGTCATAATCATAGAACCGTGATAAATCGACGGATACTACGTAGGTTACAGTTGGAAATCCTGTGCTAAACGCTTGGATATCAAGTACCCACTTTATTCAATGAACTTAGACCTACAGGTGAACGTTTCCTAGTTACAATAATCATTCAAACATGATAAATCTGTGGATTTCAGGTAGGTAACACGTGGGAACGATTACCATGGATAAATCAACGATACCCATAGGGTTAGCAAGGTCGAAATTAAATACCCATCTGTTTGAAATGATCATAAACGTAGAGGTGACCGTTTCCGAGTTGTCATAATCATAGAAACGTGATAAATCTACGGATTCTACGTAGGTTACACTTGGAATTCCTGTGTTACACGCTTGGATATCAAGTAACCACTTTATTCAATGGACTTAAACCTACAGGTGAACGTTTCCTAGTTACGATAATCATTGAAACGTGATAAATCTATGGATTCCAGGTAGGTGGGACGTTGAAACGATTTCCATGGATCCAGCAACGACACCCATAGGCTTAGAAAGATTGAAATTAAATACCCTTCTGTTTGAAATGATCATAAACGTACAGGTGAACGTTTCCGAGTTGTCATAATCATAGAAACGTGATAAATCTACGGATACTTCGTAGGTTACACTAGGAAATCCTGTGCTATACGCTTGGATATCAAGTACCCACTTTATTCAATGGACTTAAACCTACAGGTGAACGTTTCCTAGCTACAATAATCATTGAAACGTCATAAATCTATGGATTCCAGGTAGGTGGGACGTGGAAACGACTTCCATAGCTAAATCAACGATACCCATAGGATTAGCAGCGTCGAAATGAAATACATATCTGTTTGAAATGATCATAAACGTAGAGGTGAACGTTTCCTAAATGTCATAATCATAGAACCGTGATAAATCGACGGATACTACGTAGGTTACAGTTGGAAATCCTGTGCTAAACGCTTGGATATCAAGTACCCACTTTATTCAATGAACTTAGACCTACAGGTTAACGTTTCCTTGTTACAATAATCATTGAAACGTGATAAATCAGTGGATTCCATGTAGGTAACACGTGGGAACGATTGCCATGGATAAATCAACGATACCCATAGGGTTAGCAACGTCGAAATTAAATACATATTTGTTTGAAGTGATCATAAACTTACAGGTGGACGTTTCCTAGTTACAATAAACATAAAATCGGGGTGATTCTATGCATACCAGGTAGTAAATACGTTGAAACGATTTCCATGGATCAAGCAACGACACCCATAGGCTTAGAAAGATTGAAATTAAATACCCATCTGTTTGAAATGATCATAAACTTACAGGTGAACGTTTCCTAAATGTCATAATCATAGAACCGTGATAAATCGACGGATACTACGTAGGTTACAGTTGGAAATCCTGTGCTAAACGCTTGGATATCAAGTACCCACTTTATTCAATGAACTTAGACCTACAGGTGAACGTTTCCTAGTTACAATAATCATTCAATCATGATAAATCTGTGGATTTCAGGTAGGTAACACGTGGGAACGATTACCATGGATAAATCAACGATACCCACAGAGGTTAGCAAGGTCGAAATTAAATACCCATCTGTTTGAAATGATCATAAACGTAGAGGTGACCGTTTCCGAGTTGTCATAATCATAGAAACGTGATAAATCTACGGATTCTACGTAGGTTACACTTGGAATTCCTGTGTTACACGCTTGGATATCAAGTAACCACTTTATTCAATGGACTTAAACCTACAGGTGAACGTTTCCTAGTTACGATAATCATTGAAACGTGATAAATCTATGGATTCCAGTTAGGTGGGACGTTGAAACGATTTCCATGGATCCAGCAACGTCACCCATAGGCTTAGAAAGATTGAAATTAAATACCCTTCTGTTTGAAATGATCATAAACGTACAGGTGAACGTTTCCGAGTTGTCATAATCATAGAAACGTGATAAATCTACGGATACTTCGTAAGTTACCCTAGGAAATCCTGTGCTATACGCTTGGATATCAAGTACCCACTTTATTCAATGGACTTAAACCTACAGGTGAACGTTTCCTAGCTACAATAATCATTGAAACGTCATAAATCTATGGATTCCAGGTAGGTGGGACGTGGAAATGACTTCCATAGCTAAATCAACGATACCCATAGGGTTAGCAAGGTCGAAATTAAATACCCATCTGTTTGAAATGATCATAAACTTACAGGTGAACGTTCCCTAGTTGCAATGAACATAAAATCGTGGTAATTCTATGCATACTAGGTAGGAAATACGTTGAAATGATTTCCATGGATCAAGCAACGACACCTATAGGCTTAGTAAGATTGAAATAAAATACCCATCTGTTTGAAATGATCATCAACGTAGAGGTGAACGTTACCGAGTTGTCATAATCATAGAAACGTGATAAATCTACGTATACTACGTAGGTTACACTTGGAAATCCTGTGTTAAACGCTTGGATATCAAGTACCCACTTTATTCAATGGTCTTAAACCTACAGGTGAACGTTTCCTAGTTACAATAATCATTGAAACGTGATAAATCTATGGATTCCAGGTAGGTGGGACGTTGAAACGATTTCCATGGATCAAGCAACGATACCCATAGGCTTAGAAAGATTGAAATTAAATACCCTTCTGTTTTAAATGATCATAAACGTACAGGTGACCGTTTCCGAGTTGTCATAATCATAGAAACGTGATAAATCTACGGATACTACGTAGGTTACACTAGGAAATCCTGTGCTATACGCTTGGATATCAAGTACCCACTTTATTCAATGGACTTAAACCTACAGGTGAACGTTTCCTAGCTACAATAATCATTGAAACGTCATAAATCTATGGATTCCAGGTAGGTGGGACGTGGAAACGACTTCCATAGCTAAATCAACGATACCCATAGGGTTAGCAAGGTCGAAATTAAATACCCATCTGTTTGAAATGATCATAAACTTACAGGTGAACGTTCCCTAGTTGCAATGAACATAAAATCGTGGTAATTCTATGCATACTAGTTAGGAAATACGTTGAAATGATTTCCATGGATCAAGCAACGACACCTATAGGCTTAGTAAGATTGAAATTAAATACCCATCTGTTTGAAATGATCATAAACGTAGAGGTGAACGTTACCGAGTTGTCATAATCATAGAAAAGTGATAAATCTACGTATACTTCGTAGGTTACACTTGGAAATCCTGTGCTATACGCTTGGATATCAATTACCCGCTTTATTCAATGAACTTAGACCTACAGGTGAACGTTTCCTTGTTACAATTCTCATTGAAACGTGATAAATCAGTGGTTTCCAGGTAGGTAACACGTGAAAACGACTTCCATAGCTAAATCCACGATACACATAGGGTTAGCAAGGTCGAAATTAAATTCCCATCTGTTTGAAATGATCATAAACGTAGAGGTGACCGTTTCCGAGTTGTCATAATCATAGAAACGTGATAAATCTACGGATACTACGTAGGTTACACTTGGAATTCCTGTGTTAAACTCTTGGATATCAAGTACCCACTTTATTCAATGGACTTAAACCTACAGGTGAACGTTTCCTAGTTACAATAATCATTGAAACGTGATAAATCTATGGATTCCAGGTAGGTGGGACGTTGAAACGACTTCCATAGCTAAATCAACGATACCCATAGGGTTAGCAAGTCCGAAATTAAATACCCATCTGTTTGAAATGATCATAAACGTAGAGGTGACCGTTTCCGAGTTGTCATAATCATAGAAACGTGATAAATTTACGGATACTACGTAGGTTACAGTTGGAAATCCTGTGCTAAACGCTTGGATATCAAGTACCCACTTTATTCAATGGACTTAAACCTACAGGTGAACGTTTCCTAGTTACAATAATCATTGAAACGTGATAAATCTATGGATTCCAGGTAGGTGGGACGTTGAAACGATTTCCATGGATCAAGCAACGACACCCATAGGCTTAGAAAGATTGAAATTAAATACCCATCTGTTTGAAATGATCATAAACTTACAGGTGAACGTTTCCTAAATGTCATAATCATAGAACCGTGATAAATCGACGGATACTACGTAGGTTACAGTTGGAAATCCTGTGCTAAACGCTTGGATATCAAGTACCCACTTTATTCAATGAACTTAGACCTACAGGTTAACGTTTCCTTGTTACAATAATCATTGAAACGTGATAAATCAGTGGATTCCATGTAGGTAACACGTGGGAACGATTGCCATGGATAAATCAACGATACCCATAGGGTTAGCAAGGTCGAAATTAAATACATATTTGTTTGAAGTGATCATAAACTTACAGGTGAACGTTCCCTAGTTGCAATGAACATAAAATCGTGGTAATTCTATGCATACCAGGTAGAAACTACGTTGAAACGGTTTCCATGGATCAAGCAACGACACCCAAAGGCTTACAAAGATTGAAATTAAATACCCATCTGTTTGAAATGATCATAAACGTAGAGGTGAACGTTACCGAGTTGTCATAATCATAGAAATGTGATAAATCTACGGATACTACGTAGGTTACACTTGGAATTCCTGTGTTAAACGCTTGGATATCAAGTACCCACTTTATTCAATGGACTTAAACCTACAGGTGAACGTTTCCGAGTTATAATAATCATTGAAACGTGATAAATCTATGGATTCCAGGTAGGTAGGACGTTGAAACGATTTCCATGGATCAAGCAACGACACCCATAGGCTTAGAAAGATTGAAATTACATACCCATCTGTTTGAAATGATCATAAACTTACAGGTGAACGTTTCCTAGTTGCAATAAACATAAAATCGCGGTAATTCTATGCATACCAGGTAGTAAATACGTTGAAACGATTTGCATGGATCAAGCAACTACACCCATAGGCTTGGAAAGATTAAAATTTAATACCCATCTGTTTGAAATAATCATAAAAGTACAGGTGTACGTTTCCGAGTTGTCATAATCATAGAACCGTGATAAATCGACGGATACTACGTAGGTTACAGTTGGAAATCCTGTGCTAAACGCTTGGATATCAAGTACCCACTTTATTCAATGAACTTAGACCTACAGGTGAACGTTTCCTAGTTACAATAATCATTCAAACATGATAAATCTGTGGATTTCAGGTAGGTAACACGTGGGAACGATTACCATGGATAAATCAACGATACCCATAGGGTTAGCAAGGTCGAAATTAAATACCCATCTGTTTGAAATGATCATAAACGTAGAGGTGACCGTTTCCGAGTTGTCATAATCATAGAAACGTGATAAATCTACGGATTCTACGTAGGTTACACTTGGAATTCCTGTGTTACACGCTTGGATATCAAGTAACCACTTTATTCAATGGACTTAAACCTACAGGTGAACGTTTCCTAGTTACGATAATCATTGAAACGTGATAAATCTATGGATTCCAGGTAGGTGGGACGTTGAAACGATTTCCATGGATCCAGCAACGACACCCATAGGCTTAGAAAGATTGAAATTAAATACCCTTCTGTTTGAAATGATCATAAACGTACAGGTGAACGTTTCCGAGTTGTCATAATCATAGAAACGTGATAAATCTACGGATACTTCGTAGGTTACACTAGGAAATCCTGTGCTATACGCTTGGATATCAAGTACCCACTTTATTCAATGGACTTAAACCTACAGGTGAACGTTTCCTAGCTACAATAATCATTGAAACGTCATAAATCTATGGATTCCAGGTAGGTGGGACGTGGAAACGACTTCCATAGCTAAATCAACGATACCCATAGGATTAGCAGCGTCGAAATGAAATACATATCTGTTTGAAATGATCATAAACGTAGAGGTGAACGTTTCCTAAATGTCATAATCATAGAACCGTGATAAATCGACGGATACTACGTAGGTTACAGTTGGAAATCCTGTGCTAAACGCTTGGATATCAAGTACCCACTTTATTCAATGAACTTAGACCTACAGGTTAACGTTTCCTTGTTACAATAATCATTGAAACGTGATAAATCAGTGGATTCCATGTAGGTAACACGTGGGAACGATTGCCATGGATAAATCAACGATACCCATAGGGTTAGCAACGTCGAAATTAAATACATATTTGTTTGAAGTGATCATAAACTTACAGGTGGACGTTTCCTAGTTACAATAAACATAAAATCGGGGTGATTCTATGCATACCAGGTAGTAAATACGTTGAAACGATTTCCATGGATCAAGCAACGACACCCATAGGCTTAGAAAGATTGAAATTAAATACCCATCTGTTTGAAATGATCATAAACTTACAGGTGAACGTTTCCTAAATGTCATAATCATAGAACCGTGATAAATCGACGGATACTACGTAGGTTACAGTTGGAAATCCTGTGCTAAACGCTTGGATATCAAGTACCCACTTTATTCAATGAACTTAGACCTACAGGTGAACGTTTCCTAGTTACAATAATCATTCAATCATGATAAATCTGTGGATTTCAGGTAGGTAACACGTGGGAACGATTACCATGGATAAATCAACGATACCCACAGAGGTTAGCAAGGTCGAAATTAAATACCCATCTGTTTGAAATGATCATAAACGTAGAGGTGACCGTTTCCGAGTTGTCATAATCATAGAAACGTGATAAATCTACGGATTCTACGTAGGTTACACTTGGAATTCCTGTGTTACACGCTTGGATATCAAGTAACCACTTTATTCAATGGACTTAAACCTACAGGTGAACGTTTCCTAGTTACGATAATCATTGAAACGTGATAAATCTATGGATTCCAGTTAGGTGGGACGTTGAAACGATTTCCATGGATCCAGCAACGTCACCCATAGGCTTAGAAAGATTGAAATTAAATACCCTTCTGTTTGAAATGATCATAAACGTACAGGTGAACGTTTCCGAGTTGTCATAATCATAGAAACGTGATAAATCTACGGATACTTCGTAGGTTACCCTAGGAAATCCTGTGCTATACGCTTGGATATCAAGTACCCACTTTATTCAATGGACTTAAACCTACAGGTGAACGTTTCCTAGCTACAATAATCATTGAAACGTCATAAATCTATGGATTCCAGGTAGGTGGGACGTGGAAATGACTTCCATAGCTAAATCAACGATACCCATAGGGTTAGCAAGGTCGAAATTAAATACCCATCTGTTTGAAATGATCATAAACTTACAGGTGAACGTTCCCTAGTTGCAATGAACATAAAATCGTGGTAATTCTATGCATACTAGGTAGGAAATACGTTGAAATGATTTCCATGGATCAAGCAACGACACCTATAGGCTTAGTAAGATTGAAATAAAATACCCATCTGTTTGAAATGATCATCAACGTAGAGGTGAACGTTACCGAGTTGTCATAATCATAGAAACGTGATAAATCTACGTATACTACGTAGGTTACACTTGGAAATCCTGTGTTAAACGCTTGGATATCAAGTACCCACTTTATTCAATGGTCTTAAACCTACAGGTGAACGTTTCCTAGTTACAATAATCATTGAAACGTGATAAATCTATGGATTCCAGGTAGGTGGGACGTTGAAACGACTTCCATAGCTAAATCAACGATACCCATAGGGTTAGCATGGTCGAAATTAAATACCCATCTGTTTGAAATGATCATAAACGTAGAGGTGACCGTTTCCGAGTTGTCATAATCATAGAAACGTGATAAATCTACGGATACTACGTAGGTTACACTAGGAAATCCTGTGCTATACGCTTGGATATCAAGTACCCACTTTATTCAATGGACTTAAACCTACAGGTGAACGTTTCCTAGCTACAATAATCATTGAAACGTCATAAATCTATGGATTCCAGGTAGGTGGGACGTGGAAACGACTTCCATAGCTAAATCAACGATACCCATAGGGTTAGCAAGGTCGAAATTAAATACCCATCTGTTTGAAATGATCATAAACTTACAGGTGAACGTTCCCTAGTTGCAATGAACATAAAATCGTGGTAATTCTATGCATACTAGGTAGGAAATACGTTGAAATGATTTCCATGGATCAAGCAACGACACCTATAGGCTTAGTAAGATTGAAATTAAATACCCATCTGTTTGAAATGATCATAAACGTAGAGGTGAACGTTACCGAGTTGTCATAATCATAGAAAAGTGATAAATCTACGTATACTTCGTAGGTTACACTTGGAAATCCTGTGCTATACACTTGGATATCAATTACCCGCTTTATTCAATGAACTTAGACCTACAGGTGAACGTTTCCTTGTTACAATTCTCATTGAAACGTGATAAATCAGTGGTTTCCAGGTAGGTAACACGTGAAAACGACTTCCATAGCTAAATCCACGATACACATAGGGTTAGCAAGGTCGAAATTAAATACCCATCTGTTTGAAATGATCATAAACGTAGAGGTGACCGTTTCCGAGTTGTCATAATCATAGAAACGTGATAAATCTACGGATACTACGTAGGTTACACTTGGAATTCCTGTGTTAAACTCTTGGATATCAAGTACCCACTTTATTCAATGGACTTAAACCTACAGGTGAACGTTTCCTAGTTACAATAATCATTGAAACGTGATAAATCTATGGATTCCAGGTAGGTGGGACGTTGAAACGACTTCCATAGCTAAATCAACGATACCCATAGGGTTAGCATGGTCGAAATTAAATACCCATCTGTTTGAAATGATCATAAACGTAGAGGTGACCGTTTCCGAGTTGTCATAATCATAGAAACGTGATAAATTTACGGATACTGCGTAGGTTACAGTTGGAAATCCTGTGCTAAACGCTTGGATATCAAGTACCCACTTTATTCAATGGACTTAAACCTACAGGTGAACGTTTCCTAGTTACAATAATCATTGAAACGTGATAAATCTATGGATTCCAGGTAGGTGGGACGTTGAAACGATTTCCATGGATCAAGCAACGACACCCATAGGCTTAGAAAGATTGAAATTAAATACCCATCTGTTTGAAATGATCATAAACTTACAGGTGAACGTTTCCTAAATGTCATAATCATAGAACCGTGATAAATCGACGGATACTACGTAGGTTACAGTTGGAAATCCTGTGCTAAACGCTTGGATATCAAGTACCCACTTTATTCAATGAACTTAGACCTACAGATGACCGTTTCCTAGTTACAATAATCATTCAAACATGATAAATCTGTGGATTTCAGGTAGGTAACACGTGGGAACGATTACCATGGATAAATCAACGATACCCATAGGGTTAGCAAGGTCGAAATTAAATACCCATCTGTTTGAAATGATCATAAACGTAGAGGTGACCGTTTCCGAGTTGTCATAATCATAGAAACGTGATAAATCTACGGATTCTACGTAGGTTACACTTGGAATTCCTGTGTTACACGCTTGGATATCAAGTAACAACTTTATTCAATGGACTTAAACCTACAGGTGAACGTTTCCTAGTTACGATAATCATTGGAACGTGATAAATCTATAGATTCCAGGTAGGTGGGACGTTGAAACGATTTCCATGGATCAAGCAACGACACCCATAGGCTTAGAAAGATTGAAATTAAATACCCTTCTGTTTGAAATGATCATAAACGTACAGGTGAACGTTTCCGAGTTGTCATAATCATAGAAACGTGATAAATCTACGGATACTTCGTAGGTTACACTAGGAAATCCTGTGCTATACGCTTGGATATCAAGTACCCACTTTATTCAATGGACTTAAACCTACAGGTGAACGTTTCCTAGCTACAATAATCATTGAAACGTGATAAATCTATGGATTCCAGGTAGGTGGGACGTTGAAACGATTTCCATGGATCAAGCAACGACACCCATAGGCTTAGAAAGATTGAAATTAAATACCCATCTGTTTGAAATGATCATAAACTTACAGGTGAACGTTTCCTAAATTTCATAATCATAGAACCGTGATAAATCGACGGATACTACGTAGGTTACAGTTGGAAATCCTGTGCTAAACGCTTGGATATCAAGTACACACTTTATTCAATGAACTTAGACCTACAGGTGAACGTTTCCTAGTTACAATAATCATTCAAACATGATAAATCTGTGGATTTCAGGTAGGTAACACGTGGGAACGATTACCATGGATAAATCAACGATACCCATAGGGTTAGCAACGTCGAAATTAAATACATATCTGTTTGAAGTGATCATAAACTTACAGGTGAACGTTTCCTAGTTGCAATAAACATAAAATCGTGGTAATTCTATGCATACCAGGTAGGAAATACGTTAAAACGATTTGCATGAATCAAGCATCTACACCCATAGGATTGGAAAGATTGAAATTTAATACACATCTGTTTGAAATGATCATAAACTTACAGGTGAACGTTTCCGAGTTGTCATAATCATAGAAATGTGATAAATCTACGGATACTACGTAGGTTACAGTTGGAAATCCTGTGCTATACGCTTGGATATCAAGTACCCACTTTATTCAATGAACTTAGACCTACAGGTGAACGTTTCCTTGTTACAATAACCATTGAAACGTGATAAATCAGTGGATTCCAGGTAGGTGACACGTGGGAACGATTGCCATGGATAAATCAACGATACCTATAGGGTTAGCAACGTCGAAATCAAATACATATTTGTTTGAAGTGATCATAAACTTACAGGTCAACGATTCCTAGTTGCAATAAACATAAAATCGGGGTAATTCTATGCATACCAGGTAGTAAATACGTTGAAACGATTTGCATGGATCAAGAAACTACACCCATAGGCTTGGAAAGATTAAAATTTAATACCCATCTGTTTGAAATAGTCATAAACGTACAGGTGTACGTTTCCGAGTTGTCATAATCATAGAAACGTGATAAATCTTCGGAATCTTCGTAGGTTACAGTTGGAAATCCTGTGATAAATGCTTGGAAACGACTTCCATAGCTAAACCAACGATACCCATAGACTTAGAAAGGTCGAAATTATATACCCATCTGTTTGAAATGATCATAAACGTAGAGGTGAACGTTACCGAGTTGTTATAATCATAGAAACGTGATAAATCTACGGATACTTCGTAGGTTACACTTGGAAATCCTGTGCTATACGCTTGGATATCAAGTACCCACTTTATTCAATGAACTTAGGCCTACAGGTGAACGTTTCCTTGTTACAATAATCATTGCAACGTGATAAATCAGTGGATTCCAGGTAGGTAACACGTGGGAACTATTGCCATGGATAAATCAACGATACCCATAGGGTTAGCAACGTCGAAATTAAATACATATTTGTTTGAAGTGATCATAAACTTACAGGTGAACGTTTCCTAGTTGCAATGAACATAAAATCGTTGTATTTCTATGCATACCAGGTAGGAAATACGTTGAAACGATATCCATGGATCAAGCAACGACACCCATAGGCTTGGAAAGATTGAGATTTAATACCCATCTGTTTGAAATGATCATAAACTTACAAGTGAACGTTTCCTCGTTGCAATGAACATAAAATCGTGGTAATTCTATGCATACCAGGTAGGAAATACGTTGAAACAATTTCCATGGATCAAGCAACGACACCCATAGGCTTAGAAAGGTTGAAATTAAATATCCATCTGTTTGAAATGATCATAAACTTACAAGTGTACGTTTCCGAGTTGTCATAATCATAGAAACGTGATAAATCTACTGATACTTCGTAGGTTACAGTTGGAAATCCTGTGCTAAACGCTTGGAAACGACTTCCATAGCTAAACCAACGATACCCATAGACTTAGAAAGGTCGAAATTATATACCCATCTGTTTGAAATGATCATAAACGTAGAGGTGAACGTTACCGAGTTGTTATAATCATAGAAACGTGATAAATCTACGGATACTTCGTAGGTTACACTTGGAAATCCTGTGCTATACGCTTGGATATCAAGTACCCACTTTATTCAAAGAACTTAGGCCTACAGGTGAACGTTTGCTTGTTACAATAATCATTGCAACGTGATAAATCAGTGGATTCCAGGTAGGTAACACGTGGGAACGATTGCCATGGATAAATCAACGATACCCATAGGGTTAGCAACGTCGAAATTAAATACATATTTGTTTGAAGTGATCATAAATTTACAGGTGAACGTTTCCTAGTTGCAATAAACATAAAATCGGGGTAATTCTATGCATACCAGGTAGTAAATACGTTGAAACGATTTGCATGGATCAAGAAACTACACCCATAGGCTTGGAAAGATTAAAATTTAATACCCATCTGTTTGAAATAGTCATAAACGTACATGTGTACGTTTCCGAGTTGTCATAATCATAGAAACGTGATAAATCTTCGGATACTTCGTAGGTTACACTTGGAAATCCTGTGCTATACGCTTGGATATCAAGTACCCACTTTATTCAATGAACTTAGACCTACAGGTGAACGTTTCCTTGTTACAATAATCATTGAAACGTGATATATCAGTGGATTCCAGGTAGGTAACACGTGGGAACGATTACCATGGATAAATCCACGATACCCATAGGGTTAGCAAGGTCGAAATTAAATACATATTTGTTTGAAGTGATCATAAACTTACAGGTGAACGTTTCCTAGTTGCAATAAACATAAAATCGGGGTAATTCTATGCATACCAGGTAGTAAATACGTTGGAACGATTTGCATGGATCAAGCAACGACACCCATAGGCTTAGAAAGGTTGAAATTAAATATCCATCTGTTTGAAATGATCATAAACTTACAAGTGTACGTTTCCGAGTTGTCATAATCATAGAAACGTGATAAATCTACGGATACTTCGTAGGTTACAGTTGGAAATCCTGTGCTAAACGCTTGGAAACGACTTCCATAGCTAAACCAACGATACCCATAGACTTAGAAAGGTCGAAATTATATACCCATCTGTTTGAAATGATCATAAACGTAGAGGTGAACGTTACCGAGTTGTCATAATCATAGAAACGTGATAAATCTACGGATACTATGTAGGTTACTCTTGGAAATCCTGTGTTAAACGCTTGGATATCAAGTACCCACTTTATTCAACAAACTTAGGCCTACAGGTGAACGTTTCCTTGTCACAATAATTATTGAAATGTGATAAATCAGTGGATTCCAGGTAGGTGACACGTGGGAACGATTGCCATGGATAAATCAACGATACCCATAGGGTTAGCAACGTCGAAATTAAATACATATTTGTTTGAAGTGATCATAAAAGTAGAGGTCAACGTTTCCTAGTTGCAATAAACATAAAATCGGGGTAATTCTATGCATACCAGGTAGTAAATACGTTGAAACGATTTGCATGGATCAAGCAACTACAACCATAGGCTTGGAAAGATTAAAAGTTAATACCCATCTGTTTGAAATAATCATAAACGTACAGGTGTACGTTTCCGAGTTGTCATAATCATGGAAACGTGATGAATCTTCGGATACTTCGTAGGTTACACTTGGAAATCCTGTGCTATACGCTTGGATATCAAGTACCCACTTTATTCAATGAACTTAGACCTACAGGTGAACGTTTCCTTGTTACAATAATCATTGAAACGTGATATATCAGTGGATTCCAGGTAGGTAACACGTGGGAACGATGACCATGGATAAATCCACGATACCCATAGGGTTAGCAAGGTCGAAATTAAATACATATTTGTTTGAAGTGATCATAAACTTACATGTGAACGTTTCCTAGTTGCAATAAACATAAAATCGGGGTAATTCTATGCATACCAGGTAGTAAATACGTTGAAACGATTTGCATGAATCAAGCAACTACACCCATAGGCTTGGAATGATTGAGATTTAATACCCATCTCTTTCAATTGATCATAATCTTACAGGTGAACGTTTCCTAGTTGCAATGAACATAAAATCGTTGTATTTCTATGCATACCAGGTAGGAAATACGTTGAAACGATATCCATGGATCAAGCAACGACACCCATAGGCTTGGAAAGATTGAGATTTAATACCCATCTGTTTGAAATGATCATAAACTTACAGGTGAACGTTCCCTAGTTGCAATGAACATAAAATCGTGGTAATTCTATGCATACCAGGTAGGAAATACGTTGAAACAATTTCCATGGATCAAGCAACGACACCCATAGGCTTAGAAAGGTTGAAATTAAATATCCATCTGTTTGAAATGATCATAAACTTACAAGTGTACGTTTCCGAGTTGTCATAATCATAGAAATGTGATAAATCTACGGATACTTCGTAGGTTACAGTTGGAAATCCTGTGCTAAACGCTTGGAAAAGACTTCCATAGCTAAATCAACGATACCCATAGACTTAGAAAGGTCGAAATTATATACCCATCTGTTTGAAATGATCATAAACGTAGAGGTGAACGTTACCGAGTTGTTATAATCATAGAAACGTGATAAATCTACGGGTACTTCGTAGGTTACACTTGGAAATCCTGTGCTATACGCTTGGATATCAAGTACCCACTTTATTCAACAAACTTAGGCCTACAGGTGAACGTTTCCTTGTTACAATAATTATTGAAATGTGATAAATCAGTGGATTCCAGGTAGGTGACACGTGGGAACGATTGCCATGGATAAATCAACGATACCCATAGGGTTAGCAACGTCGAAATTAAATACATATTTGTTTGAAGTGATCATAAAAGTAGAGGTCAACGTTTCCTAGTTGCAATAAACATAAAATCGGGGTAATTCTATGCATACCAGGTAGTAAATACGTTGAAACGATTTGCATGGATCAAGCAACTACAACCATAGGCTTGGAAAGATTAAAAGTTAATACCCATCTGTTTGAAATAATCATAAACGTACAGGTGTACGTTTCCGAGTTGTCATAATCATAGAAACGTGATAAATCTTCGGATACTTCGTAGGTTACACTTGGAAATCCTGTGCTATACGCTTGGATATCAAGTACCCACTTTATTCAATGAACTTAGACCTACAGGTGAACGTTTCCTTGTTACAATAATCATTGAAACGTGATAAATCAGTGGATTCCAGGTAGGTAACACGTGGGAATGATTACCATGGATAAATCCACGATACCCATAGGGTTAGCAAGGTCGAAATTAAATACCCATGTGTTTGAAATGATCATAAACGTAGAGGTGAACGTTACCGAGTTGTCATAATCATAGAAACGTGATAAATCTACGGATACTGCGTAGGTTACACTTGGCAATCCTGTGTTAAACGCTTGGATATCAAAGAACCACTTTATTCAATAGAATTAAAACTACAGGAGAACGTTTCCTAGTTACAATAATCATTGAAACGTGATAAATCTGTGGATTCCAGGTAGGTAAGACGTGGGAACAATTGCCATGGATAAATCAACGATACCCATAGGATTAGCAACGTCGAAATTAAATACATATCTGTTTGAAATGATCATAAACGTAGAGGTGAACGTTCCCTAGTTGCAATGAACATAAAATCGTGGTAATTCTATGCATACCAGGTAGGAAATACGTTGAAACGACTTCCATAGCTAAATCAACGATACCCATAGACTTAGAAAGGTCGAAATTATATACCCATCGGTTTGAAATGATCATAAACGTAGAGGTGAACGTTACCGAGTTGTTATAATCATAGAAACGTGATAAATCTACGGATACTTCGTAGGTTACACTTGGAAATCCTGTGCAATACGCTTGGATATCAAGTACCTACTTTATTCAATGAACTTAGGCCTACAGGTGAACGTTTCCTTGTTACAATAATTATTGAAATGTGATAAATCAGTGGATTCCAGGTAGGTGGGACGTTGAAACGATTTCCATGGATCAAGCAACGACACCCATAGGCTTAGAAAGATTGAAATTAAATACCCATCTGTTTGAAATGATCATAAACTTACAGGTGAACGTTTCCTAAATGTCATAATCATAGAACCGTGATAAATCGACGGATACTACGTAGGTTACAGTTGGAAATCCTGTGCTAAACGCTTGGATATCAAGTACCCACTTTATTCAATGAACTTAGACCTACAGATGACCGTTTCCTAGTTACAATAATCATTCAAACATGATAAATCTGTGGATTTCAGGTAGGTAACACGTGGGAACGATTACCATGGATAAATCAACGATACCCATAGGGTTAGCAAGGTCGAAATTAAATACCCATCTGTTTGAAATGATCATAAACGTAGAGGTGACCGTTTCCGAGTTGTCATAATCATAGAAACGTGATAAATCTACGGATTCTACGTAGGTTACACTTGGAATTCCTGTGTTACACGCTTGGATATCAAGTAACAACTTTATTCAATGGACTTAAACCTACAGGTGAACGTTTCCTAGTTACGATAATCATTGGAACGTGATAAATCTATGGATTCCAGGTAGGTGGGACGTTGAAACGATTTCCATGGATCAAGCAACGACACCCATAGGCTTAGAAAGATTGAAATTAAATACCCTTCTGTTTGAAATGATCATAAACGTACAGGTGAACGTTTCCGAGTTGTCATAATCATAGAAACGTGATAAATCTACGGATACTTCGTAGGTTACACTAGGAAATCCTGTGCTATACGCTTGGATATCAAGTACCCACTTTATTCAATGGACTTAAACCTACAGGTGAACGTTTCCTAGCTACAATAATCATTGAAACGTGATAAATCTATGGATTCCAGGTAGGTGGGACGTTGAAACGATTTCCATGGATCAAGCAACGACACCCATAGGCTTAGAAAGATTGAAATTAAATACCCATCTGTTTGAAATGATCATAAACTTACAGGTGAACGTTTCCTAAATTTCATAATCATAGAACCGTGATAAATCGACGGATACTACGTAGGTTACAGTTGGAAATCCTGTGCTAAACGCTTGGATATCAAGTACCCACTTTATTCAATGAACTTAGACCTACAGGTGAACGTTTCCTAGTTACAATAATCATTCAAACATGATAAATCTGTGGATTTCAGGTAGGTAACACGTGGGAACGATTACCATGGATAAATCAACGATACCCATAGGGTTAGCAACGTCGAAATTAAATACATATCTGTTTGAAGTGATCATAAACTTACAGGTGAACGTTTCCTAGTTGCAATAAACATAAAATCGTGGTAATTCTATGCATACCAGGTAGGAAATACGTTAAAACGATTTGCATGAATCAAGCATCTACACCCATAGGATTGGAAAGATTGAAATTTAATACACATCTGTTTGAAATGATCATAAACTTACAGGTGAACGTTTCCGAGTTGTCATAATCATAGAAATGTGATAAATCTACGGATACTACGTAGGTTACAGTTGGAAATCCTGTGCTATACGCTTGGATATCAAGTACCCACTTTATTCAATGAACTTAGACCTACAGGTGAACGTTTCCTTGTTACAATAACCATTGAAACGTGATAAATCAGTGGATTCCAGGTAGGTGACACGTGGGAACGATTGCCATGGATAAATCAACGATACCTATAGGGTTAGCAACGTCGAAATCAAATACATATTTGTTTGAAGTGATCATAAACTTACAGGTCAACGATTCCTAGTTGCAATAAACATAAAATCGGGGTAATTCTATGCATACCAGGTAGTAAATACGTTGAAACGATTTGCATGGATCAAGAAACTACACCCATAGGCTTGGAAAGATTAAAATTTAATACCCATCTGTTTGAAATAGTCATAAACGTACAGGTGTACGTTTCCGAGTTGTCATAATCATAGAAACGTGATAAATCTTCGGAATCTTCGTAGGTTACAGTTGGAAATCCTGTGATAAATGCTTGGAAACGACTTCCATAGCTAAACCAACGATACCCATAGACTTAGAAAGGTCGAAATTATATACCCATCTGTTTGAAATGATCATAAACGTAGAGGTGAACGTTACCGAGTTGTTATAATCATAGAAACGTGATAAATCTACGGATACTTCGTAGGTTACACTTGGAAATCCTGTGCTATACGCTTGGATATCAAGTACCCACTTTATTCAATGAACTTAGGCCTACAGGTGAACGTTTCCTTGTTACAATAATCATTGCAACGTGATAAATCAGTGGATTCCAGGTAGGTAACACGTGGGAACTATTGCCATGGATAAATCAACGATACCCATAGGGTTAGCAACGTCGAAATTAAATACATATTTGTTTGAAGTGATCATAAACTTACAGGTGAACGTTTCCTAGTTGCAATGAACATAAAATCGTTGTATTTCTATGCATACCAGGTAGGAAATACGTTGAAACGATATCCATGGATCAAGCAACGATACCCATAGGGTTAGCAAGGTCGAAATTAAATACATATTTGTTTGAAGTGATCATAAACTTACAGGTGAACGTTTCCTAGTTGCAATAAACATAAAATCGGGGTAATTCTATGCATACCAGGTAGTAAATACGTTGGAACGATTTGCATGGATCAAGCAACGACACCCATAGGCTTAGAAAGGTTGAAATTAAATATCCATCTGTTTGAAATGATCATAAACTTACAAGTGTACGTTTCCGAGTTGTCATAATCATAGAAACGTGATAAATCTACGGATACTTCGTAGGTTACAGTTGGAAATCCTGTGCTAAACGCTTGGAAACGACTTCCATAGCTAAACCAACGATACCCATAGACTTAGAAAGGTCGAAATTATATACCCATCTGTTTGAAATGATCATAAACGTAGAGGTGAACGTTACCGAGTTGTCATAATCATAGAAACGTGATAAATCTACGGATACTATGTAGGTTACTCTTGGAAATCCTGTGTTAAACGCTTGGATATCAAGTACCCACTTTATTCAACAAACTTAGGCCTACAGGTGAACGTTTCCTTGTCACAATAATTATTGAAATGTGATAAATCAGTGGATTCCAGGTAGGTGACACGTGGGAACGATTGCCATGGATAAATCAACGATACCCATAGGGTTAGCAACGTCGAAATTAAATACATATTTGTTTGAAGTGATCATAAAAGTAGAGGTCAACGTTTCCTAGTTGCAATAAACATAAAATCGGGGTAATTCTATGCATACCAGGTAGTAAATACGTTGAAACGATTTGCATGGATCAAGCAACTACAACCATAGGCTTGGAAAGATTAAAAGTTAATACCCATCTGTTTGAAATAATCATAAACGTACAGGTGTACGTTTCCGAGTTGTCATAATCATGGAAACGTGATGAATCTTCGGATACTTCGTAGGTTACACTTGGAAATCCTGTGCTATACGCTTGGATATCAAGTACCCACTTTATTCAATGAACTTAGACCTACAGGTGAACGTTTCCTTGTTACAATAATCATTGAAACGTGATATATCAGTGGATTCCAGGTAGGTAACACGTGGGAACGATGACCATGGATAAATCCACGATACCCATAGGGTTAGCAAGGTCGAAATTAAATACATATTTGTTTGAAGTGATCATAAACTTACATGTGAACGTTTCCTAGTTGCAATAAACATAAAATCGGGGTAATTCTATGCATACCAGGTAGTAAATACGTTGAAACGATTTGCATGGATCAAGCAACTACACCCATAGGCTTGGAATGATTGAGATTTAATACCCATCTCTTTCAATTGATCATAATCTTACAGGTGAACGTTTCCTAGTTGCAATGAACATAAAATCGTTGTATTTCTATGCATACCAGGTAGGAAATACGTTGAAACGATATCCATGGATCAAGCAACGACACCCATAGGCTTGGAAAGATTGAGATTTAATACCCATCTGTTTGAAATGATCATAAACTTACAGGTGAACGTTCCCTAGTTGCAATGAACATAAAATCGTGGTAATTCTATGCATACCAGGTAGGAAATACGTTGAAACAATTTCCATGGATCAAGCAACGACACCCATAGGCTTAGAAAGGTTGAAATTAAATATCCATCTGTTTGAAATGATCATAAACTTACAAGTGTACGTTTCCGAGTTGTCATAATCATAGAAATGTGATAAATCTACGGATACTTCGTAGGTTACAGTTGGAAATCCTGTGCTAAACGCTTGGAAAAGACTTCCATAGCTAAATCAACGATACCCATAGACTTAGAAAGGTCGAAATTATATACCCATCTGTTTGAAATGATCATAAACGTAGAGGTGAACGTTACCGAGTTGTTATAATCATAGAAACGTGATAAATCTACGGGTACTTCGTAGGTTACACTTGGAAATCCTGTGCTATACGCTTGGATATCAAGTACCCACTTTATTCAACAAACTTAGGCCTACAGGTGAACGTTTCCTTGTTACAATAATTATTGAAATGTGATAAATCAGTGGATTCCAGGTAGGTGACACGTGGGAACGATTGCCATGGATAAATCAACGATACCCATAGGGTTAGCAACGTCGAAATTAAATACATATTTGTTTGAAGTGATCATAAAAGTAGAGGTCAACGTTTCCTAGTTGCAATAAACATAAAATCGGGGTAATTCTATGCATACCAGGTAGTAAATACGTTGAAACGATTTGCATGGATCAAGCGACTACAACCATAGGCTTGGAAAGATTAAAAGTTAATACCCATCTGTTTGAAATAATCATAAACGTACAGGTGTACGTTTCCGAGTTGTCATAATCATAGAAACGTGATAAATCTTCGGATACTTCGTAGGTTACACTTGGAAATCCTGTGCTATACGCTTGGATATCAAGTACCCACTTTATTCAATGAACTTAGACCTACAGGTGAACGTTTCCTTGTTACAATAATCATTGAAACGTGATAAATCAGTGGATTCCAGGTAGGTAACACGTGGGAATGATTACCATGGATAAATCCACGATACCCATAGGGTTAGCAAGGTCGAAATTAAATACCCATGTGTTTGAAATGATCATAAACGTAGAGGTGAACGTTACCGAGTTGTCATAATCATAGAAACGTGATAAATCTACGGATACTGCGTAGGTTACACTTGGCAATCCTGTGTTAAACGCTTGGATATCAAAGAACCACTTTATTCAATAGAATTAAAACTACAGGAGAACGTTTCCTAGTTACAATAATCATTGAAACGTGATAAATCTGTGGATTCCAGGTAGGTAAGACGTGGGAACAATTGCCATGGATAAATCAACGATACCCATATGCTTAGAAAGGTCGAAATTCTATACCCATTTGTTTGAAATGATCATAAACGTAGAGGTGAACGTTCCCTAGTTGCAATGAACATAAAGTCGTGGTAATTCTATGCATACCAGGTAGGAAATACGTTGAAACGACTTCCATAGCTAAATCAACGATACCCATAGACTTAGAAAGGTCGAAATTAAATACCCATCTGTTCGAAATGATCATAAACGTAGAGGTGAACGTTACCGAGTTGTTATAATCATAGAAACGTGATAAATCTACGGATACTTCGTAGGTTACACTTGGAAATCCTGTGCTATACGCTTGGATATCAAGTACCCACTTTATTCAATGAACTTACACCTACAGTTGAACGTTTCCTTGTTACAATAATCATTGAAACGTGATAAATCAGTGGATTCCGGTAGGTAACACGTGAAAACGACTTCCATAGCTAAATCAACGATACCCATAGGATTAGCAACGTCGAAATTAAATACATATCTGTTTGAAATGATCATAAACGTAGAGGTGAACGTTCCCTAGTTGCAATGAACATAAAATCGTGGTAATTCTATGCATACCAGGTAGGAAATACGTTGAAACGACTTCCATAGCTAAATCAACGATACCCATAGACTTAGAAAGGTCGAAATTATATACCCATCGGTTTGAAATGATCATAAACGTAGAGGTGAACGTTACCGAGTTGTTATAATCATAGAAACGTGATAAATCTACGGATACTTCGTAGGTTACACTTGGAAATCCTGTGCAATACGCTTGGATATCAAGTACCTACTTTATTCAATGAACTTAGGCCTACAGGTGAACGTTTCCTTGTTACAATAATTATTGAAATGTGATAAATCAGTGGATCCCAGGTAGGTGACACGTGGGAACGATTGCCATGGATAAATCAACGATACCCATAGGGTTAGCAACGTCGAAATTAAATACATATTTGTTTGAAGTGATCATAAACTTACAGGTCAACGTTTCCTAGTTGCAATAAACATAAAATCGGGGTAATTCTATGCATACCAGGTAGTAAATACGTTGAAACGATTTGCATGGATCAAGCAACTACACCCATAGGCTTGGAAAGATTAAAATTTAATACTCATCTGTTTGAAATAATCATAAACGTACAGGTGTACGTTTCCGAGTTGTCATAATCATAGAAACATGATAAATTTTCGGATACTTCATAGGTTACACTTGGAAATCCTGTGCTATACGCTTGGATATCAAGTACCCACTTTATTCAATGAACTTAGACCTACAGGTGAACGTTTCCTTGTTACAATAATCATTGAAACGTGATAAATCAGGGGATTCCAGGTAGGTAACACGTGGGAACGATTACCATGGATAAATCCACGATACCCATAGGGTTAGCAAGGTCGAAATTAAATATCCATCTGCTTCAAATGATCATAAACTTACAGGTGAACGTTCCCTAGTTGCAATGAACATAAAATCGGGGTAATTCTATGCATACCAGGTAGTAAATACGTTGAAACGATTTGCATGGATCAAGCAACTACACCCATAGGCTTGGAAAGATTAAAATTTAATACCCATCTGTTTGAAATGATCATAAACTTACAGGAGAACGTTTCCGAGTTGTCATAATCATAGAAATATGATAAATCTACGGATACTACGTAGGTTATAGTTGGGAATCCTGTGATAAACGCTTGGATATCAAGTACCCACTTTATTCAATGGACTTTAAACTACAGGTGAACGTTTCCTTGTTACAATAATCATTGAAACGTGATAAATCAGTGGATTCCGGTAGGTAACACGTGAAAACGACTTCCATAGCTAAATCAACGATACCCATATGCTTAGAAAGGTCGAAATTATATACCCATTTGTTTGAAATGATCATAAACGTAGATGTGAACGTTACCGAGTTGTCATAACCATAGAAACGAGATAAATCTACGGATACTTCGTAGGTTACACTTGGTAATCCTATGCCAAACGCTTGGATATCAAGTACCCACTTTACTCAATGGACTTAAACCTACAGGTGAACGTTTGCTAGTTACAATAATCATTGTAACGTGATAAATCTGTGGATTCCAGGTAGGCAAGACGTGGGAACAATTGCCATGGATAAATCAACGATACCCATAGGATTAGCAACGTCGAAATGAAATACATATCTGTTTGAAATGATCATAAACGTAGAGGTGAACGTTACCGAGTTGTCATAATCATAGAAACGTGATAAATCTATGGATACTTCATAGGTTACACTTGGAAATCCTGTGCTATACGCTTGGATATCAAGTATCCACTTTATTCAATGAACTTAGACCTACAGGTGAACGTTTCCTTGTTACAATAATCATTGAAACGTGATAAATCAGTGGATTCCAGGTAGGTAACACGTGGGAATGATTACCATGGATAAATCCACGATACCCATAGGGTTAGCAAGGTCGAAATTAAATACCCATGTGTTTGAAATGATCATAAACGTAGAGGTGAACGTTACCGAGTTGTCATAATCATAGAAACGTGATAAATCTACGGATACTGCGTAGGTTACACTTGGAAATCCTGTGTTAAACGCTTGGATATCAAAGAACCATTGAAACGTGATAAATCAGTGGATTCCGGTAGGTAACACGTGAAAACGACTTCCATAGCTAAATCAACGATACCCATAGGATTAGCAACGTCGAAATTAAATACATATCTGTTTGAAATGATCATAAACGTAGAGGTGAACGTTCCCTAGTTGCAATGAACATAAAATCGTGGTAATTCTATGCATACCAGGTAGGAAATACGTTGAAACGACTTCCATAGCTAAATCAACGATACCCATAGACTTAGAAAGGTCGAAATTATATACCCATCGGTTTGAAATGATCATAAACGTAGAGGTGAACGTTACCGAGTTGTTATAATCATTGAAACGTGATAAATCTACGGATACTTCGTAGGTTACACTTGGAAATCCTGTGCTATACGCTTGGATATCAAGTACCCACTTTATTCAATGAACTTACACCTACAGTTGAACGTTTCCTTGTTACAATAATCATTGAAACGTGATAAATCAGTGGATTCCGGTAGGTAACACGTGAAAACGACTTCCATAGCTAAATCAACGATACCCATAGGATTAGCAACGTCGAAATTAAATACATATCTGTTTGAAATGATCATAAACGTAGAGGTGAACGTTCCCTAGTTGCAATGAACATAAAATCGGGGTAATTCTATGCATACCAGGTAGTAAATACGTTGAAACGATTTGCATGGATCAAGCAACTACAACCATAGGCTTGGAAAGATTAAAAGTTAATACCCATCTGTTTGAAATAATCATAAACGTACAGGTGTACGTTTCCGAGTTGTCATAATCATAGAAACGTGATAAATCTTCGGATACTTCGTAGGTTACACTTGGAAATCCTGTGCTATACGCTTGGATATCAAGTACCCACTTTATTCAATGAACTTAGACCTACAGGTGAACGTTTCCTTGTTACAATAATCATTGAAACGTGATAAATCAGTGGATTCGAGGTAGGTAACACGTGGGAATGATTACCATGGATAAATCCACGATACCCATAGGGTTAGCAAGGTCGAAATTAAATATCCATCTGCTTCAAATGATCATAAACTTACAGGTGAACGTTCCCTAGTTGCAATAAACATAAAATCGGGGTAATTCTATGCATACCAGGTAGTAAATACGTTGAAACGATTTGCATGGATCAAGCAACTACACCCATAGGCTTGGAAAGATTAAAATTTAATACTCATCTGTTTGAAATAATCATAAACGTACAGGTGTACGTTTCCGAGTTGTCATAATCATAGAAACATGATAAATCTTCGGATACTTCATAGGTTACACTTGGAAATCCTGTGCTATACGCTTGGATATCAAGTACCCACTTTATTCAATGAACTTAGACCTACAGGTGAACGTTTCCTTGTTACAATAATCATTGAAACGTGATAAATCAGTGGATTCCAGGTAGGTAACACGTGGGAACGATTACCATGGATAAATCCACGATACCCATAGGGTTAGCAAGGTCGAAATTAAATATCCATCTGCTTCAAATGATCATAAACTTACAGGTGAACGTTCCCTAGTTGCAATGAACATAAAATCGGGGTAATTCTATGCATACCAGGTAGTAAATACGTTGAAACGATTTGCATGGATCAAGCAACTACACCCATAGGCTTGGAAAGATTAAAATTTAATACCCATCTGTTTGAAATGATCATAAACTTACAGGAGAACGTTTCCGAGTTGTCATAATCATAGAAATGTGATAAATCTTCGGATACTACGTAGGTTATAGTTGGGAATCCTGTGATAAACGCTTGGATATCAAGTACCCACTTTATTCAATGGACTTTAAACTACAGGTGAACGTTTCCTTGTTACAATAATCATTGAAACGTGATAAATCAGTGGATTCCGGTAGGTAACACGTGAAAACGACTTCCATAGCTAAATCAACGATACCCATATGCTTAGAAAGGTCGAAATTATATACCCATTTGTTTGAAATGATCATAAACGTAGATGTGAACGTTACCGAGTTGTCATAACCATAGAAACGAGATAAATCTACGGATACTTCGTAGGTTACACTTGGTAATCCTGTGCCAAACGCTTGGATATCAAGTACCCACTTTACTCAATGGACTTAAACCTACAGGTGAACGTTTGCTAGTTACAATAATCATTGTAACGTGATAAATCTGTGGATTCCAGGTAGGCAAGACGTGGGAACAATTGCCATGGATAAATCAACGATACCCATAGGATTAGCAACGTCGAAATGAAATACATATCTGTTTGAAATGATCATAAACGTAGAGGTGAACGTTACCGAGTTGTCATAATCATAGAAACGTGATAAATCTATGGATACTTCATAGGTTACACTTGGAAATCCTGTGCTATACGCTTGGATATCAAGTATCCACTTTATTCAATGAACTTAGACCTACAGGTGAACGTTTCCTTGTTACAATAATCATTGAAACGTGATAAATCAGTGGATTCCAGGTAGGTAACACGTGGGAATGATTACCATGGATAAATCCACGATACCCATAGGGTTAGCAAGGTCGAAATTAAATACCCATGTGTTTGAAATGATCATAAACGTAGAGGTGAACGTTACCGAGTTGTCATAATCATAGAAACGTGATAAATCTACGGATACTGCGTAGGTTACACTTGGAAATCCTGTGTTAAACGCTTGGATATCAAAGAACCACTTTATTCAATAGAATTAAAACTACAGGAGAACGTTTCCTAGTTACAATAATCATTGAAACGTGATAAATCTGTGGATTCCAGGTAGGTAAGACGTGGGAACAATTGCCATGGATAAATCAACGATACCCATATGCTTAGAAAGGTCGAAATTCTATACCCATTTGTTTGAAATGATCATAAACGTAGAGGTGAACGTTCCCTAGTTGCAATGAACATAAAATCGTGGTAATTCTATGCATACCAGGTAGGAAATACGTTGAAACGACTTCCATAGCTAAATCAACGATACCCATAGACTTAGAAAGATTGAAATTAAATACCCATCTGTTTGAAATGATCATAAACGTAGAGGTGAACGTTACCGAGTTGTCATAATCATAGAAACGTGATAAATCTTCGGATACTACGTAGGTTACACTTGGAAATCCTGTGTTAAACGCTTGGATATCAAGTACCCACTTTATTCAATGAACTTACACCTACAGGTGAACGTTTCCTAGTTACAATAATCATTGAAACGTGATAAATCTATGGCTTACATTGTAGGTGAGGCGTGGAAACGACTTCCATAGCTAAATCACCGATACCCATAGGTTTAGAAAGGTTGAAATGAAATATCCATCTGTTTGAAATGATCATAAAATTACAGGTGAACTTTCCCTAGATGACATAATCATAGAAACGTGATAAATCTACGGATACTATGTAGGTTACTCTTGGAAATCCTGTGTTAAACGCTTGGATATCAAGTACCCACTTTATTCAATAGACTTAAACCTACAGGTGAACGTTTCCGAGTTACAATAATCATTGAAACGTGATAAATCTACGGATACTTCGTAGGTTACACTTGGAAATCCTGTGCAATACTCTTGGATATCAAGTACCTACTTTATTCAATGAACTTAGGCCTACAGGTGAACGTTTCCTTGTTACAATAATTATTGAAATGTGATAAATCAGTGGATTCCAGGTAGGTGACACGTGGGAACGATTGCCATGGATAAATCAACGATACCCATAGGGTTAGCAACGTCGAAATTAAATACATATTTGTTTGAAGTGATCATAAACTTACAGGTCAACGTTTCCTAGTTGCAATAAACATAAAATCGGGGTAATTCTATGCATACCAGGTAGTAAATACGTTGAAACGATTTGCATGGATCAAGCAACTACACCCATAGGCTTGGAAAGATTAAAATTTAATACTCATCTGTTTGAAATAATCATAAACGTACAGGTGTACGTTTCCGAGTTGTCATAATCATAGAAACGTGATAAATCTTCGGATACTTCGTAGGTTACACTTGGAAATCCTGTGCTATACGCTTGGATATCAAGTACCCACTTTATTCAATGAACTTAGACCTACAGGTGAACGTTTCCTTGTTACAATAATCATTGAAACGTGATAAATCAGTGGATTCCAGGTAGGTAACACGTGGGAACGATTACCATGGATAAATCCACGATACCCATAGGGTTAGCAAGGTCGAAATTATATACCCATCTGTTTGAAATGATCATAAACGTAGAGGTGAACGTTACCGAGTTGTCATAACCATAGAAACGAGATAAATCTACGGATACTTCGTAGGTTACACTTGGTAATCCTGTGCTATACGCTTGGATATCAAGTACCCACTTTAATCAATGAACTTAGACCTACAGGTGAACGTTTCCTTGTTACAATAACCATTGAAACGTGATAAATCAGTGGATTCCAGGTAGGTAACACGTGGGAACGATTACCATGGATAAATCCACGATACCCATAGGGTTAGCAAGGTCGAAATTTAATACCCATCTGTTTGAAATGATCATAAACGTAGAGGTGAACGTTACCGAGTTGTCATAATCATAGAAACGTGATAAATCTACGGATACTACGTAGGTTACACTTGGTAATCCTGTGTTAAACGCGTGGATATCAAGTACCCAATTTATTCAATGGACTTAGACCTACAGGTGAACGTTTCCTTGTTACAAGAATCATTGAAACGTGATAAATCAGTGGATTCCAGGTAGGTAACACGTGAAAACGACTTCCATAGCTAAATCAACGATACCCATATGCTTAGAAAGGTCGAAATTATATACCCATTTGTTTGAAATGATCATAAACGTAGATGTGAACGTTACCGAGTTGTCATAACCATAGAAACGAGATAAATCTACGGATACTTCGTAGGTTACACTTGGTAATCCTGTGCCTAACGCTTGGATATCAAGTACCCACTTTACTCAATGGACTTAAACCTACAGGTGAACGTTTCCTAGTTACAATAATCATTGTAACGTGATAAATCTGTGGATTCCAGGTAGGCAAGACGTGGGAACAATTGCCATGGATAAATCAACGATACCCATAGGATTAGCAACGTCGAAATGAAATACATATCTGTTTGAAATGATCATAAACGTAGAGGTGAACGTTACCGAGTTGTCATAATTATAGAAACGTGATAAATCTATGGATACTTCATAGGTTACACTTGGAAATCCTGTGCTATACGCTTGGATATCAAGTATCCACTTTATTCAATGAACTTAGACCTACAGTTGAACGTTTCCTTGTTACAATAATCATTGAAACGTGATAAATCTGTGGATTCCAGGTAGGTAAGACGTGGGAACAATTGCCATGGATACATCAAGGATACCCATAGGATTAGCAACGTCGAAATTAAATACATATCTGTTTGAAATGATCATAAACGTAGAGGTGAACGTTACCGAGTTGTCATAATTATAGAAACGTGATAAATCTATGGATACTTCATAGGTTACACTTGGAAATCCTGTGCTATACGCTTGGATATCAAGTATCCACTTTATTCAATGAACTTAGACCTACAGTTGAACGTTTCCTTGTTACAATAATCATTGTAACGTGATAAATCTGTGGATTCCAGGTAGGCAAGACGTGGGAACAATTGCCATGGATAAATCAACGATACCCATAGGATTAGCAACGTCGAAATGAAATACATATCTGTTTGAAATGATCATAAACGTAGAGGTGAACGTTACCGAGTTGTCATAATTATAGAAACGTGATAAATCTATGGATACTTCATAGGTTACACTTGGAAATCCTGTGCTATACGCTTGGATATCAAGTATCCACTTTATTCAATGAACTTAGACCTACAGTTGAACGTTTCCTTGTTACAATAATCATTGAAACGTGATAAATCTGTGGATTCCAGGTAGGTAAGACGTGGGAACAATTGCCATGGATACATCAAGGATACCTATAGGGTTAGCAACGTCGAAATTAAATACATATTTGTTTGAAGTAATCATAAACTTACAGGTGAACGTTTCCTAGTTGCAATAAACATAAAATCGGGGTAATTCTATGCATACCAGGTAGTAAATACGTTGAAACGATTTCCATGGATCAAGCAACGACACCCATATGCTTACAAAGATTGAAATTAAATTCCCATCTGTTTGAAATGATCATAAACGTAGAGGTGAACGTTACCGAATTGTCATAATCATAGAAATGTGATAAATCTACGGTTACTTCGTAGGTTACAGTTGGAAATCCTGTGCTGTACGCTTGGATATCAAGTACCCACTTTATTCGATGGACTGAAACCTACAGGTGAACGTTTGCTAGTTACAATAAACATTGAAACGTGATAAATCAGTGGATTCCAGGTGGGTAACACGTGGGAACGATTATCATGGATAAATCGACGATACCCATAGGGTTAGCAACGTCGAAATTAAATACCCATCTGTTTGAAATGATCATAAACTTATAGGTGAACGTTTCCTAGTTGCAATAAACATAAAATCGGGGTAATTCTATGCATACCAGGTAGTAAATACGTTGAAACGATTTGCATGGATCAAGCAACTACACCCATAGGCTTACAAAGATTGAAATTAAATACCCATCTGTTTGAAATGATCATAAACGTAGAGGTGAACGTTACCGAGTTGCCATAATCATAGAAACGTGATAAATCTTCGGATACTACGTAGGTTACACTTGGAAATCCTGTGTTAAACGCTTGGATATCAAGTACCCACTTTATTCAATGAACTTACACCTACAGGTGAACGTTTCGAAAAAAATTGATACTAGTGTAGTTTTAGCCATTTAACTAAAATCTGAAATAAAAAAGTTCGTAATCCCATTACGAGCCCCATGAAAAATCCCTAAACACGAAATGACATTGTGCAACCAACATATATCCGCCATTTTGGCAGATTTCCCCACCTTCAATCTAACAAAAAAATTCATACTAGTGTAGTTTGAGCCATTTAACTAAAATCTGAAATAAAAAAGTTCGTAATCCCATTACGAGCCCCATGAAAAATCCCTAAACACGAATTGACATGTGCAACAAACATATATCCGCCATTTTGGCAGCTTTCCTCACCTTCGATCTTAACAAAAATAGTCATACTTATGTAGTTTGGACTATTTAACTAATATTTGAAATAAAAAAGATCGTAATCCCATTACGAGCCCCCTGAAAAATCCCTAAACACGAAATGACATTGTGCAACCAACATATATCCGTCATTTTGGCAGATTTCCCCACCTTCAATCATAACAAAAAAATTCATACTAGTGTAGTTTGGACTATATAACTAAAATCTGAAATGAAAAAGTTCGTAATCCCATTACGAGCCCCATGAAAAATCCCTAAACACGAATTGACATGTGCAACAAACATATATCCGCCATTTTGGCAGATTTCCAAGATTTACACTTGGAAATCCTGTGTTAAACGCTTGGATATCAAGTACCCACTTTATTCAATGAACTTACACCTACAGGTGAACGTTTCCTAGTTACAATAATCATTGAAACGTGATAAATCTATGGATTCCATTGTAGGTGAGGCGTGGAAACGACTTCCATAGCTAAATCACCGATACCCATAGGTTTAGAAAGGTTGAAATTAAATATCCATCTGTTTGAAATGATCATAAAATTACAGGTGAACTTTCCCTAGATGACATAATCATAGAAACGTGATAAATCTACGGATACTATGTAGGTTACTCTTGGAAATCCTGTGTTAAACGCTTGGATATCAAGTACCCACTTTATTCAATAGACTTAAACCTACAGGTGAACGTTTCCGAGTTACAATAATCATTGAAACGTGATAAATCTATGGATTCCAGGTAGATAGGACGTTGAAACGATTTCCATGGATCAAGCAACGACACCCATAGGCTTAGAAAGATTGAAATTAAATACCCATCTGTTTGAAATGATCAAAAACTTACAGGTGAACGTTTCCTAAATGTCATAATCATAGAAGCGTGATAAATCGACGGATACTACGTAGGTTATAGTTGGAAATCCTGTGCCAAACGCTTGGATATCAAGTACCCACTTTACTCAATGGACTGAAACCTACAGGTGAACGTTTCCTAGTTACAATAATCATTGAAACGTGATAAATCTATGGATTCCAGGTAGGTAGGACGTTGAAACGATTTCCATGGATCAAGCAACGACACCCATAGGCTTAGAAAGATTGAAATTAAATACCCATCTGTTTGAAATGATCATAAACTTACAGGTGAACGTTTCCTAAATGTCATAATCATAGAAGCGTGATAAATCGACGGATACTACGTAGGTTACAGTTGGAAATCCTGTGCCAAACGCTTGGATATCAAGTACCCACTTTACTCAATGGACTTAAACCTACAGGTGAACGTTTCCTAGTTACAATAATCATTGTAACGTGATAAATCTGTGGATTCCAGGTAGGCAAGACGTGGGAACAATTGCCATGGATAAATCAACGATACCCATAGGATTAGCAACGTCGAAATTAAATACATATCTGTTTGAAACGATCATAAACGTAGAGGTGAACGTTACCGAGTTGTCATAATCATAGAAACGCGATAAATCTATGGATACTTCATAGGTTACACTTGGAAATCCTGTGCTATACGCTTGGATATCAAGTACCCACTTTATTCAATGAACTTAGACCTACAGGTGAACGTTTCCTTGTTACAATAATCATTGAAACGTGATAAATCTGTGGATTCCAGGTAGGTAAGACGTGGGAACGATTTTTATGGATCAAGCAAGGACACCCACAGGCTTAGAAAGATTGAAATTAAATATCCATCTGTTTGAAATAATCATAAACGTACAGGTGAACGTTTCCTAGTTGTCATAATCATAGAAACGAGATAAATCTACGGATACTTCGTAGGTTACACTTGGAAATCCTGTGCTATACGCTTGGATATCAAGTATCCACTTTATTCAATGAACTTAGACCTACAGGTGAACGTTTCCTTGTTACAATAATCATTGAAACGTGATAAATCTGTGGATTCCAGGTAGGTAAGACGTGGGAACAATTGCCATGGATAAATCAACGATACCTATAGGGTTAGCAACGTCGAAATTAAATACATATTTGTTTGAAGTAATCATAAACTTACAGGTGAACGTTTCCTAGTTGCAATAAACATAAAATCGGGGTAATTCTATGCATACCAGGTAGTAAATACGTTGAAACGATTTCCATGGATCAAGCAACGACACCCATATGCTTACAAAGATTGAAATTAAATTCCCATCTGTTTGAAATTATCATAAACGTAGAGGTGAACGTTACCGAATTGTCATAATCATAGAAACGTGATAAATCTACGGTTACTTCGTAGGTTACAGTTGGAAATCCTGTGCTGTACGCTTGGATATCAAGTACCCACTTTATTCAATGAACTTAGACCTACAGGTGAACGTTTCCTTGTTACAATAATCATTGAAACGTGATAAATCTGTGGATCCCAGGTAGGTAACACGTGGAAACGACTTGCATAGCTAAATCAACGATGCCCATACGCTTAGAAAGGTTGAAATTCTATACCCATTTGTTTGAAATGATCATAAACGTAGAGGTGAACGTTACCGAGTTGTCATAATCATAGAAGAGTGATAAATCTAAGGATACTACGTAGGTTACACTTGGAAATCCTGTGTTAAACGCTTGGATATCAAGTACCCACTTTATTCGATGGACTGAAACCTACAGGTGAACGTTTGCTAGTTACAATAAACATTGAAACGTGATAAATCAGTGGATTCCAGGTGGGTAACACGTGGGAACGATTATCATGGATAAATCCACGATACCCATAGGGTTAGCCAGGTCGAAATTAAATACATATTTGTTTGAAGTGATCAAAACTTATAGGTGAACGTTTTCTAGTTGCAATAAACATGAAATCGGGGTAATTCTATGCATACCAGCTAGTAAATACGTTGAAACGATTTGCATGGATCAAGCAACTATACCCATAGGCTTGGAAAGATTGAAATTTGATACCCATCTGTTTGAAATAATCATAAACGTACAGGTGAACGTTTCCGAGTTGTCATAATCATAGAAATGTGATAAATCTACGGATACTACGTAGGTTACAGTTGGAAATCCTGTGATAAACGCTTGGATATCAAACACCCACTTTATTCAATAGACTTAGCACTACAGGTGAACGCTTCCTAGTTACAATAATCATTGAGACGTGATAAATCTGTGGATTCCGGTAGGTAACACGTGAAAACGACTTCCATAGCTGAATCAACGATACCCATAGGGTTAGCAAGGTCCAAATTAACTACCCATCTGCTTGAAATGATCATAAACTTACAGGTGAACGTTCCCTAGTTGCAATGAACATAAAATCGTGGTAATTCTATGCATACCAGGTAGGAAATACGTTGAAACGATTTCCATGGATCAAGCAACGACACCCATAGCCCCATGAAAAATCCCTAAACACGAAATGACATGTGCAACCAACATATATCCGCCATTTTGGCAGATTTCCACACCTTCGATCTTAACAAAAAAATTCATACTAGTGTAGTTTAGACTATATAACTAAAATCTGAAATGAAAAAGTTCGTAAGCCCATTACGAGCCCCATGAAAAATCCCTAAACACGAATTGACATGTGCAACCAACATATATCCGCCATTTGGCAGACTTCCACATCATCGATCTTAACAAAAAAATTCATACTAGTGTAGTTTGGGCCATTTAACTAAAATCTGAAATTAAAAAGTTCGTAATCCCATTACGAGCCCCATGAAAAATCCCTAAACACGAATTGACATGTGCAACCAACATATATCCGCCATTTTGGCAGATTTCCCCACCTTCAATCTTAACCAAAAAAATTCATACTAGTGTAGTTTGGGCTATTTAACTAAACTCTGAAATAAAAAAGTTCGTAATCCCATTACGAGCCCCATGAAAAATCCCTAAACACGAATTGACATGTGCAACCATCATATATCCGCCATTTTGGCAGATTTCCACACCTTCGATCTTAACAAAAAAATTCATACTAGTGTAGTTTGGACTATTTAACTAAAATCTGAAATGAAAAAGTTCGTAAGCCCATTACGAGCCCCATGAAAAATCCCTAAACACGAATTGACATGTGCAACCAACATATATCCGCCATTTGGCAGACTTCCACACCTTCCATCTTAACAAAAAAATTCATACTAGTGTAGTTTGGACTATTTAACTAAAATCTGAAATGAAAAAGTTCGTAAGCCCATTACGAGCCCCATGAAAAATCCCTAAACACGAATTGACATGTGCAACCAACATATATCCGCCATTTTGGCAGATTTCCCCACCTTCAATCTTAACAAAAAAATTCATACTAGTGTAGTTTGGGCTATTTAACTAAAATCTGAAATGAAAAAGTTCGTAAGCCCATTACGAGCCCCATGAAAAATCCCTAAACACGAATTGACATGTGCAACCAACATATATCCGCCATTTGGCAGACTTCCACATCATCGATCTTAACAAAAAAATTCATACTAGTGTAGTTTGGGCCATTTAAATAAAATCTGAAATTAAAAAGTTGGTAATCCCATTACGAGCCCCATGAAAAATCCCTAAACACGAATTGACATGTGCAACCAACATATATCCGCCATTTTGGCAGATTTCCCCACCTTCAATCTTAACAAAAAAATTCATACTAGTGTAGTTTGGGCTATTTAACTAAAATCTGAAATAAAAAAGTTCGTAATCCCATTACGAGCCCCATGAAAAATCCCTAAACACGAATTGACATGTGCAACCATCATATATCCGCCATTTTGGCAGATTTCCACACCTTCGATCTTAACAAAAAAATTCATACTAGTGTAGTTTGGACTATTTCACTAAAATCTGAAATGAAAAAGTTCGTAAGCCCATTACGAGCCCCATGAAAAATCCCTAAACACGAATTGACATGTGCAACCAACATATATCCGCCATTTGGCAGACTTCCACACCTTCCATCTTAACAAAAAAATTCATACTAGTGTAGTTTGGACTATTTAACTAAAATCTGAAATGAAAAAGTTCGTAAGCCCATTACGAGCCCCATGAAAAATCCCTAAACACGAATTGACATGTGCAACCAACATATATCCGCCATTTTGGCAGATTTCCCCACCTTCAATCTTAACAAAAAAATTCATACTAGTGTAGTTTGGGCTATTTAACTAAAATCTGAAATGAAAAAGTTCGTAAGCCCATTACGAGCCCCATGAAAAATCCCTAAACACGAATTGACATGTGCAACCAACATATATCCGCCATTTGGCAGACTTCCACATCATCGATCTTAACAAAAAAATTCATACTAGTGTAGTTTGGGCCATTTAAATAAAATCTGAAATTAAAAAGTTGGTAATCCCATTACGAGCCCCATGAAAAATCCCTAAACACGAATTGACATGTGCAACCAACATATATCCGCCATTTTGGCAGATTTCCCCACCTTCAATCTTAACAAAAAAATTCATACTAGTGTAGTTTGGGCTATTTAACTAAAATCTGAAATAAAAAAGTTCGTAATCCCATTACGAGCCCCATGAAAAATCCCTAAACACGAATTGACATGTGCAACCATCATATATCCGCCATTTTGGCAGATTTCCACACCTTCGATCTTAACAAAAAAATTCATACTAGTGTAGTTTGGACTATTTCACTAAAATCTGAAATGAAAAAGTTCGTAAGCCCATTACGAGCCCCATGAAAAATCCCTAAACACGAATTGACATGTGCAACCAACATATATCCGCCATTTGGCAGACTTCCACACCTTCCATCTTAACAAAAAAATTCATACTAGTGTAGTTTGGACTATTTAACTAAAATCTGAAATGAAAAAGTTCGTAAGCCCATTACGAGCCCCATGAAAAATCCCGAAACACGAATTGACATGTGCAACCAACATATATCCGCCATTTTGGCAGATTTCCACACCTTCGATCTTAACAAAAATAGTCATACTTATGTAGTTTGGACTATTTAACTAATATTTGAAATAAAAAAGATCGTAATCCCATTACGAGCCCCCTGAAAAATCCCTAAACACGAAATGACATTGTGCAACCAACATATATCCGTCATTTTGGCAGATTTCCCCACCTTCAATCTTAACAAAAAAATTGATACTAGTGTAGTTTGAGCCATTTAACTAAAATCTGAAATAAAAAAGTTCGTAATCCCATTACGAGCCCCATGAAAAATCCCTAAACACGGAATGACATTGTGCAACCAACATATATCCGTCATTTTGGCAGATTTCCCCACCTTCAATCTTAACAAAAAAATTGATACTAGTGTAGTTTTAGCCATTTAACTAAAATCTGAAATAAAAAAGTTCGTAATCCCATTACGAGCCCCATGAAAAATCCCTAAACACGAAATGACATTGTGCAACCAACATATATCCGCCATTTTGGCAGATTTCCCCACCTTCAATCTAACAAAAAAATTCATACTAGTGTAGTTTGAGCCATTTAACTAAAATCTGAAATAAAAAAGTTCGTAATCCCATTACGAGCCCCATGAAAAATCCCTAAACACGAATTGACATGTGCAACAAACATATATCCGCCATTTTGGCAGCTTTCCTCACCTTCGATCTTAACAAAAATAGTCATACTTATGTAGTTTGGACTATTTAACTAATATTTGAAATAAAAAAGATCGTAATCCCATTACGAGCCCCCTGAAAAATCCCTAAACACGAAATGACATTGTGCAACCAACATATATCCGTCATTTTGGCAGATTTCCCCACCTTCAATCATAACAAAAAAATTCATACTAGTGTAGTTTGGACTATATAACTAAAATCTGAAATGAAAAAGTTCGTAATCCCATTACGAGCCCCATGAAAAATCCCTAAACACGAATTGACATGTGCAACAAACATATATCCGCCATTTTGGCAGATTTCCACACCTTCGATCTTAACAAAAAAATTCATACTAGTGTAGTTTGGACTATATAACTAAAATCTGAAATAAAAAAGTTCGTAAGCCCATTACGAACCCCATGAAAATCCCTAAACACGAAATGACATTGTGCAACCAACATATATCCGCCATTTTGGCAGATTCCCACACCTTCGATCATAACAAAAAAATTCATACTAGTGTAGTTTGGACTATATAACTAAAATCTGAAGTGAAAAAGTTCGTAATCCCATTACGAGCCCCATGAAAAATCCCTAAACACGAAATGACATGTGCAACAAACATATATCCGCCATTTTGGCAGCTTTCCTCACCTTCGATCTTAACAAAAATAGTCATACTTATGTAGTTTGGACTATTTAACTAATATTTGAAATAAAAAAGATCGTAATCCCATTACGAGCCCCATGAAAAATCCCTAAACACGAAATGACATTGTGCAACCAACATAAATCCGCCATTTTGGCAGATTTCCACACCTTCGATCTTAACAAAAAAATTCATACTAGTGTAGTTTGGACTATATAACTAAAATCTGAAATGAAAAAGTTCGTAAGCCCATTACGAGCCCCATGAAAAATCCCTAAACACGAATTGACATGTGCAACAAACATATATCCGCCATTTTGGCAGATTTCCACACCTTCGATCTTAACAAAAAAATTCATACTAGTGTAGTTTGGACTATATAACTAAAATCTGAAATGAAAAAGTTCGTAATCCCATTACGAGCCCCATGAAAAATCCCTAAACACGAAATGACATTGTGCAACCAACATATATCCGCCATTTTGGCAGATTTCCCCACCTTCAATCTTAACAAAAAAATTCATACTAGTGTAGTTTGGGCTATTTAACTAAAATCTGAAATAAAAAAGTTCGTAATCCCATTACGAGCCCCATGAAAAATCCCTAAACACGAAATGACATTGTGCAACCAACATATATCCGCCATTTTGGCAGATTTCCCCACCTTCAATCTTAACAAAAAAATTCATACTAGTGTAGTTTGGGCTATTTAACTAAAATCTGAAATAAAAAAGTTCGTAATCCCATTACGAGCCCCATGAAAAATCCCTAAACACGAAATGACATTGTGCAACCAACATATATCCGTCATTTTGGCAAATTTCCGCACCTTCGATCTTAACAAAAAAATTCATACTGGTGTAGTTTGGGCAATTTAACTAAAATTTGAAATGAAAAAGTTCGTAAGCCCACTACGAGCCCCATGAAAAATCCCTTAACGCGAATTGACATGTGCAACCAACATATATCCGCCATTTTGGCAGATTTCCACACCTTCGATCTTAACAAAAAAATTCATACTAGTGTAGTTTGGACTAGTTAACTAAAATCTGAAATGAAAAAGTTCGTAAGCCCATTACGAGCCCCATGAAAAATCCCTAAACACGAATTGACATGTGCAACCAACATATATCCGCCATTTGGCAGACTTCCACATCATCGATCTTAACAAAAAAATTCATACTAGTGTAGTTTGGGCCATTTAACTAAAATCTGAAATGAAAAAGTTCGTAATCCCATTACGAGCCCCATGAAAAATCCCTAAACACGAAATGACACGTGCAACAAACATATATCCGCCATTTTGGCAGCTTTCCTCACCTTCGATCTTAACAAAAATAGTCATACTAGTGTAGTTTGGACTATATAACTAATATTTGAAATAAAAAAGTTCGTAATCCCATTACGAGCCCCATGAAAAATCCCTAAACACGAAATGACATTGTGCAACCAACATATATCCGCCATTTTGGCAGATTTCCCCACCTTCGATCTTAGCAAAAAAATTCATACTAGTGTAGTTTGGACTATTTAACTAAAATCTGAAATGAAAAAGTTCGTAATCCCATTACGAGCCCCATGAAAAATCCCTAAACACGAAATGACATTGTGCAACCAACATATATCCGCCATTTTGGCAGATTTCCCCACCTTCAATCTTAACAAAAAAATTCATACTAGTGTAGTTTGGACTATATAACTAAAATCTGAAATGAAAAAGTTCGTAATCCCATTACGAGCGCCATGAAAATCCCTAAACACGAAATGACATTGTGCCACCAACATATATCCGTCATTTTGGCAGATTTCCCCACCTTCGATCTTAACAAAAATAGTCATACTTATGTAGTTTGGACTATTTAACTAATATTTGAAATAAAAAAGATCGTAATCCCATTACGAGCCCCATGAAAAATCCCTAAACACGAAATGACATGTGCAACAAACATATATCCGCCATTTTGGCAGCTTTCCTCACCTTCGATCTTAACAAAAATAGTCATACTTATGTAGTTTGGACTATTTAACTAATATTTGAAATAAAAAAGATCGTAATCCCATTACGAGCCCCATGAAAAATCCCTAAACACGAAATGACATTGTGCAACCAACATATATCCGTCATTTTGGCAGATTTCCCCACCTTCGATCTTAACAAAAAAATTCCTACTAGTGTAGTTTGGACTATATAACTAAAATCTGAAATGAAAAAGTTCGTAAGCCCATTACGAGCCCCATGAAAAATCCCTAAACACGAATTGACATGTGCAACTAACATATATCCGCCATTTTGGCAGATTTCCACACCTTCGATCTTAACACAAAATTCATACTAGTGTAGTTTGGACTATATAACTAAAATCTGAAATGAAAAAGTTCCTAAGCCCATTACGAGCCCCATGAAAAATCCCTAAACACGAATTGACATGTGCAACAAACATATATCCGCCATTTTGGCAGATTTCCACACCTTCGATTTTAACAAAAAAATTCATACTAGTGTAGTTTGGACTATATAACTAAAATCTGAAATGAAAAAGTTCGTAATCCCATTACGAGCGCCATGAAAATCCCTAAACACGAAATGACATGTGCAACAAACATATATCCGCCATTTTGGCAGCTTTCCTCACCTTCGATCTTAACAAAAATAGTCATACTTATGTAGTTTGGACTATTTAACTAATATTTGAAATAAAAAAGATCGTAATCCCATTACGAGCCCCATGAAAAATCCCTAAACACGAAATGACATTGTGCAACCAACATATATCCGTCATTTTGGCAGATTTCCCCACCTTCGATCTTAACAAAAAAATTCATACTAGTGTAGTTTGAGCCATTTAACTAAAATCTGAAATAAAAAAGTTCGTAATCCCATTACGAGCCCCATGAAAAATCCCTAAACACGAAATGACATGTTGCAACGAAAATATATCCGCCATTTTGGAAGATTTCCCCACCTTAGATCTTAACAAAAAAATTCATACTAGTGTAGTTTGGACTATTTAACTAAAATCTGAAATGAAAAAGTTCGTAATCCCATTACGAGCCCCATGAAAAATCCCTAAACACGAAATGACATTGTGCAACAAACATATATCCGCCATTTTGGCAGAGTTCCACACCTTCGATCTTAACAAAAAAATTCATACTAGTGTAGTTTGGACTATTTAACTAAAATCTGAAATGAAAAAGTTCGTAAGCCCATTACGAGCCCCATGAAAAATCCCTAAACACGAATTGACATGTGCAACCAACATATATCCGCCATTTTGGCAGATTTCCCCACCTTCGATCTTAACAAAAAAATTCATACTAGTGTAGTTTGGGACTATTTAACTAAAATCTGAAATGAAAAAGTTCGTAAGCCCATTACGAGCCCCATGAAAAATCCCTAAACACGAATTGACATGTGCAACCAACATATATCCGCTATTTGGCAGACTTCCACATCATTCGATCTTAACAAAAAAATTCATACTAGTGTAGTTTGGGCCTATTTAACTAAAATCTGAAATTAAAAAGTTCGGTAATCCCATTACGAGCCCCATGAAAAATCCCTAAACACGAATTGACATGTGCAACCAACATATATCCGCCATTTTGGCAGATTTCCCCACCTTCAATCTTAACAAAAAAATTCATACTAGTGTAGTTTGGGCTATTTAACTAAAATCTGAAATAAAAAAGTTCGTAATCCCATTACGAGCCCCATGAAAAATCCCTAAACACGAATTGACATGTGCAACCAACATATATCCGCCATTTTGGCAGATTTCCACACCTTCGATCTTAACAAAAAAATTCATACTAGTGTAGTTTGGACTATTAACTAAAATCTGAAATGAAAAAGTTCGTAAGCCCATTACGAGCCCCATGAAAAATCCCTAAACACGAATTGACATGTGCAACCAACATATATCCGCCATTTTGGCAGACTTTCCACACCTTCGATCTTAACAAAAAATTCATACTAGTGTAGTTTGGACTATTTAACTAAATCTGAAATGAAAAAGTTCGTAAGCCCATTACGAGCCCCATGAAAAATCCCTAAACACGAAATTGACATGTGCAACCAACATATATCCGCCATTTTGGCAGATTTCCACACCTTCGATCTTAACAAAAAATATTCATACTAGTGTAGTTTGGACTATTTAACTAAATCTGAAATGAAAAAGTTCGTAATCCCATTACGAGCCCCATGAAAAATCCCTAAACACGAAATGACATTGTGCAACCAACATATATCCGTCATTTTGGCAGATTTCCCCACCTTCGATCTTAACAAAAAAATTCATACTAGTGTAGTTTGGGCTATTTAACTAAAATCTGAAATGAAAAAGTTCGTAATCCCATTACGAGCCCCATGAAAAATCCCTAAACACGAAATGACATTGTGCAACCAACATATATCCGCCATTTTGGCAGATTTCCCCACCTTCGATCTTAACAAAAAAATTCATACTAGTGTAGTTTGGACTATTTAACTAAAATCTGAAATGAAAAAGTTCGTAATCCCATTACGAGCCCCATGAAAAATCCCTAAACACGAAATGACATGTGCAACCAACATATATCCGCCATTTTGGCAGATTTCCCCACCTTCGATCTTAACAAAAAAATTCATACTAGTGTAGTTTGGACTATTTAACTAAAATCTGAAATAAAAAAGTTCGTAATCCCATTACGAGCCCCATGAAAAATCCCTAAACACGAAATGACATGTGCAACAAACATATATCCGCCATTTTGGCAGCTTTCCTCACCTTCGATCTTAACAAAAATAGTCATACTTATGTAGTTTGGACTATTTAACTAATATTTGAAATAAAAAAGATCGTAATCCCATTACGAGCCCCATGAAAAATCCCTAAACACGAAATGACATTGTGCAACCAACATATATCCGTCATTTTGGCAGATTTCCCCACCTTCGATCTTAACAAAAAAATTCATACTAGTGTAGTTTGGACTATATAACTAAAATCTGAAATGAAAAAGTTCGTAATCCCATTACGAGCCCCATGAAAAATCCCTAAACACGAATTGACATGTGCAACAAACATATATCCGCCATTTTGGCAGATTTCCACACCTTCGATCTTAACAAAAAAATTCATACTAGTGTAGTTTGGACTATATAACTAAAATCTGAAATGAAAAAGTTCGTAAGCCCATTACGAGCCCCATGAAAAATCCCTAAACACGAAATGACATTGTGCAACCAACATATATCCGCCATTTTGGCAGATTTCCTCACCTTCGATCTTAACCAAAAAATTCATACTAGTGTAGTTTGGACTATTTAACTAAAATCTGAAATGAAAAAGTTCGTAATCCCATTACGAGCCCCATGAAAAATCCCTAAACACGAAATGACATTGTGCAACCAACATATATCCGCCATTTTGGCAGATTTCCCCACCTTCGATCTTAACAAAAAATAGTCATACTAGTGTAGTTTGGGACTATTTAACTAATATCTGAAATAAAAAAGTTCGTAATCCCATTACGAGCCCCATGAAAAATCCCTAAACACGAAATGACATTGTGCAACCAACATATATCCGCCATTTTGGCAGATTTCCACACCTTCGATCTTAACAAAAAAATTCATACTAGTGTAGTTTGGACTATTTAACTAAAATCTGAAATGAAAAAGTTCGTAAGCCCATTACGAGCCCCATGAAAAATCCCTAAACACGAAATGACATGTGCAACCAACATATATCCTCCATTTTGGCAGATTTCCCCACCTTCGATCTTAACAAAAAAATTCATACTAGTGTAGTTTGGACTATTTAACTAAAATCTGAAATGAAAAAGTTCGTAATCCCATTACGAGCCCCATGAAAAATCCCTAAACACGAAATGACATTGTGCAACCAACATATATCCGCCATTTTGGCAGATTTCCCCACCTTCGATCTCAACAAAAAAATTCATACTAGTGTAGTTTGGGCTATTTAACTAAAATCTGAAATGAAAAAGTTCGTAAGCCCATTACGAGCCCCATGAAAAATCCCTAAACACGAATTGACATGTGCAACCAACATATATCCGCCATTTTGGCAGATTTCCCCACCTTCGATCTTAACAAAAAATTCATACTAGTGTAGTTTGGACTATATAACTAAAATCTGAAATAAAAAGTTCGTAATCCCATTACGAGCCCCATGAAAAATCCCTAAACACGAAATGACATGTGCAACCAACATATATCCGCCATTTTGGCAGATTTCCCCACCTTCGATCTTAACAAAAAATTCATACTAGTGTAGTTTGGGACTATTTAACTAAAATCTGAAATGAAAAAAGTTCGTAATCCCATTACGAGCCCCATGAAAAATCCCTAAACACGAAATGACATTGTGCAACCAACATATATCCGCCATTTTGGCAGATTTCCCCACCTTCGATCTTAACAAAAAAATTCATACTAGTGTAGTTTGGACTATATAACTAAAATCTGAAATGAAAAAGTTCGTAATCCCATTACGAGCCCCATGAAAATCCCTAAACACGAATGACATGTGCAACCAACATATATCCGCCATTTTGGCAGATTTCCCACCTTCGATCTTAACAAAAAATTCATACTAGTGTAGTTTGGACTATATAACTAAAATCTGAAATAAAAAGTTCGTAATCCCATTACGAGCCCCATGAAAAATCCCTAAACACGAAATGACATGTGCAACCAACATATATCCGCCATTTTGGCAGATTTCCACACCTTCGATCTTAACAAAAAATTCATACTAGTGTAGTTTGGACTATATAACTAAATCTGAAATGAAAAAGTTCGTAATCCCATTACGAGCCCCATGAAAAATCCCTAAACACGAAATGACATGTGCAACCAACATATATCCGCCATTTTGGCAGATTTCCACACCTTCGATCTTAACAAAAAAATTCATACTAGTGTAGTTTGGACTATATAACTAAAATCTGAAATGAAAAAGTTCGTAAGCCCATTACGAGCCCCATGAAAAATCCCTAAACACGAATTGACATGTGCAACCAACATATATCCGCCATTTTGGCAGATTTCCACACCTTCGATCTTAACAAAAAAATTCATACTAGTGTAGTTTGGACTATATAACTAAAATCTGAAATGAAAAAGTTCGTAAGCCCATTACGAGCCCCATGAAAAATCCCTAAACACGAAATGACATTGTGCAACCAACATATATCCGCCATTTTGGCAGATTTCCCCACCTTCGATCTTAACAAAAAAATTCATACTAGTGTAGTTTGGGCTATTTAACTAAAATCTGAAATGAAAAAGTTCGTAATCCCATTACGAGCCCCATGAAAAATCCCTAAACACGAAATGACATTGTGCAACCAACATATATCCGCCATTTTGGCAGATTTCCCCACCTTCGATCTTAACAAAAAAATTCATACTAGTGTAGTTTGGGCTATTTAACTAAAATCTGAAATAAAAAAGTTCGTAATCCCATTACGAGCCCCATGAAAAATCCCTAAACACGAAATGACATTGTGCAACCAACATATATCCGTCATTTTGGCAGATTTCCCCACCTTCGATCTTAACAAAAAAATTCATACTAGTGTAGTTTGGACTATTTAACTAAAATCTGAAATGAAAAAGTTCGTAATCCCATTACGAGCCCCATGAAAAATCCCTAAACACGAAATGACATTGTGCAACCAACATATATCCGCCATTTTGGCAGATTTCCCCACCTTCGATCTTAACAAAAAAATTCATACTAGGTGTAGTTTGGGCTATTTAACTAAAATCTGAAATGAAAAAGTTCGTAAGCCCATTACGAGCCCCATGAAAAATCCCTAAACACGAATTGACATGTGCAACCAACATATATCCGCCATTTTGGCAGATTTCCACACCTTCGATCTTAACAAAAAAATTCATACTAGTGTAGTTTGGGCCTATTTAACTAAAATCTGAAATGAAAAAGTTCGTAATCCCATTACGAGCCCCATGAAAAATCCCTAAACACGAAATGACATGTGCAACCAACATATATCCGCCATTTTGGCAGATTTCCTCACCTTCGATCTTAACAAAAATATTCATACTAGTGTAGTTTGGACTATTTAACTAATATCTGAAATAAAAAAGTTCGTAATCCCATTACGAGCCCCATGAAAAATCCCTAAACACGAAATGACATTGTGCAACCAACATATATCCGCCATTTTGGCAGATTTCCCCACCTTCGATCTTAACAAAAAAATTCATACTAGTGTAGTTTGGGACTATTTAACTAAAATCTGAAATGAAAAAGTTCGTAAGCCCATTACGAGCCCCATGAAAAATCCCTAAACACGAAATGACATTGTGCAACCAACATATATCCGCCATTTTGGCAGATTTCCCCACCTTCGATCTTAACAAAAAAATTCATACTAGGTGTAGTTTGGACTATTTAACTAAAATCTGAAATGAAAAAGTTCGTAAGCCCATTACGAGCCCCATGAAAAATCCCTAAACACGAAATGACATGTGCAACCAACATATATCCGCCATTTTGGCAGATTTCCCACCTTCGATCTTAACAAAAAAATTCATACTAGTGTAGTTTGGACTATTTAACTAAATCTTGAAATGAAAAAGTTCGTAAGCCCATTACGAGCCCCATGAAAAATCCCTAAACACGAAATGACATGTGCAACCAACATATATCCGCCATTTTGGCAGATTTCCCCACCTTCGATCTTAACAAAAAATTCATACTAGTGTAGTTTGGGCTATTTAACTAAAATCTGAAATGAAAAAGTTCGTAAGCCCATTACGAGCCCCATGAAAAATCCCTAAACACGAAATGACATGTGCAACCAACATATATCCGCCATTTTGGCAGATTTCCCCACCTTCGATCTTAACAAAAAAATTCATACTAGTGTAGTTTGGGCTATTTAACTAAAATCTGAAATGAAAAAGTTCGTAAGCCCATTACGAGCCCCATGAAAAATCCCTAAACACGAAATGACATGTGCAACCAACATATATCCGCCATTTTGGCAGATTTCCCACACCTTCGATCTTAACAAAAAAATTCATACTGGTGTAGTTCGGGCTATTTAACTAAAATCTGAAATGAAAAAGTTCGTAATCCCATTACGAGCCCATGAAAAATCCCTAAACACGAAATGACATGTGCAACCGACATATATCCGCCATTTTGGCAGATTTCCCAACCTTCGATCTTAACAAAAAAATTCATACTGGTGTAGTTTGGGCTATTTAACTAAAATCTGAAATGAAAAAGTTCGTAAGCCCATTACGAGCCCCATGAAAAATCCCTAAACACGAAATGACATGTGCAACCAACATATATCCGCCATTTTGGACAGATTTCCTCACCTTCGATCTTAACAAAAAAATTCATACTGGTGTAGTTTCGGCTATTTAACTAAAATCTGAAACGAAAAGTTCGTAAGCCCATTACGAGCCCCATGAAAAATCCCTAAACACGAAATGACATTGTGCAACCAACATATATCCGCCATTTTGGCAGATTTCCACACCTTCGATCTTAACAAAAAATTCATACTAGTGTAGTTTGGACTATTTAACTAAAATCTGAAATGAAAAAGTTCGTAATCCCATTACGAGCCCATGAAAAATCCCTAAACACGAAATGACATGTGCAACCGACATATATCCGCCATTTTGGCAGATTTCCCACCTTCGATCTTAACAAAAAAATTCATACTAGTGTAGTTTGGGCTATTTAACTAAAATCTGAAATGAAAAAGTTCGTAAGCCCATTACGAGCCCCATGAAAAATCCCTAAACACGAAATGACATGTGCAACCAACATATATCCGCCATTTTGGCAGATTTCCACACCTTCGATCTTAACAAAAAAATTCATACTGGTGTAGTTTGGACTATTTAACTAAAATCTGAAATGAAAAAGTTCGTAAGCCCATTACGAGCCCCATGAAAAATCCCTAAACACGAAATGACATGTGCAACCGAACATATATCCGCCATTTTGGCAGATTTCCCACCTTCGATCTTAACAAAAAAATTCATACTGGTGTAGTTTGGGCTATTTAACTAAAATCTGAAATGAAAAAGTTCGTAAGCCCATTACGAGCCCCATGAAAAATCCCTAAACACGAAATGACATGTGCAACCAACATATATCCGCCATTTTGGCAGATTTCCCCACCTTCGATCTTAACAAAAAAATTCATACTGGTGTAGTTTGGGCTATTTAACTAAAATCTGAAATGAAAAAGTTCGTAAGCCCATTACGAGCCCCATGAAAAATCCCTAAACACGAAATGACATGTGCAACCAACATATATCCGCCATTTTGGCAGATTTCCACACCTTCGATCTTAACAAAAAAATTCATACTAGTGTAGCTTGGGCTATTTAACTAAAATCTGAAATGAAAAAGTTCGTAAGCCCATTACGAGCCCCATGAAAAATCCCTAAACACGAAATGACATGTGCAACCAACATATATCCGCCATTTTGGCAGATTTCCACACCTTCGATCTTAACAAAAAAATTCATACTAGTGTAGTTTGGACTATTTAACTAAAATCTGAAATGAAAAAGTTCGTAAGCCCATTACGAGCCCCATGAAAAATCCCTAAACACGAAATGACATGTGCAACCAACATATATCCGCCATTTTGGCAGATTTCCCACCTTCGATCTTAACAAAAAAATTCATACTGGTGTAGTTTGGGCTATTTAACTAAAATCTGAAATGAAAAAGTTCGTAAGCCCATTACGAGCCCCATGAAAAATCCCTAAACACGAAATGACATGTGCAACCAACATATATCCGCCATTTTGGCAGATTTCCCCACCTTCGATCTTAACAAAAAAATTCATACTAGTGTAGTTTGGGCTATTTAACTAAAATCTGAAATGAAAAAGTTCGTAAGCCCATTACGAGCCCCATGAAAAATCCCTAAACACGAAATGACATGTGCAACCAACATATATCCGCCATTTTGACAGATTTCCCCACCTTCGATCTTAACAAAAAAATTCATACTAGTGTAGTTTGGGCTATTTAACTAAAATCTGAAATGAAAAAGTTCGTAAGCCCATTACGAGCCCCATGAAAAATCCCTAAACACGAAATGACATGTGCAACCGACATATATCCGCCATTTTGGCAGATTTCCCAACCTTCGATCTTAACAAAAAAATTCATACTGGTGTAGTTCGGGCTATTTAACTAAAATCTGAAATGAAAAAGTTCGTAAGCCCATTACGAGCCCCATGAAAAATCCCTAAACACGAAATGACATGTGCAACCGACATATATCCGCCATTTTGGCAGATTTCCCAACCTTCGATCTTAACAAAAAAATTCATACTGGTGTAGTTCGGGCTATTTAACTAAAATCTGAAATGAAAAAGTTCGTAAGCCCATTACGAGCCCCATGAAAAATCCCTAAACACGAAATGACATGTGCAACCAACATATATCCGCCATTTTGGCAGATTTCCCCACCTTCGATCTTAACAAAAAAATTCATACTGGTGTAGTTTCGGCTATTTAACTAAAATCTGAAATGAAAAAGTTCGTAAGCCCATTACGAGCCCCATGAAAAATCCCTAAACACGAAATGACATTGTGCAACCAACATATATCCGCCATTTTGGCAGATTTCCACACCTTCGATCTTAACAAAAAAATTCATACTAGTGTAGTTTGGGCTATTAACTAAAATCTGAAATGAAAAAGTTCGTAAGCCCATTACGAGCCCCATGAAAAATCCCTAAACACGAAATGACATTGTGCAACCAACATATATCCGCCATTTTGGCAGATTTCCACACCTTCGATCTTAACAAAAAAATTCATACTAGTGTAGTTTGGACTATTTAACTAAAATCTGTAAATGAAAAAGTTCGTAAGCCCATTACGAGCCCCATGAAAAATCCCTAAACACGAAATGACATGTGCAACCAACATATATCCGCCATTTTGGCAGATTTCCCCACCTTCGATCTTAACAAAAAAATTCATACTAGTGTAGTTTGGGCTATTTAACTAAAATCTGAAATGAAAAAGTTCGTAAGCCCATTACGAGCCCCATGAAAAATCCCTAAACACGAAATGACATGTGCAACCGACATATATCCGCCATTTTGGCAGATTTCCACACCTTCGATCTTAACAAAAAAATTCATACTGGTGTAGTTCGGGCTATTTAACTAAAATCTGAAATGAAAAAGTTCGTAAGCCCATTACGAGCCCCATGAAAAATCCCTAAACACGAAATGACATGTGCAACCGACATATATCCGCCATTTTGCAGATTTCCCAACCTTCGATCTTAACAAAAAAATTCATACTGGTGTAGTTTGGGCTATTTAACTAAAATCTGAAATGAAAAAGTTCGTAAGCCCATTACGAGCCCCATGAAAAATCCCTAAACACGAAATGACATGTGCAACCAACATATATCCGCCATTTTGACACATTTCCCTACCTTCGATCTTAACAAAAAAATTCATACTGGTGTAGTTTCGGCTATTTAACTAAAATCTGAAATGAAAAGTTCGTAAGCCCATTACGAGCCCCATGAAAAATCCCTAAACACGAAATGACATTGTGCAACCAACATATATCCGCCATTTTGGCAGATTTCCACACCTTCGATCTTAACAAAAAAATTCATACTGGTGTAGTTTGGGCTATTTAACTAAAATCTGAAATGAAAAAGTTCGTAAGCCCATTACGAGCCCCATGAAAAATCCCTAAACACGAAATGACATGTGCAACCAACATATATCCGCCATTTTGGCAGATTTCCACACCTTCGATCTTAACAAAAAAATTCATACTGGTGTAGTTTGGCTATTTAACTAAAATCTGAAATGAAAAAGTTCGTAAGCCCATTACGAGCCCCATGAAAAATCCCTAAACACGAAATGACATTGTGCAACCAACATATATCCGCATTTTGACAGATTTCCACACCTTCGATCTTAACAAAAAAATTCATACTGGTGTAGTTTGGCTATTTAACTAAAATCTGAAATGAAAAAGTTCGTAAGCCCATTACGAGCCCCATGAAAAATCCCTAAACACGAAATGACATTGTGCAACCAACATATATCCGCCATTTTGGCAGATTTCCACACCTTCGATCTTAACAAAAAAATTCATACTAGTGTAGTTTGGGCTATTTAACTAAAATCTGAAATGAAAAAGTTCGTAAGCCCATTACGAGCCCCATGAAAAATCCCTAAACACGAAATGACATTGTGCAACCAACATATATCCGCCATTTTGGCAGATTTCCCACCTTCGATCTTAACAAAAAATTCATACTAGTGTAGTTTGGACTATTTAACTAAAATCTGAAATGAAAAAGTTCGTAAGCCCATTACGAGGCCCATGAAAAATCCCTAAACACGAAATGACATGTGCAACCGACATATATCCGCCATTTTGGCAGATTTCCCCACCTTCGATCTTAACAAAAAAATTCATACTGGTGTAGTTTGGGCTATTTAACTAAAATCTGAAATGAAAAAGTTCGTAAGCCCATTACGAGCCCCATGAAAAATCCCTAAACACGAAATGACATGTGCAACCAACATATATCCGCCATTTTGGCAGATTTCCCCACCTTCGATCTTAACAAAAAAATTCATACTGGTGTAGTTTGGGCTATTTAACTAAAATCTGAAATGAAAAAGTTCGTAAGCCCATTACGAGCCCCATGAAAAATCCCTAAACACGAAATGACATGTGCAACCAACATATATCCGCCATTTTGGCAGATTTCCACACCTTCGATCTTAACAAAAAAATTCATACTGGTGTAGTTCGGGCTATTTAACTAAAATCTGAAATGAAAAAGTTCGTAAGCCCATTACGAGCCCCATGAAAAATCCCTAAACACGAAATGACATTGTGCAACCAACATATATCCGCCATTTTGGCAGATTTCCACACCTTAGATCTTAACAAAAAAATTCATACTAGTGTAGTTTGGGACTATTTAACTAAAATCTGTAATGAAAAAGTTCGTAAGCCCATTACGAGCCCCATGAAAAATCTCTAAACACGAAATGTCATGTGCAACCAACATATATCCGCCATTTTGACAGATTTCCCCACCTTCGATCTTAACAAGAAAATTCATACTCATGTAGTTTGGGCTATTTAACTAAAATCTGTAATGAAAAAGTTCGTAAGCCCATTACGAGCCCCATGAAAAATCCCTAAACACGAAATGACATGTGCAACCGACATATATCCGCCATTTTGGCAGATTTCCCAACCTTCGATCTTAACAAAAAAATTCATACTGGTGTAGTTCGGGCTATTTAACTAAAATCTGAAATGAAAAAGTTCGTAAAACCATTACGAGGCCCATGAAAAATCCCTAAACACGAAATGACATGTGCAACCGACATATATCCGCCATTTTTGCAGATTTCCCAACCTTCGATCTTAACAAAAAAATTCATACTGGTGTAGTTCGGGCTATTTAACTAAAATCTGAAATGAAAAAGTTCGTAAGCCCATTACGAGCCCCATGAAAAATCCCTAAACACGAAATGACATGTGCAACCAACATATATCCGGCATTTTGACAGATTTCCTCACCTTCGATCTTAACAAAAAAATTCATACTGGTGTAGTTTCGGCTATTTAACTAAAATCTGAAATGAAAAAGTTCGTAAGCCCATTACGAGCCCCATGAAAAATCCCTAAACACGAAATGACATTGTGCAACCAACATATATCCGCCATTTTGGCAGATTTCCACACCTTAGATCTTAACAAAAAAATTCATACTGGTGTAGTTCGGGCTATTTAACTAAAATCTGAAATGAAAAAGTTCGTAAGCCCATTACGAGCCCCATGAAAAATCCCTAAACACGAAATGACATGTGCAACCAACATATATCCGCCATTTTGACAGATTTCCTCACCTTCGATCTTAACAAAAAAATTCATACTGGTGTAGTTTCGGCTATTTAACTAAAATCTGAAATGAAAAAGTTCGTAAGCCCATTACGAGCCCCATGAAAAATCCCTAAACACGAAATGACATTGTGCAACCAACATATATCCGCCATTTTGGCAGATTTCCACACCTTCGATCTTAACAAAAAAATTCATACTGGTGTAGTTTGGGCTATTTAACTAAAATCTGAAATGAAAAAGTTCGTAAGCCCATTACGAGCCCCATGAAAAATCCCTAAACACGAAATGACATTGTGCAACCAACATATATCCGCCATTTTGGCAGATTTCCACACCTTAGATCTTAACAAAAAAATTCATACTAGTGTAGTTTGGGCTATTTAACTAAAATCTGAAATGAAAAAGTTCGTAAGCCCATTACGAGCCCCATGAAAAATCCCTAAACACGAAATGACATTGTGCAACCAACATATATCCGCCATTTTGGCAGATTTCCACACCTTAGATCTTAACAAAAAAATTCATACTAGTGTAGTTTGGACTATTTAACTAAAATCTGAAATGAAAAAGTTCGTAAAACCATTACGAGGCCCATGAAAAATCCCTAAACACGAAATGACATGTGCAACCGACATATATCCGCCATTTTGACAGATTTCCTCACCTTCGATCTTAACAAAAAAATTCATACTGGTGTAGTTCGGGCTATTTAACTAAAATCTGTAATGAAAAAGTTCGTAAGCCCATTACGAGCCCCATGAAAAATCTCTAAACACGAAATGTCATGTGCAACCAACATATATCCGCCATTTTGACAGATTTCCCCACCTTCGATCTTGACAAAAAAATTCATACTCATGTAGTTTGGGCTATTTAACTAAAACCTGAAATGAAAAACTTCGTAAAACCATTACGAGGCCCATGAAAAATCCCTAAGCACGAAATGACATGTGCAACCGACATATATCCGCCATTTTTGCAGATTTCCCAACCTTCGATCTTAACAAAAAAATTCATACTGGTGTAGTTCGGGCTATTTAACTAAAATCTGAAATGAAAAAGTTCGTAAGCCCATTACGAGCCCCATGAAAAATCCCTAAACACGAAATGACATGTGCAACCAACATATATCCGGCATTTTGACAGATTTCCTCACCTTCGATCTTAACAAAAAAATTCATACTGGTGTAGTTTGGGCTATTTAACTAAAATCTGAAATGAAAAAGTTCGTAAGCCCATTACGAGCCCCATGAAAAATCCCTAAACACGAAATGACATGTGCAACCGACATATATCCGCCATTTTGGCAGATTTCCCCACCTTCGATCTTAACAAAAAAATTCATACTGGTGTAGTTTGGGCTATTTAACTAAAATCTGAAATGAAAAAGTTCGTAAGCCTATTACGAGCCCCATGAAAAATCTCTAAACACGAAATGTACATGTGCAACCAACATATATCCGCCATTTTGACAGATTTCCCCACCTTCGATCTTAACAAAAAAATTCATACTGGTGTAGTTTGGGCTATTTAACTAAAATCTGAAATGAAAAAGTTCGTAAAACCATTACGAGGCCCATGAAAAATCCCTAAACACGAAATGACATGTGCAACCGACATATATCCGCCATTTTGCAGATTTCCCAACCTTCGATCTTAACAAAAAAATTCATACTGGTGTAGTTCGGGCTATTTAACTAAAATCTGAAATGAAAAAGTTCGTAAGCCCATTACGAGCCCCATGAAAAATCCCTAAACACGAAATGACATGTGCAACCAACATATATCCGGCATTTTGACAGATTTCCTCACCTTCGATCTTAACAAAAAAATTCATACTGGTGTAGTTTCGGCTATTTAACTAAAATCTGAAACGAAAAAGTTCGTAAGCCCATTACGAGCCCCATGAAAAATCCCTAAACACGAAATGACATTGTGCAACCAACATATATCCGCCATTTTGGCAGATTTCCACACCCTAGATATTAACAAAAAAATGCATACTAGTGTAGTTTGGGCTATTAACTAAAATCTGAAATGAAAAAGTTCGTAAGCCCATTACGAGCCCCATGAAAAATCCCTAAACACGAAATGACATTGTGCAACCAACATATATCCGCCATTTTGGCAGATTTCCACACCTTAGATCTTAACAAAAAAATTCATACTAGTGTAGTTTGGACTATTTAACTAAAATCTGAAATGAAAAAGTTCGTAAAACCATTACGAGGCCCATGAAAAATCCCTAAACACGAAATGACATGTGCAACCGACATATATCCGCCATTTTGACAGATTTCCTCACCTTCGATCTTAACAAAAAAATTCATACTGGTGTAGTTCGGGCTATTTAACTAAAATCTGTAATGAAAAAGTTCGTGAGCCCATTACGAGCCCCATGAAAAATCTCTAAACACGAAATGTCATGTGCAACCAACGGATATCCGCCATTTTGACAGATTTCCCCACCTTCGATCTTAACAAGAAAATTCATACTCATGTAGTTTGGGCTATTTAACTAAAATCTGTAATGAAAAAGTTCGTAAGCCCATTACGAGCCCCATGAAAAATCCCTAAACACGAAATGACATGTGCAACCGACATATATCCGCCATTTTGGCAGATTTCCACACCTTAGATCTTAACAAAAAAATTCATACTGGTGTAGTTTGGGCTATTTAACTAAAATCTGAAATGAAAAAGTTCGTAAAACCATTACGAGGCCCATGAAAAATCCCTAAACACGAAATGACATGTGCAACCGACATATATCCGCCATTTTTGCAGATTTCCCAACCTTCGATCTTAACAAAAAAATTCATACTGGTGTAGTTCGGGCTATTTAACTAAAATCTGAAATGAAAAAGTTCGTAAGCCCATTACGAGCCCCATGAAAAATCCCTAAACACGAAATGACATTGTGCAACCAACATATATCCGCCATTTTGGCAGATTTCCACACCTTAGATCTTAACAAAAAAATTCATACTGGTGTAGTTTGGGCTATTTAACTAAAATCTGAATTGAAAAAGTTCGTAAGCCCATTACGAGCCCCATGTAAAATCCCTAAACACGAAATGACATTGTGCAACCAACATATATCCGCCATTTTGGCAGATTTCCCCACCTTCGATCTTAACAAAAAAATTCATACTGGTGTAGTTTGGGCTATTTAACTAAAATCTGAAATGAAAAAGTTCGTAAGCCCATTACGAGCCCCATGAAAAATCCCTAAACACGAAATGACATGTGCAACCGACATATATCCGCCATTTTGGCAGATTTCCCCACCTTCGATCTTAACAAAAAAATTCATACTGGTGTAGTTTGGGCTATTTAACTAAAATCTGAAATGAAAAAGTTCGTAAGCCTATTACGAGCCCCATGAAAAATCTCTAAACACGAAATGTCATGTGCAACCAACATATATCCGCCATTTTGACAGATTTCCCCACCTTCGATCTTAACAAAAAAATTCATACTCATGTAGTTTGGGCTATTTAACTAAAATCTGAAATGAAAAAGTTCGTAAACCCATTACGAGGCCCATGAAAAATCCCTAAACACGAAATGACATGTGCAACCGACATATATCCGCCATTTTTGCAGATTTCCCAACCTTCGATCTTAACAAAAAAATTCATACTGGTGTAGTTCGGGCTATTTAACTAAAATCTGAAATGAAAAAGTTCGTAAGCCCATTACGAGCCCCATGAAAAATCCCTAAACACGAAATGACATGTGCAACCAACATATATCCGGCATTTTGACAGATTTCCTCACCTTCGATCTTAACAAAAAAATTCATACTGGTGTAGTTTCGGCTATTTAACTAAAATCTGAAATGAAAAAGTTCGTAAGCCCATTACGAGCCCCATGAAAAATCCCTAAACACGAAATGACATGTGCAACCGACATATATCCGCCATTTTTGCAGATTTCCCAACCTTAGATCTTAACAAAAAAATTCATACTGGTGTAGTTCGGGCTATTTAACTAAAATCTGAAATGAAAAAGTTCGTAAGCCCATTACGAGCCCCATGAAAAATCCCTAAACACGAAATGACATGTGCAACCAACATATATCCGGCATTTTGACAGATTTCCTCACCTTCGATCTTAACAAAAAAATTCATACTGGTGTAGTTTCGGCTATTTAACTAAAATCTGAAATGAAAAAGTTCGTAAGCCCATTACGAGCCCCATGAAAAATCCCTAAACACGAAATGACATTGTGCAACCAACATATATCCGCCATTTTGGCAGATTTCCACACCTTAGATCTTAACAAAAAAATTCATACTAGTGTAGTTTGGGCTATTTAACTAAAATCTGAAATGAAAAAGTTCGTAAGCCCATTACGAGCCCCATGAAAAATCCCTAAACACGAAATGACATTGTGCAACCAACATATATCCGCCATTTTTGCAGATTTCCCAACCTTCGATCTTAACAAAAAAATTCATACTGGTGTAGTTCGGGCTATTTAACTAAAATCTGAAATGAAAAAGTTCGTAAGCCCATTACGAGCCCCATGAAAAATCCCTAAACACGAAATGACATGTGCAACCAACATATATCCGGCCATTTTGACAGATTTCCTCACCTTCGATCTTAACAAAAAAATTCATACTGGTGTAGTTTCGGCTATTTAACTAAAATCTGAAACTGAAAAAGTTCGTAAGCCCATTACGAGCCCCATGAAAAATCCCTAAACACGAAATGACATTGTGCAACCAACATATATCCGCCATTTTGGCAGATTTCCACACCTTAGATCTTAACAAAAAAATTCATACTAGTGTAGTTTGGACTATTTAACTAAAATCTGAAATGAAAAAGTTCGTAAAACCATTACGAGGCCCATGAAAAATCCCTAAACACGAAATGACATGTGCAACCGACATATATCCGCCATTTTGACAGATTTCCTCACCTTCGATCTTAACAAAAAAATTCATACTGGTGTAGTTTGGGCTATTTAACTAAAATCTGAAATGAAAAAGTTCGTAAAACCATTACGAGGCCCATGAAAAATCCCTAAACACGAAATGACATGTGCAACCGACATATATCCGCCATTTTGGCAGATTTCCCAACCTTCGATCTTAACAAAAAAATTCATACTGGTGTAGTTCGGGCTATTTAACTAAAATCTGAAATGAAAAAGTTCGTAAGCCCATTACGAGCCCCATGAAAAATCCCTAAACACGAAATGACATGTGCAACCAACATATATCCGGCATTTTGACAGATTTCCTCACCTTCGATCTTAACAAAAAAATTCATACTGGTGTAGTTTCGGCTAGTTTAACTAAAATCTGAAACGAAAAAGTTCGTAAGCCCATTACGAGCCCCATGAAAAATCCCTAAACACGAAATGACATTGTGCAACCAACATATATCCGCCATTTTGGCAGATTTCCACACCTTAGATCTTAACAAAAAAATTCATACTAGTGTAGTTTGGACTATTTAACTAAAATCTGAAATGAAAAAGTTCGTAAAACCATTACGAGGCCCATGAAAAATCCCTAAACACGAAATGACATGTGCAACCGACATATATCCGCCATTTTGACAGATTTCCTCACCTTCGATCTTAACAAAAAAATTCATACTGGTGTAGTTTGGGCTATTTAACTAAAATCTGAAATGAAAAAGTTCGTAAAACCATTACGAGGCCCATGAAAAATCCCTAAACACGAAATGACATGTGCAACCGACATATATCCGCCATTTTGGCAGATTTCCCAACCTTCGATCTTAACAAAAAAATTCATACTGGTGTAGTTCGGGCTATTTAACTAAAATCTGAAATGAAAAAGTTCGTAAGCCCATTACGAGCCCCATGAAAAATCCCTAAACACGAAATGACATTGTGCAACCAACATATATCCGCCATTTTTGCAGATTTCCCAACCTTCGATCTTAACAAAAAAATTCATACTGGTGTAGTTCGGGCTATTTAACTAAAATCTGAAATGAAAAAGTTCGTAAGCCCATTACGAGCCCCATGAAAAATCCCTAAACACGAAATGACATGTGCAACCGACATATATCCGCCATTTTGGCAGATTTCCCCACCTTCGATCTTAACAAAAAAATTCATACTGGTGTAGTTTGGGCTATTTAACTAAAATCTGAAATGAAAAAGTTCGTAAGCCCATTACGAGCCCCATGAAAAATCCCTAAATACGAAATGACATGTGCAACCTACATATATCCGCCATTTTGGCAGATTTCCCCACCTTAGATCTTAACAAAAAAATTCATACTCATGTAGTTTGGGCTATTTAACTAAAACCTGAAATGAAAAATTTCGTAAAACCATTACGAGGCCCATGAAAAATCCCTAAACACGAAATGACATGTGCAACCAACATATATCCGGCATTTTGACAGATTTCCTCACCTTCGATCTTAACAAAAAAATTCATACTGCTGTAGTTTGGGCTATTTAACTAAAATCTGAAATGAAAAAGTTCGTAAGCCCATTACGAGCCCCATGAAAAATCCCTAAACACGAAATGACATGTGCAACCTACATATATCCGCCATTTTGGCAGATTTCCCCACCTTAGATCTTAACAAAAAAATTCATACTGGTGTAGTTTGGGCTATTTAACTAAAATCTGAAATGAAAAAGTTCGTAAGCCCATTACGAGGCCCATGAAAAATCCCTAAACACGAAATGACATGTGCAACCGACATATATCCGCCATTTTGGCAGATTTCCACACCTTAGATCTTAACAAAAAAATTCATACTAGGTGTAGTTTGGGCTATTTAACTAAAATCTGAAATGAAAAAGTTCGTAAGCCCATTACGAGCCCCATGAAAAATCCCTAAACACGAAATGACATGTGCAACCGACATATATCCGCCATTTTGGCAGATTTCCCACCTTAGATCTTAACAAAAAAATTCATACTAGGTGTAGTTTGGGCTATTTAACTAAAATCTGAAATGAAAAAGTTCGTAAGCCCATTACGAGCCCCATGAAAAATCCCTAAACACGAAATGACATGTGCAACCGACATATATCCGCCATTTTGGCAGATTTCCCCACCTTCGATCTTAACAAAAAAATTCATACTGGTGTAGTTTGGGCTATTTAACTAAAATCTGAAATGAAAAAGTTCGTAAGCCCATTACGAGGCCCATGAAAAATCCCTAAACACGAAATGACATGTGCAACCGACATATATCCGCCATTTTGGCAGATTTCCCACCTTCGATCTTAACAAAAAAATTCATACTGGTGTAGTTTGGGCTATTTAACTAAAATCTGAAATGAAAAAGTTCGTAAGCCCATTACGAGCCCCATGAAAAATCCCTAAACACGAAATGACATTGTGCAACCAACATATATCCGCCATTTTGGCAGATTTCCACACCTTAGATCTTAACAAAAAAATTCATACTAGTGTAGTTTGGGCTATTTAACTAAAATCTGAAATGAAAAAGTTCGTAAGCCCATTACGAGGCCCATGAAAAATCCCTAACCACGAAATGACATGTGCAACCGACATATATCCGCCATTTTGGCAGATTTTCCCTCCTTCGATCTTAACAAAAAAATTCATACTGGTGTAGTTTGGGCTATTTAACTAAAATCTGAAATGAAAAAGTTCGTAAGCCCATTACGAGGCCCATGAAAAATCCCTAAACACGAAATAACATGTGCAACCGACAAATATCCGCCATTTTGGCAGATTTCCCCACCTTCGATCTTAGCAAAAAAATTCATACTGGTGTCGTGCCTAAACACGAAATGACATTGTGCAACCAACATATATCCGCCATTTTGGCAGATTTCCACACCTTAGATCTTAACAAAAAAATTCATACTAGTGTAGTTTGGACTATTTAACTAAAATCTGAAATGAAAAAGTTCGTAAGCCCATTACGAGCCCCATGAAAAATCCCTAAACACGAAATGACATGTGCAACCGACATATATCCGCCATTTTGGCAGATTTCCCCACCTTAGATCTTAACAAAAAAATTCATACTGGTGTAGTTTGGGCTATTTAACTAAAATCTGAAATGAAAAAGTTCGTAAGCCCATTACGAGGCCCATGAAAAATCCCTAAACACGAAATGACATTGTGCAACCAACATATATCCGCCATTTTGGCAGATTTCCACACCTTAGATCTTAACAAAAAAATTCATACTAGTGTCGTGCCTAAACACGAAATGACATTGTGCAACCAACATATATCCGCCATTTTGGCAGATTTCCACACCTTAGATCTTAACAAAAAAATTCATACTAGTGTAGTTTGGACTATTTAACTAAAATCTGAAATGAAAAAGTTCGTAAGCCCATTACGAGCCCCATGAAAAATCCCTAAACACGAAATGACATGTGCAACCGACATATATCCGCCATTTTGGCAGATTTCCCCACCTTAGATCTTAACAAAAAAATTCATACTGGTGTAGTTCGGGCTATTTAACTAAAATCTGAAATGAAAAAGTTCGTAAGCCCATTACGAGCCCCATGAAAAATCCCTAAACACGAAATGACATGTGCAACCAACATATATCCGCCATTTTGACAGATTTCCTCACCTTCGATCTTAACAAAAAAATTCATACTGGTGTAGTTTCGGCTATTTAACTAAAATCTGAAACGAAAAAGTTCGTAAGCCCATTACGAGCCCCATGAAAAATCCCTAAACACGAAATGACATTGTGCAACCAACATATATCCGCCATTTTGGCAGATTTCCACACCTTAGATATTAACAAAAAAATTCATACTAGTGTAGTTTGGGCTATTTAACTAAAATCTGAAATGAAAAAGTTCGTAAGCCCATTACGAGCCCCATGAAAAATCCCTAAACACGAAATGACATTGTGCAACCAACATATATCCGCCATTTTGGCAGATTTCCACACCTTAGATCTTAACAAAAAAATTCATACTAGTGTAGTTTGGACTATTTAACTAAAATCTGAAATGAAAAAGTTCGTAAGCCCATTACGAGGCCCATGAAAAATCCCTAAACACGAAATGACATGTGCAACCGACATATATCCGCCATTTTGACAGATTTCCTCACCTTCGATCTTAACAAAAAAATTCATACTGGTGTAGTTCGGGCTATTTAACTAAAATCTGTAATGAAAAAGTTCGTGAGCCCATTACGAGCCCCATGAAAAATCTCTAAACACGAAATGTCATGTGCAACCAACGGATATCCGCCATTTTGACAGATTTCCCCACCTTCGATCTTAACAAGAAAATTCATACTCATGTAGTTTGGGCTATTTAACTAAAATCTGTAATGAAAAAGTTCGTAAGCCCATTACGAGCCCCATGAAAAATCCCTAAACACGAAATGACATGTGCAACCGACATATATCCGCCATTTTGGCAGATTTCCACACCTTAGATCTTAACAAAAAAATTCATACTGGTGTAGTTTGGGCTATTTAACTAAAATCTGAAATGAAAAAGTTCGTAAGCCCATTACGAGCCCCATGAAAAATCCCTAAACACGAAATGACATTGTGCAACCGACATATATCCGCCATTTTGGCAGATTTCCACACCTTCGATCTTAACAAAAAAATTCATACTGGTGTAGTTTGGGCTATTTAACTAAAATCTGAAATGAAAAAGTTCGTAAGCCCATTACGAGCCCCATGAAAAATCCCTAAACACGAAATGACATTGTGCAACCAACATATATCCGCCATTTTGGCAGATTTCCACACCTTAGATCTTAACAAAAAAATTCATACTGGTGTAGTTTGGGCTATTTAACTAAAATCTGAAATGAAAAAGTTCGTAAGCCCATTACGAGCCCCATGAAAAATCCCTAAACACGAAATGACATGTGCAACCAACATATATCCGCCATTTTGGCAGATTTCCCCACCTTCGATCTTAACAAAAAAATTCATACTGGTGTAGTTTGGGCTATTTAACTAAAATCTGAAATGAAAAAGTTCGTAAGCCCATTACGAGCCCCATGAAAAATCCCTAAACACGAAATGACATGTGCAACCGACATATATCCGCCATTTTGGCAGATTTCCCAACCTTCGATCTTAACAAAAAAATTCATACTGGTGTAGTTCGGGCTATTTAACTAAAATCTGAAATGAAAAAGTTCGTAAGCCCATTACGAGCCCCATGAAAAATCCCTAAACACGAAATGACATGTGCAACCAACATATATCCGCCATTTTGACAGATTTCCCCACCTTCGATCTTAACAAAAAAATTCATACTGGTGTAGTTTGGGCTATTTAACTAAAATCTGAAATGAAAAAGTTCGTAAGCCCATTACGAGCCCCATGAAAAATCCCTAAACACGAAATGACATGTGCAACCAACATATATCCGCCATTTTGACAGATTTCCTCACCTTCGATCTTAACAAAAAAATTCATACTGGTGTAGTTTGGGCTATTTAACTAAAATCTGAAATGAAAAAGTTCGTAAGCCCATTACGAGCCCCATGAAAAATCCCTAAACACGAAATGACATTGTGCAACCGACATATATCCGCCATTTTGGCAGATTTCCACACCTTAGATCTTAACAAAAAAATTCATACTAGTGTAGTTTGGACTATTTAACTAAAATCTGAAATGAAAAAGTTCGTAAGCCCATTACGAGCCCCCTGGAATCCATAGATTTATCACGTTTCAATGATTATTGTAACAAGGAAACGTTCACCTGTAGGTCTAAGTTCATCGAATAAAGTGGGTACTTGATATCCAAGCGTATAGCACAGGATTTCCAAATGTAACCTACGAAGTGTCCGCAGATTTATCACGTTTCTATGATTATGACAACTAGGAAACGTTCACCTGTAGGTTTATGATTATTTCAAACAGATGGGTATTACATTTAAATCTTTCCAAGCCTATGGGTGTAGTTGCTTGATCCATGCAAATCGTTTCAACGTATTTACTACCTGGTATGCATAGAATTACCCCGATTTTATGTTTATTGCAACTAGGAAACGTTCACCTGTAAGTTTATGATCACTTCAAACAAATATGTATTTAATTTCGACGTTCCTAACCCTATGGGTATCATTGATTTTTCCATGGCAATTGTTCCCACGTCTTACCTACTTGGAATCCACAGATTTATCACGTCTCAATGATTATTGTAACTAGGAAACGTTCACCTGTAGTTTTAAGACTATTGAATAAAGTGGGTACTTGATATCCAAGCGTATAGCACAGGATTTCCAACTGTGACCTACGTAGTATCCGTAGATTTATCACATTTCTATGATTATGACAACTCGGAAACGTTCACCTGTACGTTTATGATCACTTCAAACAAATATGTATTTAATTTCGACGTTGCTAGCCCTATGGGTATCGTTGATTTATCCATCGCAATTGTTCCCACGTCTTACCTACCTGGAATCCACAGATTTATCACGTTTCTATGATTATGACAACTCGGTAACGTTCACCTCTACGTTTATGATCATTTCAAACAGAAGGGTATTTAATTTCAAACTTTCTAAGCCTATGGGTGTCGTTGCTTGATCCATGCACATCGTTTAAACGTAATTTACTACCTGGTGTGCATAGAATTACCCCGATTTTATGTTTATTGCATCTACGAAACGTTCACCTGTAAGTTTATGATCACTTCAAACAAATATGTATTTAATTTCGACCTTGCTAACCCTATGGGTATCGTGGATTTATCCATGGTAATCGTTCCCACGTGTTACCTACATGGAATCCACTGATTTATCACGTTTCAATGATTATTGTAACAAGGAAACGTTCACCTGTAGGTCTAAGTTCATTGAATAAAGTGGGTACTTGATATCCAAGCGTTCAGCACAGGATTTCCAACTGTAACCTACGTAGTATCCGTAGATTTATCACTCTTCTATGATTATGACAACTCGGAAACGGTCACCTCTACGCTTATGTTCAATTTCAACAGATGGGTATTTAATTTCGACCTTGCTAACCCTTTGGGTATCTTTGATTTATCCATGGCAATTGTTCCCACGTCTTGCCTACCTGGAATCCACAGATTTATCAGGTTACAATGATTATTGTAACTAGGAAACGTTCACCTGTAGTTTTAAGTTCATTGAATAAAGTGGGTACTTGATAACCATGCGATTAACACAGGATTTCCAAGTGTAAGCTACGTAGTATCCGTCGATTTATCACGCTTCTATGATTATGACATTTAGGAAACGTTCACTTGTAAGTTTATGATCATTTCAAATAGATGGATATTTAATTTCAACTTTTCTAAACGTATGGGTATCGTTGATTTAGCTATGGAAGTCGTTTCCACGTCCCACCTACCTGGAATCCATAGATTTATCACGTTTCAATGATTATTGTAACTAGAAAACGTTCACCTGTAGGTTTAAGTTCACTGAATAAAGTGGGTACTTGATAACCAAGCGTATAGCACAGGGTTTCCAAGTGTAACCTACGTAGTATCCGTAGATTTATCACGTTTCTATGATTATGACAACTCGGTAACGTTCACCTCTACGTTTATGATCATTTCAAACAGAAGGGTATTTAATTTCAAACTTTCTAAGCCTATGGGTGTCGTTGCTTGATCCATGCACATCGTTTCAACGTAATTTACTACCTGGTGTGCATAGAATTACCCCGATTTTATGTTTATTGCAACTACGAAACGTTCACCTGTAAGTTTATGATCACTTCAAACAAATATGTATTTAATTTCGACCTTGCTAACCCTATGGGTATCGTGGATTTATCCATGGTAATCGTTCCCACGTGTTACCTACCTGGAATCCACTGATTTATCACGTTTCAATGATTATTGTAACAAGGAAACGTTCACCTGTAGGTCTAAGTTCATTGAATAAAGTGGGTACTTGATATCCAAGCGTATAGCTCAGGATTTCCAAGTGTAAGCTACGTAGTATCCGTAGATTTATCACGTTTCTATGATTATGACATGACGGTAACGTTCACCTCTACGTTTATGATTATTTCAAACAGATGGGTATTACATTTAAATCTTTCCAAGCCTATGGGTGTAGTTGCTTGATCCATGCAAATCGTTTCAACGTATTTACTACCTGGTATGCATAGAATTACCCCGATTTTATGTTTATTTCCACTAGGAAACGTTCACCTGTAAGTTTATGATCACTTCAAACACATATGTATTTAATTTTCACGTTGCTAACCCTATGGGTATCGTTGATTTATCAATGGCAATTGTTCCCACGTCTTACCTACCTGGAATCCACAGATTTATCACGTTTCAATGATTATTGTAACTAAGAAACTTTCACCTGTAGGTTTAAGACTATTGAATAAAGTGGGTACTTGATATCCAAGCGTATAGCACAGGATTTCCAAGTGTAACCTACGTAGTATCCGTAGATTTATCACATTTCTATGATTATGACAACTCTGAAACGTTCACCTGTAAGTTTATGATCATTTCAAATAGATGGGTATTTAATTTCAATCTTTCTAAGCCTATGGGTGTCGTTGCTTGATCCATGGAAATCATTTCAACGTATTTCCTACCTGGTATGCATAGAATTACCACGATTTCTTGTTCATTGCAACTAGGAAACGTTAACCTGTAAGTTTATGATCATTTCAAACAGAAGGGTATTTAATTTCGACGTTGCTAACCATATGGGTATCGTGGATTTTTCCATGGCAATTGTTCCCACGTGTTACCTACTTGGAATCCACTGATTTATCACGTTTCAATGATTATTGTAACAAGGAAACGTTCACCTGTAGGTTTAAGTCCATTGAATAAAGTGGGTACTTGATATCCAAGCGTATAGCTCAGGATTTCCAAGTGTAACTTACGAAGTATCCGTAGATTTATCACGTTTCTATGATTATGACAACTCGGTAACGTTCACCTCTACGTTTATGATCATTTCAAACAGAAGGGTATTTAATTTCAAACTTTCTAAGCCTATGGGTGTCGTTGCTTGATCCATGCACATCGTTTCAACGTAATTTACTACCTGGTGTGCATAGAATTACCCCGATTTTATGTTTATTGCAACTACGAAACGTTCACCTGTAAGTTTATGATCACTTCAAACAAATATGTATTTAATTTCGACCTTGCTAACCCTATGGGTATCGTGGATTTATCCATGGTAATCGTTCCCACGTGTTACCTACCTGGAATCCACTGATTTATCACGTTTCAATGATTATTGTAACAAGGAAACGTTCACCTGTAGGTCTAAGTTCATTGAATAAAGTGGGTACTTGATATGCAAGCGTATAGCTCAGGATTTCCAAGTGTAGGCTACGTAGTATCCGTAGTTTTATCACGTTTCTATGATTATGACAACTCGGTAACGTTCACCTCTACGTTTATGATTATTTCAAACAGATGGGTATTACATTTAAATTTTTCCAAGCCTATGGGTGTAGTTGCTTGATCCATGCAAATCGTTTCAACGTATTTACTACCTGGTATGCATAGAATTACCCCGATTTTATGTTTATTGCCACTAGGAAACGTTCACCTGTAAGTTTATGATCACTTCAAACACATATGTATTTAATTTTCACGTTGCTAACCCTATGGGTATCGTTGATTTATCAATGGCAATTGTTCCCACGTCTTACCTACCTGGAATCCACAGATTTATCACGTTTCAATGATTATTGTAACTAAGAAACTTTCACCTGTAGGTTTAAGACTATTGAATAAAGTGGGTACTTGATATCCAAGCGTATAGCACAGGATTTCCAAGTGTAACCTACGTAGTATCCGTAGATTTATCACATTTCTATGATTATGACAACTCTGAAACGTTCACCTGTAAGTTTATGAACATTTCAAATAGATGGGTATTTAATTTCAATCTTTCTAAGCCTATGGGTGTCGTTGCTTGATCCATGGAAATCATTTCAACGTATTTCCTACCTGGTATGCATAGAATTACCACGATTTCATGTTCATTGCAACTAGGAAACGTTAACCTGTAAGTTTATGATCATTTCAAACAGATGGGTATTTAATTTCGACCTTGCTAACCCTATGGGTATCGTGGATTTTTCCATGGCAATTGTTCCCACGTGTTACCTACCTGGAATCCACTGATTTATCACGTTTCAATGATTATTGTAACAAGGAAACGTTCACCTGTAGGTCTAAGTTCATTGAATAAAGTGGGTACTTGATATCCAAGCGTTCAGCACAGGATTTCCAACTGTAACCTACGTAGTATCCGTAGATTTATCACTCTTCTATGATTATGACAACTCGGAAACGGTCACCTCTACGCTTATGTTCAATTTCAACAGATGGGTATTTAATTTCGACCTTGCTAACCCTTTGGGTATCTTTGATTTATCCATGGCAATTGTTCCCACGTCTTGCCTACCTGGAATCCACAGATTTATCACGTTACAACGATTATGGTAACTAGGAAACGTTCACCTGTAGTTTTAAGTTTATTGAATAAAGTGGGTACTTGATATCCATGCGTTTAACACAGGATTTCCAAGTGTAACATACGAAGTATCCGTCGATTTATCACGCTTCTATGATTATGACATTTAGGAAACGTTCACCTGTAAGTTTATGATCATTTCAAATAGATGGATATTTAATTTCAACTTTTCTAAACGTATGGGTATCGTTGATTTAGCTATGGAAGTCGTTTCCACGTCCCACCTACCTGGAATCCATAGATTTATCACGCTTCAATGATTATTGTAACTAGGAAACGTTCACCTGTAGGTCTAAGTTCATTGAATAAAATGGGTACTTGATATCAAAGCGTATAGCACAGGATTTCCAAGTGTATCCTAAGAAGTAACCGTAGATTTATCACGTTTCTATGATTCTGACAATTCGGAAACGTTCACCTGTACGTTTATGATCATTTCAAGCAGAAGGGTATTTAATTTCAATATTTCTAAGCCGATGGGTGTCGTTGCTTGATCCTTGGCAATCGTTACAACGTATTTCCTACCTGGTATGCATAGAATTACCCCGATTTTATGTTTACTGCAACTAGGAAACGTTCACCTGTAAGTTTATGATCACTTCAAACAGATATGTATTTAATTTCAACGTTGCTAACCCTATGGGTATCGTGGATTTATCCATGATAATCGTTCCCACGTGTTACCTACCTGGAATCCACAGATTTATCACGTTTAAGTCCATTGAATAAAGTGGGTACTTGATATCCACGCGTCTAACACAGGATTTCCAAGTGTAACCTACGTAGTATCCGTAGATTTATCACGTTTCGTATTTAATTTCGACGTTGCTAACCCTATGGGTATCGTTGACTTATCAATGGCAATTGTTCCCACGTCTTACCTACCTGGAATCCACAGATTTATCACGTTTCAATGATTATTGTAGCTAGGAAACTTTCACCTGTAGGTTTAAGTCCATTGAATAAAGTGGGTACTTGATATCCAAGCGTATAGCACTGGATTTCCAAGTGTAACATACGTAGTATCCGTAGATTTATCACATTTCTATGATTATGACAAGTCGGAAACGTTCACCTTTAAGTTTATGATCATTTCAAACAGATGGGTATTAAATTTCAATCTTTCCAAGCCTATGGGTATAGTGGCGTGATCCATGCAAATCGTTTCAACGTATTTACTACTTGGTATGCATAGAATTACCCCGATTTTATGTTTATTGCAACTAGGAAACGTTCACCTGTAAGTTTATGATCACTTCAAACAGATATGTAATTAATTTCGACGTTGCTAACCCTATGGGTATCGTTGATTTATCCATGGCAATTGTTCCCACGTCTTACCTACCTGGAATCCACAGATTTATCACGTTTCAATGATTATTGTAACTAGGGAACGTTCACCTGTAGTTTTAAGTCCATTGAATAAAGTGGGTACTTGATATCCAAACGTTTAGCACAGCGTTTCCAAGTGTAACCTACGTAGTAACCGTAGATTTATCACATTTCTATGATTATGACAACTCGGAAACGTTCACCTTTAAGTTTATGATCATTTCAATCAGATGGGTATTTAATTTCCATCTTTCTAAGCCTATGGGTGTCGTTGCTTGATCCATGCACATCGTTTCAACGTAATTTACTACCTGGTGTGCATAGAATTACCCCGATTTTATGTTTATTGCAACTACGAAACGTTCACCTGTAAGTTTATGATCACTTCAAACAAATATGTATTTAATATCGATGTTGCTAACCATATGGGTATCGTTGATTTATCAATGGCAATTGTTCCCTCGTCTTACCTACATGGAATCCACTGATTTATCACGTTTCAATGATTATTGTAACAAGGAAACGTTCACCTGTAGGTCTAAGTTCATTGAATAAAGTGGGTACTTGATATCCAAGCGTTCAGCACAGGATTTCCAACTGTAACCTACGTAGTATCCGTAGATTTATCAGTCTTCTATGATTATGACAACTCGGAAACGGTCACCTCTACGCTTATGTTCAATTTCAACAGATGGGTATTTAATTTCGACCTTGCTAACCCTTTGGGTATCTTTGATTTATCCATGGCAATTGTTCCCACGTCTTGCCTACCTGTAATCCACAGATTTATCAGGTTACAATGATTATTGTAACTAGGAAACGTTCACCTGTAGTTTTAAGTTCATTGAATAAAGTGGGTACTTGATATCCATGCGTTTATCACAGGATTTCCAAGTGTAAGCTACGTAGTATCCGTCGATTTATCACGCTTCTATGATTATGACATTTAGGAAACGTTCACTTGTAAGTTTATGATCATTTCAAATAGATGGATATTTAATTTCAACTTTTCTAAACGTATGGGTATCGTTGATTTAGCTATGGTAGTCGTTTCCACGTCCCACCTACCTGGAATCCATAGATTTATCACGTTTCAATGATTATTGTAACTAGAAAACGTTCACCTGTAGGTTTAAGTTCATTGAATAAAGTGGGTACTTGATAAACAAGCGTATAGCACAGGGTTTCCAAGTGTAACCTACGACGTATCCGTAGATTTATCACGTTTCTATGATTATGACAAATCGGAAACGTTCACCTGTACGTTTATGATTATTTCTAACAGATGGGTATTAAATTTCAATCTTTCCAAGCTTATGGGTATAGTGGCTTGATCCATGCAAATCGTTTCAACGTATTTACTACCTGGTATGCATAGAATTACCCCGATTTTATGTTTATTGCAACTAGGAAACGTTCACCTGTAAGTTTATGATCACTTCAAACAGATATGTAATTAATTTCGACGTTGCTAACCCTATGGGTATCGTGGATTTATCCATGGCAATTGTTCCCACGTCTTACCTACCTGGAATCCACAGATTTATCACGTTTCAATGATTATTGTAACTAGGGAACGTTCACCTGTAGTTTTAAGTCCATTGAATAAAGTGGGTACTTGATATCCAAACGTTTAGCACAGCATTTCCAAGTGTAACCTACGTAGTATCCGTAGATTTATCACATTTCTATGATTATGACAACTCGGAAACGTTCACCTTTAAGTTTATGATCATTTCAATCAGATGGGTATTTAATTTCCATCTTTCTAAGCCTATGGGTGTCGTTGCTTGATCCATGGAAATCGTTTCAACGTATTTCCTACCTAGTATACATAGAATTAGCACGATTTTATGTTTATTGCAACTAGGAAACGTTAACCTGTAAGTTACGATCACTTCAAACAGATATGTATTTAATTTCGACGCTGCTAACTTTACGGGTATCGTTGACTTATCCTTGGCAATTGTTCCCACGTCTTACCTACCTGGAATCCACAGATTCATCACGTTTCAATGATTATTGTAACAAGGAAACGTTCACCTGTAGGTTTAAGTCCATTGAATAAAGTGGGTACTTGATATCCAAGCGTATAGCTCAGGATTTCCAAGTGTAACCTACGAAGTATCCGTAGATTTATCAGTCTTCTATGATTATGACAACTCGGAAACGGTCACCTCTACGCTTATGTTCAATTTCAACAGATGGGTATTTAATTTCGACCTTGCTAACCCTTTGGGTATCTTTGATTTATCCATGGCAATTGTTCCCACGTCTTGCCTACCTGTAATCCACAGATTTATCAGGTTACAATGATTATTGTAACTAGGAAACGTTCACCTGTAGTTTTAAGTTCATTGAATAAAGTGGGTACTTGATATCCATGCGTTTAACACAGGATTTCCAAGTGTAAGCTACGTAGTATCCGTCGATTTATCACGCTTCTATGATTATGACATTTAGGAAACGTTCACTTGTAAGTTTATGATCATTTCAAATAGATGGATATTTAATTTCAAACTTTCTAAGCCTATGGGTGTCGTTGCTTGATCCATGCACATCGTTTCAACGTAATTTACTACCTGGTCTGCATAGATTTACCCCGATTTTATGTTTATTGCAACTACGAAACGTTCACCTGTAAGTTTATGATCACTTCAAACAAATATGTATTTAATTTCGACCTTGCTAACCCTATGGGTATCGTGGATTTATCCATGGTAATCGTTCCCACGTGTTACCTACCTGGAATCCACTGATTTATCACGTTTCAATGATTATTGTAACAAGGAAACGTTCACCTGTACGTCTAAGTTCATTGAATAAAGTGGGTACTTGATATCCAAGCGTATAGCTCAGGATTTCCAAGTGTAAGCTACGTAGTATCCGTAGATTTATCACGTTTCTATGATTATGACAACTCGGTAACGTTCACCTCTACGTTTATGATTATTTCAAACAGATGGGTATTACATTTAAATTTTTCCAAGCCTATGGGTGTAGTTGCTTGATCCATGCAAATCGTTTCAACGTATTTACTACCTGGTATGCATAGAATTACCCCGATTTTATGTTTATTGCCACTAGGAAACGTTCACCTGTAAGTTTATGATCACTTCAAACACATATGTATTTAATTTTCACGTTGCTAACCCTATGGGTATCGTTGATTTATCAATGGCAATTGTTCCCACGTCTTACCTACCTGGAATCCACAGATTTATCACGTTTCAATGATTATTGTAACTAAGAAACTTTCACCTGTAGGTTTAAGACTATTGAATAAAGTGGGTACTTGATATCCAAGCGTATAGCACAGGATTTCCAAGTGTAACCTACGTAGTATCCGTAGATTTATCACATTTCTATGATTATGACAACTCTGAAACGTTCACCTGTAAGTTTATGATCATTTCAAATAGATGGGTATTTAATTTCAATCTTTCTAAGCCTATGGGTGTCGTTGCTTGATCCATGGAAATCATTTCAACGTATTTCCTACCTGGTATGCATAGAATTACCACGATTTCATGTTCATTGCAACTAGGAAACGTTAACCTGTAAGTTTATGATCATTTCAAACAGATGGGTATTTAATTTCGACCTTGCTAACCCTATGGGTATCGTGGATTTAGCTATGGAAGTCGATTCCACGTGTTACCTACCTGGAATCCACAGATTTATCACGTTTCAATGATTATTGTAACAAGGGAACGTTCACCTGTAGGTCTAAGTTCATTGAATAAAGTTGGCACTTGATATCCAAGTGTATAGCACAGGATTTCCAAGTGTAACCTACGTAGTATCCGTAGATTTATCACGTTTCTATGATTATGACAACTCGGTAACGTTCACCTATACGTTTATGATCATTTCAAACAGAAGGGTATTTAATTTCAAACTTTCTAAGCCTATGGGTGTCGTTGCTTGATCCATGCACATCGTTTCAACGTAATTTACTACCTGGTGTGCATAGAATTACTCCGATTTTATGTTTATTGCAACTACGAAACGTTCACCTGTAAGTTTATGATCACTTCAAACAAATATGTATTTAATTTCGACCTTGCTAACCCTATGGGTATCGTGGATTTATCCATGGTAATCGTTCCCACGTGTTACCTACATGGAATCCACTGATTTATCACGTTTCAATGATTATTGTAACAAGGAAACGTTCACCTGTACGTCTAAGTTCATTGAATAAAGTGGGTACTTGATATCCAAGCGTTCAGCACAGGATTTCCAACTGTAACCTACGTAGTATCCGTAGATTTATCACTCTTCTATGATTATGACAACTCGGAAACGGTCACCTCTACGCTTATGTTCAATTTCAACACATGGGTATTTAATTTCGACCTTGCTAACCCTTTGGGTATCTTTGATTTATCCATGGCAATTGTTCCCACGTCTTGCCTACCTGGAATCCACAGATTTATCACGTTACAACGATTATGGTAACTAGGAAACGTTCACCTGTAGTTTTAAGTTTATTGAATAAAGTGGGTACTTGATATCCATGCGTTTAACACAGGATTTCCAAGTGTAACATACGAAGTATCCGTCGATTTATCACGCTTCTATGATTATGACATTTAGGAAACGTTCACCTGTAAGTTTATGATCATTTCAAATAGATGGATATTTAATTTCAACTTTTCTAAACGTATGGGTATCGTTGATTTAGCTATGGAAGTCGTTTCCACGTCCCACCTACCTGGAATCCATAGATTTATCACGCTTCAATGATTATTGTAACTAGGAAACGTTCACCTGTAGGTCTAAGTTCATTGAATAAAATGGGTACTTGATATCAAAGCGTATAGCACAGGATTTCCAAGTGTATCCTACGATGTAACCGTAGATTTATCACGTTTCTATGATTCTGACAATTCGGAAACGTTCACCTGTACGTTTATGATCATTTCAAGCAGAAGGGTATTTAATTTCAATATTTCTAAGCCGATGGGTGTCGTTGCTTGATCCTTGGCAATCGTTACAACGTATTTCCTACCTGGTATGCATAGAATTACCCCGATTTTATGTTTACTGCAACTAGGAAACGTTCACCTGTAAGTTTATGATCACTTCAAAAAGATATATATTTAATTTCGACGTTGCTAACCCTATGGGTATCGTGGATTTATCCATGATAATCGTTCCCACGTGTTACCTACCTGGAATCCACAGATTTATCAAGTTTCAATGATTATTGTAACTAGGAACCTTTCACCTGTAGTTTAAAGTCTATTGAATAAAGTGGGTACTTGATATCCACGCGTCTAACACAGGATTTCCAAGTGTAACCTACGTAGTATCCGTAGATTTATCACGTTTCTATGATTATGACAACTTGGTAACGTTTACCTCTACGTTTATGATCATTTCAAACAAATGGGTATAGAATTTCGACCTTTCTAAGCATATGGGTATCGTTGAATTAGCTATGGAAGTCGTTTCCACGTGTTACCTACCTGGAATCCACAGATTTATCACGTTTCAATGATTATTGTAACAAGGAAACGTTCACCTGTAGGTCTAAGTTCATTGAATAAAGTGGGTACTTGATATCCAAGTGTATAGCACAGGATTTCCAAGTGTAACCTATGAAGTAACCGTAGATTTATCACGTTTCTATGATTCTGACAACTCGGAAACGTTCACCAGTACGTTTATGATCATTTCAAGCAGAAGGGTATTCAATTTCAATATTTCTAAGCCAATGGGTGTCGTTGCTTGATCCATGGAAATCGTTACAACGTATCTCCGACCTGGTATGCATAGAATTACCCCGATTTTATGTTTATTGCAAGTAGGAAACGTTCACCTGTAAGTTTACGATCATTTCAAATAGATGGGTATTTAATTTTGACCTTGCTAATCCTATGGGTATCGTGGATTTATCCATGGTAATCGTTCCCACGTGTTACCTACCTGGAATCCCCAGAATTATACCGTTCACCGGTACGTTTATGATTATTTCAAACAGATGGGTATTTTATTTCAATCTTTCTAAGCCTGTGGGTGTCGTTGCTTGATCCATGGAAATCGTTTCCACATGTTACCTACGTGGAATCTACAGATTTATCACGTTGCAATGATTATTGTAACTAGAAAACGTTCACCTGTACGATTAAGTCCATTGAATAACGTGGGAACATGATATCCAAGCGTTTAGCACAGGATTTCTAACTGTAACCTACGTAGTATCCGTATATTTATCACATTTCTATGATTATGACAACTCGGAAACGTTCCCCTGTAAGTTTATGATCATTACAAAGAGATGGGCATTTAATTTCAATCTTTGTAAGCCCATGGGTGTCGTTGCTTGATCCATGGAAATCGGTTCGACGTATTTCCTACCTGGTATGCATAGAATTACCCCGATTTTATGTTTATTGCAACTAGGAAACGTTCACCTGTAAGTTTCTGATCACTTCAAACAAATATGTATTTAATTTCGACGTTGCTAACCCTATGGGTATCGTTGATTTATCCATGGCAATTGTTCCCACGTCTTACCTACCTGGAATCCACACATTTATCACGTTTCAATGATTATTGTAACTAGGAAACGTTCACCTGTACTTTTAAGTCTATTGAATAAAGTGGGTATTTGATATCCAAGCGTATAGCAAAGGATTTCCAAGTGTAACCTACGAAGTATCCGTAGATTTATCTCGTTTCTACGATTATGACAACTCGGAAACGTTCACCTGTACGTTTATGATTATTTCAAACAGATGGGTATGTAATTTCAATTTTTCTAAGCCTATGGGTGTCGTTGCTTGATCCATGGAAATCGTTTCAACGTATTTCCTACCTGGAATCCATAGATTTATCACGTTTCAATGATTATTGTAACTAGGAAACGTTCACCTGTAGGTTTAAGTCCATTGAATAAAGTGGGTACTTGATATCCACGCGTTTAACACAGGATTTCCAAGTGTAACCTACGTAGTATCCGTAGATTTATCACGTTTCTATGATTATGACAACTCGGTAACGTTCACCTGTACGTTTATGATTATTTCAAACAGATGGGTATTTTATTTCAATCTTTCTAAGCCTGTGGGTGTCGTTGCTTGATCCATGGAAATCGTTTCAACGTATTTCCTACCTGGAATCCATAGATTTATCACGTTTCAATGATTATTGATATATAATTTCGACCTTGCTAACCCTATGGGTATCGTGGATTTAGCTATGGAAGTCGATTCCACGTGTTACCTACCTGGAATCCACAGATTTATCACGTTTCAATGATAATTGTAACAAGGAAACGTTCACCTGCAGGTCTAAGTTCATTGAATAAAGTGGGTACTTGATATCCAAGCGTTTAGCACAGGATTTCTAACTGTAACCTACGTAGTATCCGTAGATTTATCACGTTTCTATGATTATGACAACTCGGTAACGTTCACCTCTACGTTTATGATCATTTCAAACAAATGGGTATATAATTTCGACCTTGCTAACCCTATGGGTATCGTGGATTTAGCTATGGAAGTCGATTCCACGTGTTACCTACCTGGAATCCACAGATTTATCACGTTTCAATGATTATTGTAACAAGGGAACGTTCACCTGTAGGTCTAAGTTCATTGAATAAAGTTGGCACTTGATATCCAAGTGTATAGCACAGGATTTCCAAGTGTAACCTACGTAGTATCCGTAGATTTATCACGTTTCTATGATTATGACAACTTGGTAACGTTCACCTCTACGTTTATGATCATTTCAAACAAATGGGTATATAATTTCGACCTTGCTAACCCTATGGGTATCGTGGATTTAGCTATGGAAGTCGATTCCACGTGTTACCTACCTGGAATCCACAGATTTATCACGTTTCAATGATTATTGTAACAAGGAAACGTTCACCTGTAGGTCTAAGTTCATTGAATAAAGTGGGTACTTGATATCCAAGCGTATAGCACAGGATTTCCAAGTGTAACCTACGAAGTATCCGTAGATTTATCACATTTCTATGATTATGACAACTCGGAAATGTTCACCTGTAACTTTATGATCATTTCAAACAGATGGGTATTTAATTTCGACCTTGATAACCCTATGGGTATCGTGGATTTATCCATGGTAATCGTTCCCACGTGTTACCTACCTGGAATCCACTGATTTATCACGTTTCAATGATTATTGTAACAAGGAAACGTTCACCTGTAGGTCTAAGTTCATTGAATAAAGTGGGTACTTGATATCCAAGCGTATAGCACAGGATTTCCAAGGGTAACATACGAAGTATCCGTCGATTTATCACGCTTCTATGATTATGACATTTAGGAAACGTTCACCTGTAAGTTTATGATCATTTCAAATAGATGGATATTTAATTTCAACTTTTCTAAACGTATGGGTATCGTTGATTTAGCTATGGAAGTCGTTTCCACGTCCCACCTACCTGGAATCCATAGATTTATCACGCTTCAATGATTATTGTAACTAGGAAACGTTCACCTGTAGGTCTAAGTTCATTGAATAAAATGGGTACTTGATATCAAAGCGTATAGCACAGGATTTCCAAGTGTATCCTACGATGTAACCGTAGATTTATCACGTTTCTATGATTCTGACAATTCGGAAACGTTCACCTGTACGTTTATGATCATTTCAAGCAGAAGGGTATTTAATTTCAATATTTCTAAGCCGATGGGTGTCGTTGCTTGATCCTTGGCAATCGTTACAACGTATTTCCTACCTGGTATGCATAGAATTACCCCGATTTTATGTTTACTGCAACTAGGAAACGTTCACCTGTAAGTTTATGATCACTTCAAAAAGATATATATTTAATTTCGACGTTGCTAACCCTATGGGTATCGTGGATTTATCCATGATAATCGTTCCCACGTGTTACCTACCTGGAATCCACAGATTTATCAAGTTTCAATGATTATTGTAACTAGGAACCTTTCACCTGTAGTTTAAAGTCTATTGAATAAAGTGGGTACTTGATATCCACGCGTCTAACACAGGATTTCCAAGTGTAACCTACGTAGTATCCGTAGATTTATCACGTTTCTATGATTATGACAACTTGGTAACGTTTACCTCTACGTTTATGATCATTTCAAACAAATGGGTATAGAATTTCGACCTTTCTAAGCATATGGGTATCGTTGAATTAGCTATGGAAGTCGTTTCCACGTGTTACCTACCTGGAATCCACAGATTTATCACGTTTCAATGATTATTGTAACAAGGAAACGTTCACCTGTAGGTCTAAGTTCATTGAATAAAGTGGGTACTTGATATCCAAGTGTATAGCACAGGATTTCCAAGTGTAACCTATGAAGTAACCGTAGATTTATCACGTTTCTATGATTCTGACAACTCGGAAACGTTCACCAGTACGTTTATGATCATTTCAAGCAGAAGGGTATTCAATTTCAATATTTCTAAGCCAATGGGTGTCGTTGCTTGATCCATGGAAATCGTTACAACGTATCTCCGACCTGGTATGCATAGAATTACCCCGATTTTATGTTTATTGCAAGTAGGAAACGTTCACCTGTAAGTTTACGATCATTTCAAATAGATGGGTATTTAATTTTGACCTTGCTAATCCTATGGGTATCGTGGATTTATCCATGGTAATCGTTCCCACGTGTTACCTACCTGGAATCCCCAGAATTATACCGTTCACCGGTACGTTTATGATTATTTCAAACAGATGGGTATTTTATTTCAATCTTTCTAAGCCTGTGGGTGTCGTTGCTTGATCCATGGAAATCGTTTCCACATGTTACCTACGTGGAATCTACAGATTTATCACGTTGCAATGATTATTGTAACTAGAAAACGTTCACCTGTACGATTAAGTCCATTGAATAACGTGGGAACATGATATCCAAGCGTTTAGCACAGGATTTCTAACTGTAACCTACGTAGTATCCGTATATTTATCACATTTCTATGATTATGACAACTCGGAAACGTTCCCCTGTAAGTTTATGATCATTACAAAGAGATGGGCATTTAATTTCAATCTTTGTAAGCCCATGGGTGTCGTTGCTTGATCCATGGAAATCGGTTCGACGTATTTCCTACCTGGTATGCATAGAATTACCCCGATTTTATGTTTATTGCAACTAGGAAACGTTCACCTGTAAGTTTCTGATCACTTCAAACAAATATGTATTTAATTTCGACGTTGCTAACCCTATGGGTATCGTTGATTTATCCATGGCAATTGTTCCCACGTCTTACCTACCTGGAATCCACACATTTATCACGTTTCAATGATTATTGTAACTAGGAAACGTTCACCTGTACTTTTAAGTCTATTGAATAAAGTGGGTATTTGATATCCAAGCGTATAGCAAAGGATTTCCAAGTGTAACCTACGAAGTATCCGTAGATTTATCTCGTTTCTACGATTATGACAACTCGGAAACGTTCACCTGTACGTTTATGATTATTTCAAACAGATGGGTATGTAATTTCAATTTTTCTAAGCCTATGGGTGTCGTTGCTTGATCCATGGAAATCGTTTCAACGTATTTCCTACCTGGAATCCATAGATTTATCACGTTTCAATGATTATTGTAACTAGGAAACGTTCACCTGTAGGTTTAAGTCCATTGAATAAAGTGGGTACTTGATATCCACGCGTTTAACACAGGATTTCCAAGTGTAACCTACGTAGTATCCGTAGATTTATCACGTTTCTATGATTATGACAACTCGGTAACGTTCACCTGTACGTTTATGATTATTTCAAACAGATGGGTATTTTATTTCAATCTTTCTAAGCCTGTGGGTGTCGTTGCTTGATCCATGGAAATCGTTTCAACGTATTTCCTACCTGGAATCCATAGATTTATCACGTTTCAATGATTATTGATATATAATTTCGACCTTGCTAACCCTATGGGTATCGTGGATTTAGCTATGGAAGTCGATTCCACGTGTTACCTACCTGGAATCCACAGATTTATCACGTTTCAATGATAATTGTAACAAGGAAACGTTCACCTGCAGGTCTAAGTTCATTGAATAAAGTGGGTACTTGATATCCAAGCGTTTAGCACAGGATTTCTAACTGTAACCTACGTAGTATCCGTAGATTTATCACGTTTCTATGATTATGACAACTCGGTAACGTTCACCTCTACGTTTATGATCATTTCAAACAAATGGGTATATAATTTCGACCTTGCTAACCCTATGGGTATCGTGGATTTAGCTATGGAAGTCGATTCCACGTGTTACCTACCTGGAATCCACAGATTTATCACGTTTCAATGATTATTGTAACAAGGGAACGTTCACCTGTAGGTCTAAGTTCATTGAATAAAGTTGGCACTTGATATCCAAGTGTATAGCACAGGATTTCCAAGTGTAACCTACGTAGTATCCGTAGATTTATCACGTTTCTATGATTATGACAACTTGGTAACGTTCACCTCTACGTTTATGATCATTTCAAACAAATGGGTATATAATTTCGACCTTGCTAACCCTATGGGTATCGTGGATTTAGCTATGGAAGTCGATTCCACGTGTTACCTACCTGGAATCCACAGATTTATCACGTTTCAATGATTATTGTAACAAGGAAACGTTCACCTGTAGGTCTAAGTTCATTGAATAAAGTGGGTACTTGATATCCAAGCGTATAGCACAGGATTTCCAAGTGTAACCTACGAAGTATCCGTAGATTTATCACATTTCTATGATTATGACAACTCGGAAATGTTCACCTGTAACTTTATGATCATTTCAAACAGATGGGTATTTAATTTCGACCTTGATAACCCTATGGGTATCGTGGATTTATCCATGGTAATCGTTCCCACGTGTTACCTACCTGGAATCCACTGATTTATCACGTTTCAATGATTATTGTAACAAGGAAACGTTCACCTGTAGGTCTAAGTTCATTGAATAAAGTGGGTACTTGATATCCAAGCGTATAGCACAGGATTTCCAAGGGTAACCTACGAAGTATCCGTAGATTTATCTCGTTTCTGCAATTATGACAACTCGGAAACGTTCACCGGTACGTTTATGATTATTTCAAACAGATGGGTATTTAATTTCATTCTTTCTAAGCCTATGGGTGTCGTTGCTTGATCCATGGAAATCGTTTCAACGTATTTCCTACCTGGAATCCACTGATTTATCACGTTTCAATGATTATTATGACAAGGAAACGTTCACCTGTAGGTTTAAGTTCATTGAATAAAGTGGGTACTTGATATCCAAGCGTATAGCACAGGATTTCCAAGTGTAACCTACGTAGTATACGTAGATTTATCACATTTCAATGATTATGACATTTAGGTAACGTTTACCTGTCAGTTTATGATCATTTCAAACAGATGGGTATTTAATTTCGTCCTTGCTAACCCTATGGGTATCGTGGATTTATCTATGGTAATCGTTCCCACGTGTTACCTACCTGGAATCCACAGATTTATCACGTTTCAATGATTATTGTAACAAGGAAACGTTCACCTGTAGGTCTAAGTTCATTGAATAAAGTTGGCACTTGATATCCAAGTGTATAGCACAGGATTTCCAAGTGTAACCTACGTAGTATCCGTAGATTTATCACGTTTCTATGATTATGACAACTTGGTAACGTTCACCTCTACGTTTATGATCATTTCAAACAAATGGGTATATAATTTCGACCTTGCTAACCCTATGGGTATCGTGGATTTAGCTATGGAAGTCGATTCCACGTGTTACCTACCTGGAATCCACAGATTTATCACGTTTCAATGATTATTGTAACAAGGAAACGTTCACCTGTAGGTCTAAGTTCATTGAATAAAGTGGGTACTTGATATCCAAGCGTATAGCACAGGATTTCCAAGTGTAACCTACGAAGTATCCGTAGATTTATCACATTTCTATGATTATGACAACTCGGAAATGTTCACCTGTAACTTTATGATCATTTCAAACAGATGGGTATTTAATTTCGACCTTGATAACCCTATGGGTATCGTGGACTTATCCATGGTAATCATTCCCACGTGTTACCTACCTGGAATCCACTGATTTATCACGTTTCAATGATTATTGTAACAAGGAAACGTTCACCTGTAGGTCTAAGTTCATTGAATAAAGTGGGTACTTGATATCCAAGCGTATAGCACAGGATTTCCAAGGGTAACCTACGAAGTATCCGTAGATTTATCTCGTTTCTGCAATTATGACAACTCGGAAACGTTCACCTGTACGTTTATGATTATTTCAAACAGATGGGTATTTAATTCCAATCTTTGTAAGACTATGGGTGTCGTTGCTTGATCCACGGAAATCGTTTCAACGTATTTCCTACCTGGTATGCTTAAAATTACTACGATTTTATGTTCACTGCAACTAGGGAACGTTCACCTGTAACTTTATGATCATTTCAAACAGATGGGTATTTAATTTCGACCTTGATAACCCTATGGGTATCGTGGATTTATCCATGGTAATCGTTCTCACGTGTTACCTACCTGGAATCCACTGATTTATCACGTTTCAATGATTATTGTAACAAGGAAACGTTCACCTGTAGGTCTAAGTTCATTGAATAAAGTGGGTACTTGATATCCAAGCGTATAGCACAGGATTTCCAAGGGTAACCTACGAAGTATCCTTAGATTTATCTCGTTTCTGCAATTATGACAACTCGGAAACGTTCACCGGTACGTTTATGATTATTTCAAACAGATGGGTATTTAATTTCAATCTTTCTAAACCTATGGGTGTCGTTGCTTGATCCATGGAAATCGTTTCAACGTATTTCCTACCTGGAATCCACTGATTTATCACGTTTCAATGATTATTATGACAAGGAAACGTTCACCTGTAGGTTTAAGTTCATTGAATAAAGTGGGTACTTGATATCCAAGCGTATAGCACAGGATTTCCAAGTGTAACCTACGTAGTATACGTAGATTTATCACATTTCAATGATTATGACATTTAGGTAACGTTTACCTGTCAGTTTATGATCATTTCAAACAGATGGGTATTTAATTTCGTCCTTGCTAACCCTATGGGTATCGTGGATTTATCTATGGTAATCGTTCCCACGTGTTACCTACCTGGAATCCACTGATTTATCACGTTTCAATGATTATTGTAACAAGGGAACGTTCACCTGTAGGTCTAAGTTCATTGAATAAAGTGGGGACTTGATATCCAAGCGTATAGCACAGGATTTCCAAGTGTAACCTACGAAGTATCCGTAGATTTATCTCGCTTCTACGATTATGACAACTCGGAAACGTTCACCTGTACGTTTATGATTATTTCAAACAGATGGGTATATAATTTCAATCATTCTAAGCCTATGGGTGTCGTTGCTTGATCCATGGAAGTCGTTTTCACGTGTTACCTACCTGGAATCCACTGATTTATCACGTTTCAATGATTATTGTAACAAGGGAACGTTCACCTGTAGGTCTAAGTTCATTGAATAAAGTGGGGACTTGATATCCAAGCGTATAGCACAGGATTTCCAAGTGTAACCTACGAAGTATCCGTAGATTTATCTCGTTTCTACGATTATGACAACTCGGAAACGTTCACCTGTACGTTTATGATTATTTCAAACAGATGGGTATATAATTTCAATCATTCTAAGCCTATGGGTGTCGTTGCTTGATCCATGGAAGTCGTTTTCACGTGTTACCTACCTGGAATCCACTGATTTATCACGTTTCAATGATTATTGTAACAAGGAAACGTTCACCTGTAGGTCTAAGTTCATTGAATAAAGTGGGTACTTGATATCCAAGCGTATAGCACAGGATTTCCAAGTGTAACCTACGAAGTATTCGTAGATTTATCACATTTCTATGATTATGACAACTCGGAAATGTTCACCTGTAACTTTATGATCATTTCAAACAGATGGGTATTTAATTTCGACCTTGATAACCCTATGGGTATCGTGGATTTATCCATGGTAATCGTTCCCACGTGTTACCTACCTGGAATCCACTGATTTATCACGTTTCAATGATTATTGTAACAAGGAAACGTTCACCTGTAGGTCTAAGTTCATTGAATAAAGTGGGTACTTGATATCCAACCGTATAGCACAGGATTTCCAAGTGTAACCTACGAAGTATCCGTAGATTTATCTCGTTTCTACAATTATGACAACTCGGAAACGTTCGCCTGTTGTAACGACGGCCAATTTTCGGCCAAACATTTTTTATTCACAAAACGCAAAGGTTGATAAATCGACAACGGTCGGTAACTTACCCATAGTCGAGAATTCGCCTGCAGTCGGTAACTTACCTACAGTTGGGAATTCAACGGCGGTCGGTACGTTATCTACAGACTCAGTCGGTAACTCATCGGCAGCGCATGGTAACCCCTACTTACCCGGTGTTCATTACCATAAGGGTACTTCTCGTATGTCGGTCGATTACCGTCTCTTAAACAAATAAAAGTTTAAACAAGTCAAAGTGGTCATATATATACGAAGACACACTTACTAAATAATAAACTATATATATTATATATAAGCACACGCACATTCACACTGCGTGTTATACACACAACATATATACTCACACATATATTACTAATAATTATTAATAATAATCTGATAAACAATTTATATCTAGTTAATACTGTAAGCCAATACGAAAGCCTTCATGATATGCTTAAGACAAATATGTATCACCTCAATATTAATCATATGTAACCAAAGAACCTCATCCGCTCCGAGTCGATAAGCGAGTCGACGGCGAGAGATTATTAAATAAAATATCCAATATATACATCCGCTCCGAGTCGATATGCGAGTCGACGGCGTGAATATTAAATAAACCATCTTTGATCAACTGTACATTTAAGCGCTTTGAAATATCGAATACGCCGCGCTAGACTAAACTGATGACGTTATTTTGACAAACAACTGTCATCAGGACCAGACATGCACGATGACGCACTGCCAAGAAGACAAACAACTGGCTACCACCACCACTACTACCCCCCCACCTAAGAACGGCCGTCTCCATAGCAACGGATCGACGTCACCATGGCAACAGCCAATGAGAGCGCAGGAGCGCATGGAGGGGATAGAAGCCACGCCTACTTCCAACAGCAGCGAGCTCAGTCGAGCGAATAGATCAAGCAGTCCACATCGAGCCATCGCAGAGAACGGTCGCCACTTTAACCGCGCTACGCGAGAGTCTACCGAGACTTGAATTATTCGGTTATACAGATCTTTTGTAATTTCTACTGCTCAAATTATATCAACATTCTACCTTGTTATTTTGAATAAACCTTCAGTCTAAAATTAGAATCAGTGTACTTTTTGTGAAAATCCAAACTTCTACCTATTGAGTACGAGCATCACTCCGATATTATCCGAACGAGAGGAACCCAAGGAGAAGACTTCAATACTTCGAACGAGTATTCGGCCTCCTAGTAGAGGAAGCAGAGCGGACGGGACTCCCGGCCCGACAATTCCAGGGAGTGGTGACAGCAGAGCCCAGCAGCCAATCTACCTAACCATCAGCACCAGCCCTTTGCAGGACGAGCTTAAGCCGCCTTAGACCGCTCCACGTTGAGTCCCAGCTGGAAACAACAAAGCTAAGTCTAGTGATTATTTATATATATAAAAAATTACTCTACGACGTACGGGACGTAACACTGTACGTTTATGATTATTTCAAACAGATGGGTATTTTATTTCAATCTTTCTGTGCCTGTGGGTGTCGTTGCTTGATCCATGGAAATCGCTTCAACGTATTTCCTACCTGGAATCCATAGATTTATCACGTTTCAATGATTATTGTAACTAGGAAGCGTTTACCTGTAGGTTTAAGTTATTGAATAAAGTGGGTACTTGATATCCACGCGTTTGACACAGAATTTCCAAGTGTAACCTACGTAGTATCCGTAGATTTATCACGTTTCTATGATTATGACAACTCGGTAACGTTCACCTCTACGTTTATGATCATTTCAAACAAATGGGTATAGAATTTCGACCTTTCTAAGCATATGGGTATCGTTGATGTAGCTATGGAAGTCGTTCCCACGTCTTACCTACCTGGAATCCACAGATTTATCACGTTTCAATGATTATTGTAACAAGGTAACGTTCACCTGTAGGTCTAAGTTCATTGAATAAAGTGGGTACTTGATATCCAAGCGTATAGCACAGGATTTCCAAGTGTAACCTACGAAGTATCCGTAGATTTATCTCGTTTCTACGATTATGACAACTCGGAAACGTTCACCTGTACGTTTATGATTATTTCAAACAGATGGGTATATAATTTCAATCATTCTAAGCCTATGGGTGTCGTTGCTTGATCCATGGAAGTCGTTTTCACGTGTTACCTACCTGGAATCCACTGATTTATCACGTTTCAATGATTATTGTAGCAAGGAAACGTTCACCTGTAGGTCTAAGTTCATTGAATAAAGTGGGTACTTGATATCCAAGCGTATAGCACAGGATTTCCAAGGTTAATCTACGAAGTATCCGTAGATTTATCTCGTTTCTGCAATTATGACAAATCGGAAACGTTCACCGGTACGTTTATGATTATTTCAAACAGATGGGTATTTAATTTCAATCTTTCTAAGCTTATGGGTGTCGTTGCTTGATCCATGGAATTCGTTTCAACGTATTTCCTACCTGGAATCCACTGATTTATCACGTTTCAATGATTATTGTAACAAGGAAACGTTCACCTGTAGGTCTAAGTTCATTGAATAAAGTGGGTACTTGATATCCAAGCGTATAGCACAGGATTTCCAAGGGTAACCTACGAAGTATCCGTAGATTTATCTCGTTTCTACAATTATGACAACTCGGAAACGTTCACCGGTACGTTTATGATTATTTCAAACAGATGGGTATTTAATTTCAATCTTTCTAAGCCTATGGGTGTCGTTGCTTGATCCATGGAAATCGTTTCAACGTATTTCCTAACTGGAATCCACAGATTTATCACGTTTCAATGATTATTGTAACTAGGAAACGTTCACCTGCAGGTCTAAGTTCATTGAATAAAGTGGGTACTTGATATCCAAGCGTTTAGCACAGGATTTCTAACTGTAACCTACGTAGTATCCGTAGATTTATCACGTTTCTATGATTATGACAACTCGGTTACGTTCACCTCTACGTTTATGATCATTTCAAACAAATGGGTATATAATTTCGACATTGCTAACCTTATGGGTATCGTGGATTTAGCTATGGAAGTCGATTCCACGTGTTACCTTCCTGGAATCCACTGATTTATCACGTTTCAATGATTATTGTAACAAGGAAACGTTCACCTGTAGGTCTAAGTTCATTGAATAAAGTGGGTACTTGATATCCAAGCGTATAGCACAGGATTTCCAAGTGTAACCTGCGAAGTATCCGTAGATTTATCTCGTTTCTACGATTATGACAACTCGGAAACGTTCACCTGTACGTTTATGATTATTTCCAACAGATGGGTATTTAATTTCAATCTTTGTAAGCCTATGGGTGTCGTTGCTTGATCCACGTAAATCGTTTCAACGTATTTCCTACCTGGTATGCTTAAAATTACCACGATTTTATGTTCACTGCAACTAGGGAACGTTCACCTGTAAGTTTATGATCATTTAAAACAGATGGGTATTTAATTTCTACCTTGCTAACCCTATGGGTATCGTGGATTTATCCATGGTAATCGTTCCCACGTGTTACCTACCTAGAATCCACTGATTTTTTGACGTTTCAATGATTATTGTAACAAGGAAACGTTCACCTGTAGGTCTAAGTTCATTGAATAAAGTGGGTACTTGATATCCAAGCGTATAGCACAGGATTTCCAAGTGTAACCTACGAAGTATCCGTAGATTTATCACATTTCTATGATTATGACAACTCGGAAATGTTCACCTGTAACTTTATGATCATTTCAAACAGATGGGTATTTAATTTCGACCTTGATAACCCTATGGGTATCGTCGATTTATCCATGTTAATCGTTCCCACGTGTTACCTACCTGGAATCCACTGATTTATCACGTTTCAATGATTATTGTAACAAGGAAACGTTCACCTGTAGGTCTAAGTTCATTGAATAAAGTGGGTACTTGATATCCAAGCGTATAGCACAGGATTTCCAAGGGTAACCTACGAAGTATCCGTAGATTTATCTCGTTTCTGCAATTATGACAACTCGGAAACGTTCACCGGTACGTTTATGATTATTTCAAACAGATGGGTATTTAATTTCAATCTTTCTAAGCCTATGGGTGTCGTTGCTTGATCCATGGAAATCGTTTCAACGTATTTCCTACCTGGAATCCACAGATTTATCACGTTTCAATGATTATTATGACAAGGAAACGTTCACCTGTAGGTCTAAGTTCATTGAATAAAGTGGGTACTTGATATCCAAGCGTATAGCACAGGATTTCCAAGTGTAACCTACGAAGTAACCGTAGATTTATCACGTTTCTATGATTCTGACAACTCGGAAACGTTCACCTGTACGTTTATGATTATTTCAAACAGATGGGTATTTAATTCCAATCTTTGTAAGACTATGGGTGTCGTTGCTTGATCCACGGAAATCGTTTCAACGTATTTCCTACCTGGTATGCTTAAAATTACCACGATTTTATGTTCACTGCAACTAGGGAACGTTCACCTGTAATTTTATGATCATTTCAAACAGATGGGTATTTAATTTCGACCTTGATAACCCTATGGGTATCGTGGATTTATCCATGGTAATCGTTCTCACGTGTTACCTACCTGGAATCCACTGATTTATCACGTTTCAATGATTATTGTAACAAGGAAACGTTCACCTGTAGGTCTAAGTTCATTGAATAAAGTGGGTACTTGATATCCAAGCGTATAGCACAGGATTTCCAAGGGTAACCTACGAAGTATCCTTAGATTTATCTCGTTTCTGCAATTATGACAACTCGGAAACGTTCACCGGTACGTTTATGATTATTTCAAACAGATGGGTATTTAATTTCAATCTTTCTAAACCTATGGGTGTGGTTGCTTGATCCATGGAATTCGTTTCAACGTATTTCCTACCTGGAATCCACTGATTTATCACGTTTCAATGATTATTATGACAAGGAAACGTTCACCTGTAGGTTTAAGTTCATTGAATAAAGTGGGTACTTGATATCCAAGCGTATAGCACAGGATTTCCAAGTGTAACCTACGTAGTATACGTAGATTTATCACATTTCAATGATTATGACATTTAGGTAACGTTTACCTGTAAGTTTATGATCATTTTAAACAGATGGGTATTTAATTTCGACCTTGCTAACCCTATGGGTATCGTGGATTTATCCATGGTAATCGTTCCCACGTCTTACCTACCTGGAATACACAGATTTATCACGTTTCAATGATTATTGTAAGTAGGTAACTTTCACCTGTAGTTTTAACTCTATTGAATAAAGTGGGTGTTTGATATCCAAGCGTTTATCACAGGATTTCCAACTGTAACCTACGTAGTATCCGTAGATTTATCACATTTCTATGATTATGACAACTTGGAAACGTTCACCTCTACGTTTATGATCATTTCAAGCAGAAGGGTATTTAATTTCAATCTTTCTAAGCCTATGGGTGTCGTTGCTTGATCCATGGAAATCGTTTCAACGTATTTCCTACCTGGAATCCACTGATTTATCACGTTTCAATGATTATTTTGACAAGGAAACGTTCACCTGTAGGTCTAAGTTCATTGAATAAAGTGGGTACTTGATATCCAAGCGTTTAGCACAGGATTTCTAACTGTAACCTACGTAGTATCCGTAGATTTATCACGTTTCTATGATTATGACAACTCGGTAACGTTCACCTCTACGTTTATGATCATTTCAAACAAATGGGTATATAATTTCGACCTTGCTAACCTTATGGGTATCGTGGATTTAGCTATGGAAGTCGTTCCCACGTCTTACCTACCTGGAATCCACTGATTTATCACGTTTCAATGATTATTGTAACAAGGAAACGTTCACCTGTAGGTCTAAGTTCATTGAATAAAGTGGGTACTTGATATCCAAGCGTATAGCACAGGATTTCCAAGTGTAACCTACGAAGTAACCGTAGATTTATCACGTTTCTATGATTCTGACAACTCGGAAACGTTCACCTGTACGTTTATGATTATTTCAAACAGATGGGTATTTAATTCCAATCTTTGTAAGACTATGGGTGTCGTTGCTTGATCCACGGAAATCGTTTCAACGTATTTCCTACCTGGTATGCTTAAAATTACCACGATTTTATGTTCACTGCAACTAGGGAACGTTCACCTGTAAGTTTATGATCATTTAAAACAGATGGGTATTTAATTTCTACCTTGATAACCCTATGGGTATCGTGGATTTATCCATGGTAATCGTTCCCACGTGTTACCTACCTGGAATCCACTGATTTATCACGTTTCAATGATTATTGTAACAAGGAAACGTTCACCTGTAGGTCTAAGTTCATTGAATAAAGTGGGTACTTGATATCCAAGCGTATAGCACAGGATTTCCAAGTGTAACCTACGAAGTATCCGTAGATTTATCTCGTTTCTGCAATTATGACAACTCGGAAACGTTCACCGGTACGTTTATGATTATTTCAAACAGATGGGTATTTAATTTCTATCTTTCTAAGCCTATGGGTGTCGTTGCTTGATCCATGGAAATCGTTTCAACGTATTTCCTACCTGGATTCCACTGATTTATCACGTTTCAATGATTATTATGACAAGGAAACGTTCACCTGTAGGTTTAAGTTCATTGAATAAAGTGGGTACTTGATATCCAAGCGTATAGCACAGGATTTCCAAGTGTAACCTACGTAGTATACGTAGATTTATCACATTTCAATGATTATGACATTTGGGTAACGTTTACCTGTAAGTTTATGATCATTTCAAACAGATGGGTATTTAATTTCGACCTTGCTAACCCTATGGTTATCGTAGATTTGTCCAAGGTAATCGTTCCCACGTCTTACCTACCTGGAATACACAGATTTATCACGTTTCAATGATTATTGTAACTAGGAAACGTTCACCTGTAGTTTTAAGTCTATTGAATAAAGTGGGTATTTGATATCCAAGCGTTCAGCACAGGATTTCCAAGTGTAACCTACGAAGTATCCGTAGATTTATCTCGTTTCTATGATTATGACAACTCGGAAACGTTCACCTCTATGTTTATGATCATTTGAAACAAATGGATATTTAATTTCGACCTTGCTAACCATATGGGTATCGTTGATTTATCCATGGCAATTGTTCCCACGTCTTACCTACCTGGAATCCACAGATTTATCACGTTTCAATGATTATTGTAACTAGGAAACGTTCACCTGTAGTTTTAAGTCTATTGAATAAAGTGGGTGTTTGATATCCAAGCGTTTATCACAGGATTTCCGACTGTAACCTACGTAGTATCCGTAGATTTATCACATTTCTATGATTATGACAACTCGGAAACGTTCACCTCTACGTTTATAATCATTTCAAACAAATGGGTATTTAATTTCGACCTTGCTAACGCTATGGGTATCGTGGATTTATCCATGGTAATCGTTCCCACGTCTTACCTACCTGGAATACACAGATTTATCACGTTTCAATAATTATTGAAACAAGGAAACGTTTACCTGTAGGTCTAAGTTCATTGAATAAAGTGGGTACTTGATATCCAAGCGTATAGCACAGGATTTCCAAGTGTAACCTACGAAGTATCCGTAGATTTATCACATTTCTATGATTATGACAACTCGGAAATGTTCACCTGTAACTTTATGATCATTTCAAACAGATGGGTATTTAATTTCGACCTTGATAACCCTATGGGTATCGTGGATTTATCCATGGTTATCGTTCCCACGTGTTACCTACCTGGAATACACAGATTTATCACGTTTCAATAATTATTGAAACAAGGAAACGTTTACCTGTAGGTCTAAGTTCATTGAATAAGGTGGGTACTTGATATCCAAGCGTATAGCACAGGATTTTCAAGTGTAACCTACGTAGTATACGTAGATTTATCACATTTCAATGATTATGACATTTAGGTAACGTTTACCTGTAAGTTTATGATCATTTCAAACAGATGGTTATTTAATTTCGACCTTGCTAACCCTATGGGTATCGTGGATTTATCCATGGTAATCGTTCCCACGTCTTACCTACCTGGAATACACAGATTTATCACGTTTCAATGATTATTGTAACTAGGTAACGTTCACCTGTAGTTTTAAGTCTATTGAATAAAGTGGGTGTTTGATATCCAAGCGTTTATCACAGGATTTCCAACTGTAACCTACGTAGTATCCGTAGATTTATCACATTTCTATGATTATGACAACTTGGAAACGTTCACCTCTACGTTTATGATCATTTCAAACAAATGGGTATTTATTTAATTTCGACCTTGCTAACCCTATGGGTATCGTGGATTTATCCATGGTAATCGTTCCCACGTCTTACCTACCTGGAATACACAGATTTATCACGTTTCAATAATTATTGAAACAAGGAAACGTTTACCTCTAGGTCTAAGTTCATTGAATAAAGTGGGTACTTGATATCCAAGCGTATAGCACAGGATTTCCAAGTGTAACCTACGTAGTATCCGTAGATTTATCTCGTTTCTATGATTATGACAACTCGGAAACGTTCACCTGTACGTTTATGATTATTTCAAACAGATGGGTATCAAATGTCAATCTTTCAAGCCTATGGGTGTAGTTGCTTGATCCATGCAAATCGATTCAACGTATTTCCTACTGGAATCCACTGATTTATCACGTTTCAATGATTATTATGACAAGGAAACGTTCACCTGTAGGTCTAAGTTCATTGAATAAAGTGGGTACTTGATATCCACGCGTTTGACACAGGATTTCCAAGTGTAACCTACGTAGTATCCGTATATTTATCACGTTTCTATGATTATGACAACTCGGTAACGTTCACCTCTACGTTTATGATCATTTCAAACAAATGGGTATTTAATTTCGACCTTGCTAACCCTATGGGTATCGTGGATTTATCCATGGTAATCGTTCCCACGTGTTACCTAACTGGAATCCCCAGATTTATCACGTTTCAATGATTATTGTAACTAGGAAACGTTCACCTGTAGTTTTAAGTCTATTGAATAAAGTGGGTGTTTGATATCCAAGCGTTTATCACAGGATTTCCAACTGTAACCTACGTAGTATCCGTAGATTTATCACGTTTCTGTGATTATGACAACTCGGCAACATTCACCTCTACATTTATGATCATTTCAAACAAATGGGTATATAATTTCGACCTTTCTATGCATATGGGTATCGTTGATTTAGCTATGGAAGTCGTTTTCACGTGTTACCTACCTGGAATCCACTGATCTATCACGTTTCAATGATTATTGTAACAAGGAAACGTTCACCTGTAGGTCTAAGTTCATTGAATAAAGTGGGTACTTGATATCCAACCGTATAGCACAGGATTTCCAAGTGTAACATGCGAAGTATCCGTAGATTTATCTCGTTTCTACAATTATGACAACTCGGAAACGTTCACCTGTACGTTTATGATTATTTCAAACAGATGGGTATTTAATTTCAATCTTTCTAAGCCTATGGGTGTCGTTGCTTGATCCATGGAAATCGTTTCAACGTATTTCCTACCTGGAATCCACTGATTTATCACGTTTCAATGATTATTGTAACTAGGAAGCGTTTACCTGTAGGTTTAAGTTATTGAATAAAGTGGGTACTTGATATTCACGCGTTTGACACAGGATTTCCAAGTGTAACCTACGTAGTATACGTAGATTTAACACATTTCAATGATTATGACATTTAGGTAACGTTTACCTGTAAGTTTATGATCATTTCAAACAGATGGGTATTTAATTTCGACCTTGCTAACCCTATGGGTATCGTGGATTTATCCATGGTAATCGTTCCCACGTGTTACCTACCTGGAATCCACTGATTTATCACGTTTCAATGATTATTGTAACAAGGAAACGTTCACCTGTAGGTCTATGTTCATTGAATAAAGTGGGTACTTGATATCCAACCGTATAGCACAGGATTTCCAAGTGTAACCTGCGAAGTATCCGTAGATTTATCTCGTTTCTACAATTATGACAACTCGGAAACGTTCACCTGTACGTTTATGATTATTTCAAACAGATGGGTATTAAATTTCAATCTTTCCAAGCCTGTGGGTGTCGTTGCTTGATCCATGGAAATCGTTTCAACGTATTTCCTACCTGGTATGCATAGAATTACCCCGATTTTATGTTTATTGCAAATAGGGAACGTTCACCTGTAAGTTTATGATCACTTCAAACAGATATGTATTTAATTTCGACGTTGCTAACCCTATGGATATCGTTGATTTATCCATGGCAATTGTTCCCACGTCTTACCTACCTGGAATCCACAGATTTATCACGTTTCAATGATTATTGTAACTAGGAAACGTTCACCTGTACTTTTAAGTCTATTGAATAAAGTGGGTACTTGATATCCAAGCGTATAGCACAGGATTTCCAAGTGTAACCTACGAAGTATCCGTAGATTTATCTCGTTTCTACGATTATGACAACTCGGAAACGTTCACCTGTACGTTTATGATTATTTCAAATAGATGGGTATGTAATTTCAATCTTTCTAAGCCTATGGGTGTCGTTGCTTGATCCATGGAAATCGTTTCAACGTATTTCCTACCTGGAATCCATAGATTTATCACGTTTCAATGATTATTGTAACAAGGAAACGTTCACCTGTAGGTCTAAGTTCATTGAATAAAGTGGGTACTTGATATCTAAGCGTATAGCACAGGATTTCCAAGTGTAACCTACGAAGTATCCGTAGATTTATCTCGTTTCTACGATTCTGACAACTCGGAAACGTTCACCTGTACGTTTATGATTATTTTAAATAGATGGGTATTTAATTTCAATCTTTCTAAGCCCATGGGTGTCGTTGCTTGATCCATGGAAATCGGTTCGACGTATTTCCTACCTGGAATCCATAGATTTATCACGTTTCAATGATTATTGTAACTAGGAAACGTTCACCTGTAGGTTTAAGTCCATTGAACAAAATGGGTACTTGATATCTACGCGTTTAACACAGGATTTCCAACTGTAACCTACGTAGTATCCGTAGATTTATCTCGTTTCTACGATTATGACAACTCGGAAACGTTCACCTGTACGTTTATGATTATTTCAAACAGATGGGTATTAAATTTCAATCTTTCCAAGCCTATGGGTGTAGTTGCTTGATCCATGCAAATCGTTTCAACGTATTTACTACCTGGTATGCATAGAATTACCCCGATTTTATGTTTATTGCAACTAGGTAACGTTCACCTGTAAGTTTATGATCATTTAAAACAGATGGGTATTTAATTTCGACCTTGCTAACCCTATGGGTATCGTGGATTTATCCATGGTAATCGTTCCTACGTGTTACCTACCTGGAATCCACTGATTTATTACGTTTCAATGATTATTGTAACAAGGAAACGTTCACCTGTAGGTCTAAGTTCATTGAATAAAGTGGGTACTTGATATCCAAGCGTATAGCACAGGATTTCCAAGGGTAACCTACGAAGTATCCGTAGATTTATCTCGTTTCTGCAATTATGACAACTCGGAAACGTTCACCGGTACGTTTATGATTATTTCAAACAGATGGGTATTTAATTTCTACCTTGCTAACCCTATGGGTATCGTGGATTTATCCATGGTAATCGTTCCCACGTGTTACCTACCTGGAATCCACTGATTTATCACGTTTCAATGATTATTGTAACAAGGAAACGTTCACCTGTAGGTCTAAGTTCATTGAATAAAGTGGGTACTTGATATCCAACCGTATAGCACAGGATTTCCAAGTGTAACCTACGAAGTATCCGTAGATTTATCTCGTTTCTACAATTATGACAACTCGGAAACGTTCACCTGTACGATTATGATTATTTCAAACAGATGGGTATTTTATTTCAATCTTTCTAAGCCTGTGTGTGCCGTTGCTTGATCCATGGAAATCGTTTCAACGTATTTCCTACCTGGAATCCATAGATTTATCACGTTTCAATTATTATTGTAACTAGGAAGCGTTTACCTGTAGGTTTAAATTATTGAATAAAGTGGGTACTTGATATCCACGCGTTTGACACAGGATTTCCAAGTGTAACCTACGTAGTATCCGTAGATTTATCACGTATCTATGATTATGACAACGCGGTAACGTTCACCTCTACGTTTATGATCATTTCAAACAAATGGGTATAGAATTTCGACCTTTCTAAGCATATGGGTATCGTTGATGTAGCTATGGAAGTCGTTTCCACGTGTTACCTACCTGGAATCCACAGATTTATCACGTTGCAATGATTATTGTAACTAGAAAACGTTCACCTGTTCGATTAAGTCCATTGAATAAAGTGGGTACTTGATATCCAAGCGTTTAGCACAGGATTTCTAAATGTAACCTACGTAGTATCCGTAGATTTATCACATTTCTATGATTATGACAACTCGGAAACGTTCACCTATACGTTTATGATCATTTCAAGCAAAAGGGTATTTAATTTCAATATTTCTAAGCCGATGGGTGTCGTTGCTTGATCCATGGAAATCGTTTCAACGTATTTCCTACCTGGTATGCATAGAATTACCCCGATTTTATGTTTATTGCAACTAGGAAACGTTCACCTGTAAGTTTATGATCACTTCAAACAGATATGTATTTAATTTCGACGTTGCTAACCCTATGGATATCGTTGATTTATCCATGGTAATCGTTCCTACGTGTTACCTACCTGGAATCCACTGATTTATTACGTTTCAATGATTATTGTAACAAGGAAACGTTCACCTGTAGGTCTAAGTTCATTGAATAAAGTGGGTACTTGATATCCAAGCGTATAGCACAGGATTTCCAAGGGTAACCTACGAAGTATCCGTAGATTTATCTCGTTTCTGCAATTATGACAACTCGGAAACGATCACCGGTACGTTTATGATTATTTCAAACAGATGGGTATTTAATTTCTACCTTGCTAACCCTATGGGTATCGTGGATTTATCCATGGTAATCGTTCCCACGTGTTACCTACCTGGAATCCACTGATTTATCACGTTTCAATGATTATTGTAAAAAGGAAACGTTCACCTGTAGGTCTAAGTTCATTGAATAAAGTGGGTACTTGATATCCAACCGTATAGCACAGGATTTCCAAGTGTAACCTACGAAGTATCCGTAGATTTATCTCGTTTCTACAATTATGACAACTCGGAAACGTTCACCTGTACGATTATGATTATGTCAAACAGATGGGTATTTTATTTCAATCTTTCTAAGCCTGTGGGTGTCGTTGCTTGATCCATGGAAATCGTTTCAACGTATTTCCTACCTGGAATCCATAGATTTATCACGTTTCAATGATTATTGTAACTAGGAAGCGTTTACCTGTAGGTTTAAATTATTGAATAAAGTGGGTACTTGATATCCACGCGTTTGACACAGAATTTCCAAGTGTAACCTACGTAGTATCCGTAGATTTATCACGTATCTATGATTATGACAACGCGGTAACGTTCACCTCTACGTTTATGATCATTTCAAACAAATGGGTATAGAATTTCGACCTTTCTAAGCATATGGGTATCGTTGATGTAGCTATGGAAGTCGTTTCCACGTGTTACCTACCTGGAATCCACAGATTTATCACGTTGCAATGATTATTGTAACTAGAAAACGTTCACCTGTTCGATTAAGTCCATTGAATAAAGTGGGTACTTGATATCCAAGCGTTTAGCACAGGATTTCTAAATGTAACCTACGTAGTATCCGTAGATTTATCACATTTCTATGATTATGACAACTCGGAAACGTTCACCTGTACGTTTATGATCATTTCAAGCAAAAGGGTATTTAAGTTCAATATTTCTAAGCCGATGGGTGTCGTTGCTTGATCCATGGAAATCGTTTCAACGTATATCCTACCTGGTATGCATAGAATTACCCCGATTTTATGTTTATTGCAACTAGGAAACGTTCACCTGTAAGTTTATGATCACTTCAAACAGATATGTATTTAATTTCGACGTTGCTAACCCTATGGATATCGTTGATTTATCCATGGCAATTGTTCCCACGTCTTACCTACCTGGAATCCACAGATTTATCACGTTTCAATGATTATTGTAACTAGGAAACGTTCACCTGTACTTTTAAGTCTATTGAATAAAGTGGGTACTTGATATCCAAGCGTATAGCACAGGATTTCCAAGTGTAACCTACGAAGTATCCGTAGATTTATCTCGTTTCTACGATTATGACAACTCGGAAACGTTCACCTGTACGTTTATGATTATTTCAAATAGATGGGTATGTAATTTCAATCTTTCTAAGCCTATGGGTGTCGTTGCTTGATCCATGGAAATCGTTTCAACGTATTTCCTACCTGGAATCCATAGATTTATCACGTTTCAATGATTATTGTAACAAGGAAACGTTCACCTATAGGTCTAAGTTCATTGAATAAAGTGGGTACTTGATATCTAAGCGTATAGCACAGGATTTCCAAGTGTAACCTACGAAGTATCCGTAGATTTATCTCGTTTCTACGATTCTGACAACTCGGAAACGTTCACCTGTACGTTTATGATTATTTTAAATAGATGGGTATTTAATTTCAATCTTTCTAAGCCCATGGGTGTCGTTGCTTGATCCATGGAAATCGGTTCGACGTATTTCCTACCTGGAATCCATAGATTTATCACGTTTCAATGATTATTGTAACTAGGAAACGTTCACCTGTTCGATTAAGTCCATTGAATAAAGTGGGTACTTGATATCCAAGCGTTTAGCACAGGATTTCTAAATGTAACCTACGTAGTATCCGTAGATTTATCACATTTCTATGATTATGACAACTCGGAAACGTTCACCTATACGTTTATGATCATTTCAAGCAAAAGGGTATTTAATTTCAATATTTCTAAGCCGATGGGTGTCGTTGCTTGATCCATGGAAATCGTTTCAACGTATTTCCTACCTGGTATGCATAGAATTACCCCGATTTTATGTTTATTGCAACTAGGAAACGTTCACCTGTAAGTTTATGATCACTTCAAACAGATATGTATTTAATTTCGACGTTGCTAACCCTATGGATATCGTTGATTTATCCATGGCAATTGTTCCCACGTCTTACCTACCTGGAATCCACAGATTTATCACGTTTCAATGATTATTGTAACTAGGAAACGTTCACCTGTACTTTTAAGTCTATTGAATAAAGTGGGTACTTGATATCCAAGCTTTTATCACATGATTTCCAACTCTAACCTACGTAGTATCCGTAGATTTATCACATTTCTATGATTATGACAACTCGGAAATGTTCACCTGTAACTTTATGATCATTTCAAACAGATGGGTATTTAATTTCGACCTTGCTAACCCTATGGGTATCGTGGATTTATCCACGGTAATCGTTCCCACGTGTTACCTACCTGGAATCCACTGATTTATCACGTTTCAATGATTATTGTAACAAGGAAACGTTCACCTGTAGTTTTAAGACTTTTGAATAAAGTGGGTACTTGATATCCAAGCGTATAGCACAGGATTTCCAAGTGTAACCTACGGAGTATCCATAGATTTATCTCGTTTCTACGATTATGACAACTCGGAAACGTTCACCTGTACGTTTATGATTATTTCAAACAGATGGGTATTTAATTTCAATCGTTCTAAGCCTATGGGTGTCGTTGCTTGATCCATGGAAATCGTTTCAACGTATTTCCTACCTGGTATGCATAGAATTACCCCGATTTTATGTTTATTGCAACTAGGAAACGTTCACCTGTAAGTTTATGATCACTTCAAACAGATATGTATTTAATTTCGACGTTGCTAACCCTATGGATATCGTTGATTTATCCATGGCAATTGTTCCCACGTCTTACCTACCTGGAATCCACAGATTTATCACGTTTCAATGATTATTGTAACTAGGAAACGTTCACCTGTACTTTTAAGTCTATTGAATAAAGTGGGTACTTGATATCCAAGCTTTTATCACATGATTTCCAACTCTAACCTACGTAGTATCCGTAGATTTATCACATTTCTATGATTATGACAACTCGGAAATGTTCACCTGTAACTTTATGATCATTTCAAACAGATGGGTATTTAATTTCGACCTTGCTAACCCTATGGGTATCGTGGATTTATCCACGGTAATCGTTCCCACGTGTTACCTACCTGGAATCCACTGATTTATCACGTTTCAATGATTATTGTAACAAGGAAACGTTCACCTGTAGTTTTAAGACTTTTGAATAAAGTGGGTACTTGATATCCAAGCGTATAGCACAGGATTTCCAAGTGTAACCTACGGAGTATCCATAGATTTATCTCGTTTCTACGATTATGACAACTCGGAAACGTTCACCTATACGTTTATGATCATTTCAAGCAAAAGGGTATTTAATTTCAATATTTCTAAGCCGATGGGTGTCGTTGCTTGATCCATGGAAATCGTTTCAACGTATTTCCTACCTGGTATGCATAGAATTACCCCGATTTTATGTTTATTGCAACTAGGAAACGTTCACCTGTAAGTTTATGATCACTTCAAACAGATATGTATTTAATTTCGACGTTGCTAACCCTATGGATATCGTTGATTTATCCATGGCAATTGTTCCCACGTCTTACCTACCTGGAATCCACAGATTTATCACGTTTCAATGATTATTGTAACTAGGAAACGTTCACCTGTACTTTTAAGTCTATTGAATAAAGTGGGTACTTGATATCCAAGCTTTTATCACATGATTTCCAACTCTAACCTACGTAGTATCCGTAGATTTATCACATTTCTATGATTATGACAACTCGGAAATGTTCACCTGTAACTTTATGATCATTTCAAACAGATGGGTATTTAATTTCGACCTTGCTAACCCTATGGGTATCGTGGATTTATCCACGGTAATCGTTCCCACGTGTTACCTACCTGGAATCCACAGATTTATCACGTTTCAATGATTATTGTAACTAGGAAACGTTCACCTGTAGTTTTAAGTCTATTGAATAAAGTGGGTATTTGATATCCAAGCGTTCAGCACAGAATTTCCAACTGTAACCTACGTAGTATCCGTAGATTTATCACGTTTCTATGATTATGAAAACTCGGTAACTTTCACCTCTACGTTTATGATCATTTCAAACAAATGGGTATATAATTTCGACCTTGCTAACCCTATGGGTATCGTTGATTTAGCTATGGAAGTCGTTTTCACGTTTTACCTACCGGAATCCACAGATTTATCACGTTTCAATGATTATTGTAACTAGGAAACGTTCACCTGTAGTTTTAAGTCTATTGAATAAAGTGGGTATTTGATATCCAAGCGTTCAGCACAGGATTTCCAACTGTAACCCACGTAGTATCCGTAGATTTATTATTTTTCTATGATTATGACAACTCGACAACGTTCACCTCTACGTTTATGATCATTTCAAACAAATGGGTATTTAATTTCGACCTTGCTAACCCTATGGGTATCGTTGATTTAGCTATGGAAGACGTTTTCACGTGTTACCTACCGGAATCCACAGATTTATCACGTTTCAATGATTATTGTAACTAGGAAACGTTCACCTGTAGTTTTAAGTCTATTGAATAAAGTGGGTGTTTGATATCCAAGCGTTTATCACATGATTTCCAACTGTAACCTACGTAGTATCCGTAGATTTATCACATTTCTATGATTATGACAACTCGGAAATGTTCACCTGTAACTTTATGATCATTTCAAACAGATGGGTATTTAATTTCGACCTTGCTAACCCTATGGGTATCGTGCATTTATCCACGGTAATCGTTCCCACGTGTTACCTACCTGGAATCCCCTGATTTATCACGTTTCAATGATTATTGTAAATAGGAAACGTTCACCTGTAGTTTTAAGTCTATTGAATAAAGTGGGTATTTGATATCCAAGCGTTCAGCACAGAATTTCCAACTGTAACCCACGTAGTATCCGTAGATTTATTATTTTTCTATGATTATGACAACTCGACAACGTTCACCTCTACGTTTATGATCATTTCAAACAAATGGGTATTTAATTTCGACCTTGCTAACCCTATGGGTATCGCTGATTTAGCTATGGAAGACGTTTTCACGTGTTACCTACCGGAATCCACAGATTTATCACGTTTCAATGATTATTGTAACTAGGAAACGTTCACCTGTAGTTTTAAGTCTATTGAATAAAGTGGGTGTTTGATATCCAAGCGTTTATCACATGATTTCCAACTGTAACCTACGTAGTATCCGTAGACTTATCACATTTCTATGATTATGACAACTCGGAAATGTTCACCTGTAACTTTATGATCATTTCAAACAGATGGGTATTTAATTTCGACCTTGCTAACCCTATGGGTATCGTGGATTTATCCACGGTAATCGTTCCCACGTGTTACCTACCTGGAATCCCCTGATTTATCACGTTTCAATGATTATTGTAAATAGGAAACGTTCACCTGTAGTTTTAAGTCTATTGAATAAAGTGGGTATTTGATATCCAAGCGTTCAGCACAGAATTTCCAACTGTAACCTACGTAGTATCCGTAGATTTATCACGTTTCTATGATTATGACAACTCGGTAACGTTCACCTCTACGTTTATGATCATTTCAAACAAATGCGTATATAATTTCGACCTTTCTATGCATATGGGTATCGTTGATTTAGCTATGGAAGTCGTTTTCACGTGTTACCTACCTGGAATCCACAGATTTATCACGTTTCAATGATTATTGTAAATAGGAAACGTTCACCTGTAGTTTTAAGTCTATTGAATAAAGTGGGTATTTGATATCCAAGCGTTCAGCACAGAATTTCCAAGTGTAACCTACGAAGTATCCGTAGATTTAGCCTATGGGTGTCGTTGCTTGATCCATGGAAATCGTTTCAATGTATTTTCTACCTGGAATCCATAGATTTATCACGTTTCAATGATTATTGTAACAAGGAAACGTTCACCTGTAGGTTTAAGTCCATTGAATAAAGTGGGTACTTGATATCCACGCGTTTAACACAGGATTTCCAAGTGTAACCTACGTAGTATCCGTAGATTTATCACGTTTCTATGATTATGACAACTCGGAAACGTTCACCTCTATGTTTATGATCATTTCAAACAAATGGGTATTTAATTTCGACCTTGCTAACCATATGGGTATCGTGGATTTATCCATGGTAATCGTTCCCACGTGTTACCTACCTGGAATCCACAGATTTATCACGTTTCAATGATTATTGTAACTAGGAAACGTTCACCTGTAGTTTTAAGTCTATTGAATAAAGTGGGTATTTGATATCCAAGCGTTCAGCACAGAATTTCCAACTGTAACCTACGTAGTATCCGTAGATTTATCACGTTTCTATGATTATGAAAACTCGGTAACTTTCACCTCTACGTTTATGATCATTTCAAACAAATGGGTATATAATTTCGACCTTGCTAACCCTATGGGTATCGTTGATTTAGCTATGGAAGTCGTTTTCACGTTTTACCTACCGGAATCCACAGATTTATCACGTTTCAATGATTATTGTAACTAGGAAACGTTCACCTGTAGTTTTAAGTCTATTGAATAAAGTGGGTATTTGATATCCAAGCGTTCAGCACAGGATTTCCAACTGTAACCCACGTAGTATCCGTAGATTTATTATTTTTCTATGATTATGACAACTCGACAACGTTCACCTCTACGTTTATGATCATTTCAAACAAATGGGTATTTAATTTCGACCTTGCTAACCCTATGGGTATCGTTGATTTAGCTATGGAAGACGTTTTCACGTGTTACCTACCGGAATCCACAGATTTATCACGTTTCAATGATTATTGTAACTAGGAAACGTTCACCTGTAGTTTTAAGTCTATTGAATAAAGTGGGTGTTTGATATCCAAGCGTTTATCACATGATTTCCAACTGTAACCTACGTAGTATCCGTAGATTTATCACATTTCTATGATTATGACAACTCGGAAATGTTCACCTGTAACTTTATGATCATTTCAAACAGATGGGTATTTAATTTCGACCTTGCTAACCCTATGGGTATCGTGCATTTATCCACGGTAATCGTTCCCACGTGTTACCTACCTGGAATCCCCTGATTTATCACGTTTCAATGATTATTGTAAATAGGAAACGTTCACCTGTAGTTTTAAGTCTATTGAATAAAGTGGGTATTTGATATCCAAGCGTTCAGCACAGAATTTCCAACTGTAACCCACGTAGTATCCGTAGATTTATTATTTTTCTATGATTATGACAACTCGACAACGTTCACCTCTACGTTTATGATCATTTCAAACAAATGGGTATTTAATTTCGACCTTGCTAACCCTATGGGTATCGCTGATTTAGCTATGGAAGACGTTTTCACGTGTTACCTACCGGAATCCACAGATTTATCACGTTTCAATGATTATTGTAACTAGGAAACGTTCACCTGTAGTTTTAAGTCTATTGAATAAAGTGGGTGTTTGATATCCAAGCGTTTATCACATGATTTCCAACTGTAACCTACGTAGTATCCGTAGACTTATCACATTTCTATGATTATGACAACTCGGAAATGTTCACCTGTAACTTTATGATCATTTCAAACAGATGGGTATTTAATTTCGACCTTGCTAACCCTATGGGTATCGTGGATTTATCCACGGTAATCGTTCCCACGTGTTACCTACCTGGAATCCCCTGATTTATCACGTTTCAATGATTATTGTAAATAGGAAACGTTCACCTGTAGTTTTAAGTCTATTGAATAAAGTGGGTATTTGATATCCAAGCGTTCAGCACAGAATTTCCAACTGTAACCTACGTAGTATCCGTAGATTTATCACGTTTCTATGATTATGACAACTCGGTAACGTTCACCTCTACGTTTATGATCATTTCAAACAAATGCGTATATAATTTCGACCTTTCTATGCATATGGGTATCGTTGATTTAGCTATGGAAGTCGTTTTCACGTGTTACCTACCTGGAATCCACAGATTTATCACGTTTCAATGATTATTGTAAATAGGAAACGTTCACCTGTAGTTTTAAGTCTATTGAATAAAGTGGGTATTTGATATCCAAGCGTTCAGCACAGAATTTCCAAGTGTAACCTACGAAGTATCCGTAGATTTAGCCTATGGGTGTCGTTGCTTGATCCATGGAAATCGTTTCAATGTATTTTCTACCTGGAATCCATAGATTTATCACGTTTCAATGATTATTGTAACAAGGAAACGTTCACCTGTAGGTCTAAGTTCATTGAATAACGTGGGTACTTGATATCCAAGCGTATAGCACAGGATTTCCAAGTGTAACCTACGAAGTATCCGTAGATTTATCACATTTCTATGATTATGACAACTCAGAAACGTTCACCTGTACGTTTATGATTAGTTCAAACAGATGGGTATCAAATTTCAATCTTTCCAAGCCTATGGGTGTAGTTGCTTGATCCATGCAAATCGTTTCAACGTATTTACTACCTGGTATGCATAGAATTACCCCGATTTTATGTCTATTGCAACTAGGTAACGTTCACCTGTAAGTTTATGATCATTTAAAACAGATGGGTATTTAATTTCGACCTTGCTAACCCTATGGGTATCGTGGATTTATCCATGGTAATCGTTCCTACGTGTTACCTACCTGGAATCCACTAATTTATTACGTTTCAATGATTATTGTAACAAGGAAACGTTCACCTGTAGGTCTAAGTTCATTGAATAAAGTGGGTACTTGATATCCAAGCGTATAGCACAGGATTTCCAAGGGTAACCTACGAAGTATCCGTAGATTTATCTCGTTTCTGCAATTATGACAACTCGGAAACGTTCACCGGTACGTTTATGATTATTTCAAACAGATGGGTATTTTATTTCAATCTTTCTAAGCCTGTGGGTGTCGTTGCTTGATCCATGGAAATCGTTTCAACGTATTTCCTACCTGGAATCCATAGATTTATCACGTTTCAATGATTATTGTAACTAGGAAGCGTTTACCTGTAGGTTTAAATTATTGAATAAAGTGGGTACTTGATATCCACGCGTTTGACACAGGATTTCCAAGTGTAACCTACGTAGTATCCGTAGATTTATCACGTATCTATGATTATGACAACGCGGTAACGTTCACCTCTACGTTTATGATCATTTCAAACAAATGGGTATAGAATTTCGACCTTTCTAAGCATATGGGTATCGTTGATGTAGCTATGGAAGTCGTTTCCACGTGTTACCTACCTGGAATCCACAGATTTATCACGTTTCAATGATTATTGTAACTAGGAAACGTTCACCTGTACTTTTAAGTCTATTGAATAAAGTGGGTACTTGATATCCAAGCGTATAGCACAGGATTTCCAAGTGTAACCTACGAAGTATCCGTAGATTTATCTCGTTTCTACGATTATGAGAACTCGGAAACGTTCACCTGTACGTTTATGATTATTTTAAATAGATGGGTATTTAATTTCAATCTTTCTAAGCCCATGGGTGTCGTTGCTTGATCCATGGAAATCGGTTCGACGTATTTCCTACCTGGAATCCATAGATTTATCACGTTTCAATGATTATTGTAACTAGGAAACGTTCACCTATAGGTTTAAGTCCATTGAACAAAATGGGTACTTGATATCTACGCGTTTAACACAGGATTTCCAACTGTAACCTACGTAGTATCCGTAGATTTATCTCGTTTCTACGATAATGACAACTCGGAAACGTTCACCTGTACGTTTATGATTATTTCAAATAGATGGGTATTAAATTTCGACCTTGCTAACCCTATGGGTTTCGTTTCTTGATCCATGGAAGTCGTATCAACGTATTTCCTACCTGGTATGCATAGAATTACCACGATTTTATGTTCATTGCAACTAGGGAACGTTCACCTGTAAGTTCATGATCATTTCAAGCAGATGGGAATTTAATTTCGACCTTGCTAACCCTATGGGTATCGTTGATTTAGCTATGGAAGTCGTTTTCACGTGTTACCTACCGGAATCCACAGATTTATCACGTTTCAATGATTATTGTAACTAGATAACGTTCACCTGTAGTTTTAAGTCTATTGAATAAAGTGGGTGTTTGATATCCAAGCGTTTATCACATGATTTCCAACTCTAACCTACGTAGTATCCGTAGATTTATCACATTTCTATGATTATGACAACTCGGAAATGTTCACCTGTAACTTTATGATCATTTCAAACAGATGGGTATTTAATTTCGACCTTGCTAACCATATGGGTATCGTGGATTTATCCATGGTAATCGTTCCCACGTGTTACCTACCTGGAATCCACAGATTTATCACGTTTCAATGATTATTGTAACTAGGAAACGTTCACCTGTAGTTTTAAGTCTATTGAATAAAGTGGGTATTTGATATCCAAGCGTTCAGCACAGAATTTCCAACTGTAACCTACGTAGTATCCGTAGATTTATCACTTTTCTATGATTATGACAACTCGGAAACGTTCACCTCTATGTTTATGATCATTTCAAACAAATGGGTATTTAATTTCGACCTTGCTAACCATATGGGTATCGTGGATTTATCCATGGTAATCGTTCCCACGTGTTACCTACCTGGAATCCACAGATTTATCACGTTTCAATGATTATTGTAACTAGGAAACGTTCACCTGTAGTTTTAAGTCTATTGAATAAAGTGGGTATTTGATATCCAAGCGTTCAGCACAGAATTTCCAACTGTAACCTACGTAGTATCCGTAGATTTATCACGTTTCTATGATTATGAAAACTCGGTAACTTTCACCTCTACGTTTATGATCATTTCAAACAAATGGGTATATAATTTCGACCTTGCTAACCCTATGGGTATCGTTGATTTAGCTATGGAAGTCGTTTTCACGTGTTACCTACCGGAATCCACAGATTTATCACGTTTCAATGATTATTGTAACTAGGAAACGTTCACCTGTAGTTTTAAGTCTATTGAATAAAGTGGGTATTTGATATCCAAGCGTTCAGCACAGGATTTCCAACTGTAACCCACGTAGTATCCGTAGATTTATTATTTTTCTATGATTATGACAACTCGACAACGTTCACCTCTACGTTTATGATCATTTCAAACAAATGGGTATTTAATTTCGACCTTGCTAACCCTATGGGTATCGTTGATTTAGCTATGGAAGACGTTTTCACGTGTTACCTACCGGAATCCACAGATTTATCACGTTTCAATGATTATTGTAACTAGGAAACGTTCACCTGTAGTTTTAAGTCTATTGAATAAAGTGGGTGTTTGATATCCAAGCGTTTATCACATGATTTCCAACTGTAACCTACGTAGTATCCGTAGATTTATCACATTTCTATGATTATGACAACTCGGAAATGTTCACCTGTAACTTTATGATCATTTCAAACAGATGGGTATTTAATTTCGACCTTGCTAACCCTATGGGTATCGTGGATTTATCCACGGTAATCGTTCCCACGTGTTACCTACCTGGAATCCACAGATTTATCACGTTTCAATGATTATTGTAAATAGGAAACGTTCACCTGTAGTTTTAAGTCTATTGAATAAAGTGGGTATTTGATATCCAAGCGTTCAGCACAGAATTTCCAACTGTAACCTACGTAGTATCCGTAGATTTATCACGTTTCTATGATTATGACAACTCGGTAACTTTCACCTCTACGTTTATGATCATTTCAAACAAATGGGTATATAATTTCGACCTTGCTAACCCTATGGGTATCGTTGATTTAGCTATGGAAGTCGTTTTCACGTGTTACCTACCGGAATCCACAGATTTATCACGTTTCAATGATTATTGTAACTAGGAAACGTTCACCTGTAGTTTTAAGTCTATTGAATAAAGTGGGTATTTGATATCCAAGCGTTCAGCACAGAATTTCCAACTGTAACCTACGTAGTATCCGTAGATTTATCAGGTTTCTATGATTATGAAAACTCGGTAACTTTCACCTCTACGTTTATGATCATTTCAAACAAATGGGTATATAATTTCGACCTTGCTAACCCTATGGGTATCGTTGATTTAGCTATGGAAGTCGTTTTCACGTGTTACCTACCGGAATCCACAGATTTATCACGTTTCAATGATTATTGTAACTAGGAAACGTTCACCTGTAGTTTTAAGTCTATTGAATAAAGTGGGTATTTGATATCCAAGCGTTCAGCACAGGATTTCCAACTGTAACCCACGTAGTATCCGTAGATTTATTATTTTTCTATGATTATGACAACTCGACAACGTTCACCTCTACGTTTATGATCATTTCAAACAAATGGGTATTTAATTTCGACCTTGCTAACCCTATGGGTATCGTTGATTTAGCTATGGAAGACGTTTTCACGTGTTACCTACCGGAATCCACAGATTTATCACGTTTCAATGATTATTGTAACTAGGAAACGTTCACCTGTAGTTTTAAGTCTATTGAATAAAGTGGGTGTTTGATATCCAAGCGTTTATCACATGATTTCCAACTGTAACCTACGTAGTATCCGTAGATTTATCACATTTCTATGATTATGACAACTCGGAAATGTTCACCTGTAACTTTATGATCATTTCAAACAGATGGGTATTTAATTTCGACCTTGCTAACCCTATGGGTATCGTGGATTTATCCACGGTAATCGTTCCCACGTGTTACCTACCTGGAATCCACAGATTTATCACGTTTCAATGATTATTGTAAATAGGAAACGTTCACCTGTAGTTTTAAGTCTATTGAATAAAGTGGGTATTTGATATCCAAGCGTTCAGCACAGAATTTCCAACTGTAACCTACGTAGTATCCGTAGATTTATCACGTTTCTATGATTATGACAACTCGGAAACGGTCACCTCTATGTTTATGATCATTTCAAACAAATGGGTATTTAATTTCGACCTTGCTAACCATATGGGTATCGTTGATTTATCCATGGCAATTGTTCCCACGTCTTACCTACCTGGAATCCACAGATTTATCACGTTTAAATGATTATTGTAACTAGGAAACGTTCACCTGTAGTTTTAAGTCTATTGAATAAAGTGGGTACATGATATCCAAGCGTATAGCACAGGATTTCCAAGTGTAACCTACGAAGTATCCGTAGATTTATATCGTTTCTATGATTACGACAACTCGGAAACGTTCACCTGTACGTATATGATTATTTCAAACAGATGGGTATCAAATGTCAATCTTTCCAAGCCTATGGGTGTAGTTGCTTGATCCATGCAAATCGTTTCAACGTATTTACTACCTGGTATGCATAGAATTACCCCGATTTTATGTTTATTGTAACTAGGAAACGTTCACCTGTAGTTTTAAGACTATTGAATAAAGTGGGTATTTGATATCCAAGCGTTTATCACAGGATTTCCAATTGTAACCTACGAAGTATCCGTAGATTTCTCTCGTTTCTATGATTATGACAACTCGGAAACGTTCAACTGTACGTTTATGATTATTTCAAACAGATGGGTATTAAATTTCAATTTTTCTAAGCCTATGGGTTTCGTTGCTTGATCCATGGAAGTCGTATCAACGTATTTCCTACCTGGAATCCATAGATTTATCACGTTTCAATGATTATTGATATATAATTTCGACCTTGCTAACCCTATGGGTATCGTGGATTTAGCTATGGAAGTCGATTCCACGTGTTACCTACCTGGAATCCACAGATTTATCACGTTTCAATGATTATTGTAACAAGGAAACGATCACCTGTAAGTCTAAGTTCGTTGAATAAAGTTGGTACTTGATATCCAAGTGTATAGCACAGGATTTCCAAGTGTAACCTACGAAGTAACCGTAGATTTATCACGTTTCTATGATTCTGACAACTCGGAAACGTTCACCTGTACGTTTATCATCCTTTCAAACAGATGGGTATTTAATTTCTACCTTGCTAACCCTATGGGTATCGTGGATTTATCCATGGTAATCGTTCCCACGTGTTACCTACCTAGAATCCACTGATTTATCACGTTTCAATGATTATTGTAACTAGGAATCGTTCACCTGTAGTTTTAAGTCTATTGAATGAAGTGGGTGTTTGATATCCAAGCGTTTATCACAGGATTTCCAACTGTAACCTACCAACTGGAATTACCACGATTTTATGTTCATTGCAACTAGGGAACGTTCACCTGTAAGTTTATGATCATTTCAAGCAGATGGGTAGTTAATTTCGACCTTGCTAACCCTATGGGTATCGTGGATTTAGCTATGGAAGTCGTTTCCACGTGTTACCTCCCGGAAAATACAGATTTATCACGTTTCAATGATTATTGTAACTAGGAAACGTTCACCTGTAGTTTTAAGTCTATTGAATGAAGTGGGTGTTTGATATCCAAGCGTTTATCACAGGATTTCCACCTGTAACCTACGTAGTATCCGTAGATTTATCACATTTCTATGATTATGACAACTCGGAAACGTTCACCTATACGTTTATGATCATTTCAAGCAAAAGGGTATTTAATTTCAATATTTCTAAGCCGATGGGTGTCGTTGCTTGATCCATGGAAATCGTTTCAACGTATTTCCTACCTGGTATGCATAGAATTACCCCGATTTTATGTTTATTGCAACTAGGAAACGTTCACCTGTAAGTTTATGATCACTTCAAACAGATACGTATTTAATTTCGACGTTGCTAACCCTATGGATATCGTTGATTTATCCATGGCAATTGTTCCCACGTTTTACCTACCTGGAATCCACAGATTTATCACGTTTCAATGATTATTGTAACTAGGAAACGTTCACCTGTACTTTTAAGTCTATTGAATAAAGTGGGTACTTGATATCCAAGCGTATAGCACAGGATTTCCAAGTGTAACCTACGAAGTATCCGTAGATTTATCTCGTTTCTACGATTATGACAACTCGGAAACGTTCACCTGTACGTTTATGATTATTTTAAATAGATGGGTATTTAATTTCAATCTTTCTAAGCCCATGGGTGTCGTTGCTTGATCCATGGAAATCGGTTCGACGTATTTCCTACCTGGAATCCATAGATTTATCACGTTTCAATGATTATTGTAACTAGGAAACGTTCACCTGTAGGTTTAAGTCCATTGAACAAAATGGGTACTTGATATCTACGCGTTTAACACAGGATTTCCAACTGTAACCTACGTAGTATCCGTAGATTTATCTCGTTTCTACGATTATGACAACTCGGAAACGTTCACCTGTACGTTTATGATTATTTCAAACAGATGGGTATTAAATTTCAATTTTTCTAAGCCTATGGGTTTCGTTGCTTGATCCATGGAAGTCGTATCAACGTATTTCCTACCTGGTATGCATAGAATTACCACGATTTTATGTTCATTGCAACTAGGGAACGTTCACCTGTAAGTTCATGATCATTTCAAGCAGATGGGAATTTAATTTCGACCTTGCTAACCCTATGGGTATCGTTGATTTAGCTATGGAAGTCGTTTTCACGTGTTACCTACCGGAATCCACAGATTTATCACGTTTCAATGATTATTGTAACTAGATAACGTTCACCTGTAGTTTTAAGTCTATTGAATAAAGTGGGTGTTTGATATCCAAGCGTTTATCACATGATTTCCAACTCTAACCTACGTAGTATCCGTAGATTTATCACATTTCTATGATTATGACAACTCGGAAATGTTCACCTGTAACTTTATGATCATTTCAAACAGATGGGTATTTAATTTCGACCTTGCTAACCCTATGGGTATCGTGGATTTATCCACGGTAATCGTTCCCACGTGTTACCTACCTGGAATCCACTGATTTATCACGTTTCAATGATTATTGTAACAAGGAAACGTTCACCTGTAGTTTTAAGACTTTTGAATAAAGTGGGTACTTGATATCCAAGCGTATAGCACAGGATTTCCAAGTGTAACCTACGGAGTATCCGTAGATTTATCTCGTTTCTACGATTATGACAACTCGGAAACGTTCACCTGTACGTTTATGATTATTTCAAACAGATGGGTATTTAATTTCAATCGTTCTAAGCCTACGGGTGTCGTTGCTTGATCCATGGAAATCGTTTCAACGTATTTCCTACCTAGAATCCATATCACGTTGAAACGTGATGATTTATCACGTTTCAATGATTATTGTAACTACGAAACGTTCACCTGTAGGTTTAAGTCCATTGAATAAAGTGGGTACTTGATATCCACGCGTTTAACACAGGATTTCCAAGTGTAACCTACGTAGTATCCGTAGATTTATCACGTTTCTATGATTATGACAACTCGGAAACGTTCACCTCTATGTTTATGATCATTTCAAACAAATGGGTATATAATTTCGACCTTGCTAACCCTATGGGTATCGTTGATTTAGCTATGGAAGTCGTTTTCACGTGTTACCTACCGGAATCCACAGATTTATCACGTTTCAATGATTATTGTAACTAGGAAACGTTCACCTGTAGTTTTAAGTCTATTGAATAAAGTGGGTATTTGATATCCAAGCGTTCAGCACAGAATTTCCAACTGTAACCTACGTAGTATCCGTAGATTTATCACGTTTCTATGATTATGAAAACTCGGTAACTTTCACCTCTACGTTTATGATCATTTCAAACAAATGGGTATATAATTTCGACCTTGCTAACCCTATGGGTATCGTTGATTTAGCTATGGTAGTCGTTTTCACGTGTTACCTACCGGAATCCACAGATTTATCACGTTTCAATGATTATTGTAACTAGGAAACGTTCACCTGTAGTTTTAAGTCTATTGAATAAAGTGGGTATTTGATATCCATGCGTTCAGCACAGGATTTCCAACTGTAACCCACGTAGTATCCGTAGATTTATTATTTTTCTATGATTATGACAACTCGACAACGTTCACCTCTACGTTTATGATCATTTCAAACAAATGGGTATTTAATTTCGACCTTGCTAACCCTATGGGTATCGTTGATTTAGCTATGGAAGACGCTTTCACGTGTTACCTACCGGAATCCACAGATTTATCACGTTTCAATGATTATTGTAACTAGGAAACGTTCACCTGTAGTTTTAAGTCTATTGAATAAAGTGGGTGTTTGATATCCAAGCGTTTATCAAATGATTTCCAACTGTAACCTACCTAGTATCCGTAGATTTATCACATTTCTATAATTATGACAACTCGGAAATGTTCACCTGTAACTTTATGATCATTTCAAACAGATGGGTATTTAATTTCGACCTTGCTAACCCTATGGGTATCGTGGATTTATCCACGGTAATCGTTCCCACGTGTTACCTACCTGGAATCCCCTGATTTATCACGTTTCAATGATTATTGTAAATAGGAAACGTTCACCTGTAGTTTTAAGTCTATTGAATAAAGTGGGTATTTGATATCCAAGCGTTCAGCACAGAATTTCCAACTGTAACCTACGTAGTATCCGTAGATTTATCACGTTTCTATGATTATGACAACTCGGTAACGTTCACCTCTACGTTTATGATCATTTCAAACAAATGCGTATATAATTTCGACCTTTCTATGCATATGGGTATCGTTGATTTAGCTATGGAAATCGTTTTCACGTGTTACCTACCTGGAATCCACAGATTTATCACGTTTCAATGATTATTGTAAATAGGAAACGTTCACCTGTAGTTTTAAGACTATTGAATAAAGTGGGTATTTGATATCCAAGCGTTTATCACAGGATTTCCAATTGTAACCTACGAAGTATCCGTAGATTTCTCTCGTTTCTATGATTATGACAACTCGGAAACGGTCACCTCTATGTTTATGATTATTTCAAACAGATGGGTATTAAATTTCAATTTTTCTAAGCCTATGGGTTTCGTTGCTTGATCCATGGAAGTCGTATCAACGTATTTCCTACCTGGAATCCATAGATTTATCACGTTTCAATGATTATTGATATATAATTTCGACCTTGCTAACCCTATGGGTATCGTGGATTTAGCTATGGAAGTCGATTCCACGTGTTACCTACCTGGAATCCACAGATTTATCACGTTTCAATGATTATTGTAACAAGGAAACGTTCACCTGTAAGTCTAAGTTCATTGAATAAAGTTGGTACTTGATATCCAAGTGTATAGCACAGGATTTCCAAGTGTAACCTACGAAGTAACCGTAGATTTATCACGTTTCTATGATTCTGACAACTCGGAAACGTTCACCTGTACGTTTATCATCCTTTCAAACAGATGGGTATTTAATTTCTACCTTGCTAACCCTATGGGTATCGTGGATTTATCCATGGAAGTCGTTTCCACGTGTTACCTCCCGGAAAATACAGATTTATCACGTTTCAATGATTATTGTAACTAGGAAACGTTCACCTGTAGTTTTAAGTCTATTGAATGAAGTGGGTGTTTGATATCCAAGCGTTTATCACAGGATTTCCAAGGGTAACCTACGAAGTATCCGTAGATTTATCTCGTTTCTGCAAGTATGACAACTCGGAAACGTTCACCGGTACGTTTATGATTATTTCAAACAGATGGGTAATTAATTTCTACCTTGCTAACCCTATGGGTATCGTGGATTTATCCATGGTAATCGTTCCCACGTGTTACCTACCTGGAATCCACTGATTTATCACGTTTCAATGATTATTGTAACAAGGAACGTTCACCTGTAGGTCTAAGTTCATTGAATAAAGTGGGTACTTGATATCCAACCGTATAGCACAGGATTTCCAAGTGTAACCTACGAAGTATCCGTAGATTTATCTCGTTTCTACAATTATGACAACTCGGAAACGTTCACCTGTACGATTATGATTATTTCAAACAGATGGGTATTTTATTTCAATCTTTCTAAGCCTGTGGGTGTCGTTGCTTGATCCATGGAAATCGTTTCAACGTATTTCCTACCTGGAATCCATAGATTTATCACGTTTCAATGATTATTGTAACTAGGAAGCGTTTACCTGTAGGTTTAAATTATTGAATAAAGTGGGTACTTGATATCCACGCGTTTGACACAGGATTTCCAAGTGTAACCTACGTAGTATCCGTAGATTTATCACGTATCTATGATTATGACAACTCGGTAACGTTCACCTCTACGTTTATGATCATTTCAAACAGATGGGTATTTAATTTCGACCTTGCTAACCCTATGGGTATCGTGGATTTATCCATGGTAATCGTTCCCACGTGTTACCTACCTGGAATCCACTGATTTATCACGTTTCAATGATTATTGTAACAAGGAAACGTTCACCTGTAGGTCTAAGTTCATTGAATAAAGTGGGTACTTGATATCCAACCGTATAGCACAGGATTTCCAAGTGTAGCCTGCGAAGTATCCGTAGATTTATCTCGTTTCTACAATTATGACAACTCGGAAACGTTCACCTGTACGTTTATGATTATTTCAAACAGATGGGTATTAAATTTCAATCTTTCCAAGCCTGTGGGTGTCGTTGCTTGATCCATGGAAATCGTTTCAACGTATTTCCTACCTGGTATGCATAGAATTACCCCGATTTTATGTTTATTGCAAATAGGGAACGTTCATCTGTAAGTTTATGATCATTTCAAACAGATGGGTATTTAATTTCAATCTTTCTAAGCCTATGGGTGTCGTTGCTTGATCCATGGAAATCGTTTCAACGTATTTCCTACCTGGAATCCACTGATTTATCACGCTTCAATGATTATTATGACAAGGAGACGTTCACCTGTAGGTCTAGGTTCATTGAATAAAGTGGGTACTTGATATCCAAGCATATAGCACAGGATTTCCAAGTGTAACCTGCGAAGTATCCGTAGATTTATCTCGTTTCTACAATTATGACAACTCGGAAACATTCACCTGTACGTTTATGATTATTTCAAACAGATGGGTATTTAATTTCAATCTTTCTAAGCCTATGGGTATCGTGGATTTATCCATGGTAATCGTTCCCACGTGTTACCTACCTGGAATCCACTGATTTATCACGTTTCAATGATTATTGTAACAAGGAAACGTTCACCTGTAGGTCTAAGTTCATTGAATAAAGTGGGTACTTGATATCCAAGCGTATAGCACAGGATTTCCAAGTGTAACCTGCGAAGTATCCGTAGATTTATCTCGTTTCTGCAATTATGACAACTCGGAAACGTTCACCTGTAAGTTTATGATCACTTCAAACAGATACGTATTTAATTTCGACGTTGCTAACCCTATGGATATCGTTGATTTATCCATGGCAATTGTTCCCACGTTTTACCTACCTGGAATCCACAGATTTATCACGTTGCAATGATTATTGTAACTAGAAAACGTTCACCTGTTCGATTAAGTCCATTGAATAAAGTGGGTACTTGATATCCAAGCGTTTAGCACAGGATTTCTAAATGTAACCTACGTAGTATCCGTAGATTTATCACATTTCTATGATTATGACAACTCGGAAACGTTCACCTATACGTTTATGATCATTTCAAGCAAAAGGGTATTTAATTTCAATATTTCTAAGCCGATGGGTGTCGTTGCTTGATCCATGGAAATCGTTTCAACGTATTTCCTACCTGGTATGCATAGAATTACCCCGATTTTATGTTTATTGCAACTAGGAAACGTTCACCTGTAAGTTTATGATCACTTCAAACAGATACGTATTTAATTTCGACGTTGCTAACCCTATGGATATCGTTGATTTATCCATGGCAATTGTTCCCACGTTTTACCTACCTGGAATCCACAGATTTATCACGTTTCAATGATTATTGTAACTAGGAAACGTTCACCTGTACTTTTAAGTCTATTGAATAAAGTGGGTACTTGATATCCAAGCGTATAGCACAGGATTTCCAAGTGTAACCTACGAAGTATCCGTAGATTTATCTCGTTTCTACGATTATGACAACTCGGAAACGTTCACCTGTACGTTTATGATTATTTCAAATAGATGGGTATGTAATTTCAATCTTTCTAAGCCTATGGGTGTCGTTGCTTGATCCATGGAAATCGTTTCAACGTATTTCCTACCTGGAATCCATAGATTTATCACGTTTCAATGATTATTGTAACAAAGAAACGTTCACTTGTAGGTCTAAGTTCATTGAATAAAGTGGGTACTTGATATCTAAGCGTATAGCACAGGATTTCCAAGTGTAACCTACGAAGTATCCGTAGATTTATCTCGTTTCTACGATTCTGACAACTCGGAAACGTTCACCTGTACGTTTATGATTATTTTAAATAGATGGGTATTTAATTTCAATCTTTCTAAGCCCATGGGTGTCGTTGCTTGATCCATGGAAATCGGTTCGACGTATTTCCTACCTGGAATCCATAGATTTATCACGTTTCAATGATTATTGTAACTAGGAAACGTTCACCTGTAGGTTTAAGTCCATTGAACAAAATGGGTACTTGATATCTACGCGTTTAACACAGGATTTCCAACTGTAACCTACGTAGTATCCGTAGATTTATCTCGTTTCTACGATTATGACAACTCGGAAACGTTCACCTGTACGTTTATGATTATTTCAAACAGATGGGTATTAAATTTCAATTTTTCTAAGCCTATGGGTTTCGTTGCTTGATCCATGGAAGTCGTATCAACGTATTTCCTACCTGGTATGCATAGTATTACCACGATTTTATGTTCATTGCAACTAGGGAACGTTCACCTGTAAGTTCATGATCATTTCAAGCAGATGGGAATTTAATTTCGACCTTGCTAACCCTATGGGTATCGTTGATTTAGCTATGGAAGTCGTTTTCACGTGTTACCTACCGGAATCCACAGATTTATCACGTTTCAATGATTATTGTAACTAGATAACGTTCACCTGTAGTTTTAAGTCTATTGAATAAAGTGGGTGTTTGATATCCAAGCGTTTATCACATGATTTCCAACTCTAACCTACGTAGTATCCGTAGATTTATCACATTTCTATGATTATGACAACTCGGAAATGTTCACCTGTAACTTTATGATCATTTCAAACAGATGGGTATTTAATTTCGACCTTGCTAACCCTATGGGTATCGTGGATTTATCCACGGTAATCGTTCCCACGTGTTACCTACCTGGAATCCACTGATTTATCACGTTTCAATGATTATTGTAACAAGGAAACGTTCACCTGTAGTTTTAAGACTTTTGAATAAAGTGGGTACTTGATATCCAAGCGTATAGCACAGGATTTCCAAGTGTAACCTACGGAGTATCCGTAGATTTATCTCGTTTCTACGATTATGACAACTCGGAAACGTTCACCTGTACGTTTATGATTATTTCAAACAGATGGGTATTTAATTTCAATCGTTCTAAGCCTACGGGTGTCGTTGCTTGATCCATGGAAATCGTTTCAACGTATTTCCTACCTAGAATCCATATCACGTTGAAACGTGATGATTTATCACGTTTCAATGATTATTGTAACTACGAAACGTTCACCTGTAGGTTTAAGTCCATTGAATAAAGTGGGTACTTGATATCCACGCGTTTAACACAGGATTTCCAAGTGTAACCTACGTAGTATCCGTAGATTTATCACGTTTCTATGATTATGACAACTCGGAAACGTTCACCTCTATGTTTATGATCATTTCAAACAAATGGGTATATAATTTCGACCTTGCTAACCCTATGGGTATCGTTGATTTAGCTATGGAAGTCGTTTTCACGTGTTACCTACCGGAATCCACAGATTTATCACGTTTCAATGATTATTGTAACTAGGAAACGTTCACCTGTAGTTTTAAGTCTATTGAATAAAGTGGGTGTTTGATATCCAAGCGTTTATCACATGATTTCCAACTGTAACCTACCTAGTATCCGTAGATTTATCACATTTCTATGATTATGACAACTCGGAAATGTTCACCTGTAACTTTATGATCATTTCAAACAGATGGGTATTTAATTTCGACCTTGCTAACCCTATGGGTATCGTGGATTTATCCACGGTAATCGTTCCCACGTGTTACCTACCTGGAATCCCCTGATTTATCACGTTTCAATGATTATTGTAAATAGGAAACGTTCACCTGTAGTTTTAAGACTATTGAATAAAGTGGGTATTTGATATCCAAGCGTTTATCACAGGATTTCCAATTGTAACCTACGAAGTATCCGTAGATTTCTCTCGTTTCTATGATTATGACAACTCGGAAACGGTCACCTCTATGTTTATGATTATTTCAAACAGATGGGTATTAAATTTCAATTTTTCTAAGCCTATGGGTTTCGTTGCTTGATCCATGGAAGTCGTATCAACGTATTTCCTACCTGGAATCCATAGATTTATCACGTTTCAATGATTATTGATATATAATTTCGACCTTGCTAACCCTATGGGTATCGTGGATTTAGCTATGGAAGTCGATTCCACGTGTTACCTACCTGGAATCCACAGATTTATCACGTTTCAATGATTATTGTAACAAGGAAACGTTCACCTGTAAGTCTAAGTTCATTGAATAAAGTTGGTACTTGATATCCAAGTGTATAGCACAGGATTTCCAAGTGTAACCTACGAAGTAACCGTAGATTTATCACGTTTCTATGATTCTGACAACTCGGAAACGTTCACCTGTACGTTTATCATCCTTTCAAACAGATGGGTATTTAATTTCTACCTTGCTAACCCTATGGGTATCGTGGATTTATCCATGGAAGTCGTTTCCACGTGTTACCTCCCGGAAAATACAGATTTATCACGTTTCAATGATTATTGTAACTAGGAAACGTTCCCCTGTAGTTTTAAGTCTATTGAATGAAGTGGGTGTTTGATATCCAAGCGTTTATCACAGGATTTCCACCTGTAACCTACGTAGTATCCGTAGATTTATCACATTTCTATGATTATGACAACTCAGAAACGTTCACCTGTACGTTTATGATTATTTCAAACAGATGGGTATCAAATTTCAATCTTTCCAAGCCTATGGGTGTAGTTGCTTGATCCATGCAAATCGTTTCAACGCATTTACTACCTGGTATGCATAGAATTACCCCGATTTTATGTTTATTGCAACTAGGTAACGTTCACCTGTAAGTTTATGATCATTTAAAACAGATGGGTATTTAATTTCGACCTTGCTAACCCTATGGGTATCGTGGATTTATCCATGGTAATCGTTCCTACGTGTTACCTACCTGGAATCGACTGATTTATTACGTTTCAATGATTATTGTAACAAGGAAACGTTCACCTGTAGTTTTAAGTCTATTGAATAAAGTGGGTATTTGATATCCAAGCGTTCAGCACAGAATTTCCAACTGTAACCTACGTAGTATCCGTAGATTTATCACGTTTCTATGATTATGACCACTCGGTAACGTTCACCTCTACGTTTATGATCATTTCAAACAAATGCGTATATAATTTCGACCTTTCTATGCATATGGGTATCGTTGATTTAGCTATGGAAGTCGTTTTCACGTGTTACCTACCTGGAATCCACAGATTTATCACGTTTCAATGATTATTGTAAATAGGAAACGTTCACCTGTAGTTTTAAGTCTATTGAATAAAGTGGTTATTTGATATCCAAGCGTTCAGCACAGGATTCCCAAGGGTAACCTACGAAGTATCCGTAGATTTATCTCGTTTCTGCAATTATGACAACTCGGAAACGTTCACCGGTACGTTTATGATTATTTCAAACAGATGGGTAATTAATTTCTACCTTGCTAACCCTATGGGTATCGTGGATTTATCCATGGTAATCGTTCCCACGTGTTACCTACCTGGAATCCACTGATTTATCACGTTTCAATGATTATTGTAACAAGGAACGTTCACCTGTAGGTCTAAGTTCATTGAATAAAGTGGGTACTTGATATCCAACCGTATAGCACAGGATTTCCAAGTGTAACCTACGAAGTATCCGTAGATTTATCTCGTTTCTACAATTATGACAACTCGGAAACGTTCACCTGTACTATTATGATTATTTCAAACAGATGGGTATTTTATTTCAATCTTTCTAAGCCTGTGGGTGTCGTTGCTTGATCCATGGAAATCGTTTCAACGTATTTCCTACCTGGAATCCATAGATTTATCACGTTTCAATGATTATTGTAACTAGGAAGCGTTTACCTGTAGGTTTAAATTATTGAATAAAGTGGGTACTTGATATCCACGCGTTTGACACAGGATTTCCAAGTGTAACCTACGTAGTATCCGTAGATTTATCACGTATCTATGATTATGACAACTCGGTAACGTTCACCTCTACGTTTATGATCATTTCAAACAGATGGGTATTTAATTTCGACCTTGCTAACCCTATGGGTATCGTGGATTTATCCATGGTAATCGTTCCCACGTGTTACCTACCTGGAATCCACTGATTTATCACGTTTCAATGATTATTGTAACAAGGAAACGTTCACCTGTAGGTCTAAGTTCATTGAATAAAGTGGGTACTTGATATCCAACCGTATAGCACAGGATTTCCAAGTGTAACCTGCGAAGTATCCGTAGATTTATCTCGTTTCAACAATTATGACAACTCGGAAACGTTCACCTGTACGTTTATGATTATTTCAAACAGATGGGTATTAAATTTCAATCTTTCCAAGCCTGTGGGTGTCGTTGCTTGATCCATGGAAATCGTTTCAACGTATTTCCTACCTGGTATGCATAGAATTACCCCGATTTTAGGTTTATTGCAAATAGGGAACGTTCACCTGTAAGTTTATGATCATTTCAAACAGATGGGTATTTAATTTCGACCTTGCTAACCCTATGGGTATCGTGGATTTATCCATGGTAATCGTTCCCACGCGTTACCTACCTGGAATCCACTGATTTATCACGTTTCAATGATTATTGTATCAAGGAAACGTTCACCTGTAGGTCTAAGTTCATTGAATAAAGTGGGTACTTGATATCCAAGCGTATAGCACAGGATTTCCAAGGGTAACCTACGAAGTATCCGTAGATTTATCTCGTTTCTGCAATTATGACAACTCGGAAACGTTCACCGGTACGTTTATGATTATTTCAAACAGATGGGTATTTAATTTCAATCTTTCTAAGCCTATGGGTGTCGTTGCTTGATCCATGGAAATCGTTTCAACGTATTTCCTACCTGGAATCCACTGATTTATCACGTTTCAATGATTATTATGACAAGGAGACGTTCACCTGTAGGTCTAGGTTCATTGAATAAAGTGGGTACTTGATATCCAAGCATATAGCACAGGATTTCCAAGTGTAACCTGCAAAGTATCCGTAGATTTATCTCGTTTCTACAATTATGACAACTCGGAAACATTCACCTGTACGTTTATGATTATTTCAAACAGATGGGTATTTAATTTCAATCTTTCTAAGCCTATGGGTATCGTGGATTTATCCATGGTAATCGTTCCCACGTGTTACCTACCTGGAATCCACTGATTTATCACGTTTCAATGATTATTGTAACAAGGAAACGTTCACCTGTAGGTCTAAGTTCATTGAATAAAGTGGGTACTTGATATCCAAGCGTATAGCACAGGATTTCCAAGTGTAACCTGCGAAGTATCCGTAGATTTATCTCGTTTCTGCAATTATGACAACTCGGAAACGTTCACCGGTACGTTTATGATTATTTCAAACAGATATGTATTTAATTTCGACGTTGCTAACCCTATGGGTATCGTTGCTTGATCCATGGAAATCGTTCCCACGTGTTACCTACCTGGAATCCACTGATTTATCACGTTTCAATGATTATTGTAACAAGGAAACGTTCACCTGTAGGTCTAAGTTCATTGAATAAAGTGGGTACTTGATATCCAACCGTATAGCACAGGATTTCCAAGTGTAACCTACGAAGTATCCGTAGATTTATCTCGTTTCTACAATTATGACAACTCGGAAACGTTCACCTGTACGATTATGATTATTTCAAACAGATGGGTATTTTATTTCAATCTTTCTAAGCCTGTGGGTGTCGTTGCTTGATCCATGGAAATCGTTTCAACGTATTTCCTACCTGGAATCCATAGATTTATCACGTTTCAATGATTATTGTAACTAGGAAGCGTTTACCTGTAGGTTTAAATTATTGAATAAAGTGGGTACTTGATATCCACGCGTTTGACACAGGATTTCCAAGTGTAACCTACGTAGTATCCGTAGATTTATCACGTATCTATGATTATGACAACGCGGTAACGTTCACCTCTACGTTTATGATCATTTCAAACAAATGGGTATAGAATTTCGACCTTTCTAAGCATATGGGTATCGTTGATGTAGCTATGGAAGTCGTTTCCACGTGTTACCTACCTGGAATCCACAGATTTATCACGTTGCAATGATTATTGTAACTAGAAAACGTTCACCTGTTCGATTAAGTCCATTGAATAAAGTGGGTACTTGATATCCAAGCGTTTAGCACAGGATTTCTAAATGTAACCTACGTAGTATCCGTAGATTTATCACATTTCTATGATTATGACAACTCGGAAACGTTCACCTATACGTTTATGATCATTTCAAGCAAAAGGGTATTTAATTTCAATATTTCTAAGCCGATGGGTGTCGTTGCTTGATCCATGGAAATCGTTTCAACGTATTTCCTACCTGGTATGCATAGAATTACCCCGATTTTATGTTTATTGCAACTAGGAAACGTTCACCTGTAAGTTTATGATCACTTCAAACAGATATGTATTTAATTTCGACGTTGCTAACCCTATGGATATCGTTGATTTATCCATGGCAATTGTTCCCACGTCTTACCTACCTGGAATCCACAGATTTATCACGTTTCAATGATTATTGTAACTAGGAAACGTTCACCTGTAGTTTTAAGTCTATTGAATAAAGTGGGTACTTGATATCCAAGCGTATAGCACAGGATTTCCAAGTGTAACCTACGAAGTATCCGTAGATTTATCTCGTTTCTACGATTATGACAACTCGGAAACGTTCACCTGTACGTTTATGATTATTTCAAATAGATGGGTATGTAATTTCAATCTTTCTAAGCCTATGGGTGTCGTTGCTTGATCCATGGAAATCGTTTCAACGTATTTCCTACCTGGAATCCATAGATTTATCACGTTTCAATGATTATTGTAACAAGGAAACGTTCACCTGTAGGTCTAAGTTCATTGAATAAAGTGGGTACTTGATATCTAAGCGTATAGCACAGGATTTCCAAGTGTAACCTACGTAGTATCCGTAGATTTATCACGTTTCTATGATTATGACAACTCGGAAACGTTCACCTCTATGTTTATGATCATTTCAAACAAATGGGTATATAATTTCGACCTTGCTAACCCTATGGGTATCGTTGATTTAGCTATGGAAGTCGTTTTCACGTGTTACCTACCGGAATCCACAGATTTATCACGTTTCAATGATTATTGTAACTAGGAAACGTTCACCTGTAGTTTTAAGTCTATTGAATAAAGTGGGTATTTGATATCCAAGCGTTCAGCACAGGATTTCCAACTGTAACCCACGTAGTATCCGTAGATTTATTATTTTTCTATGATTATGACAACTCGACAACGTTCACCTCTACGTTTATGATCATTTCAAACAAATGGGTATTTAATTTCGACCTTGCTAACCCTATGGGTATCGTTGATTTAGCTATGGAAGACGTTTTCACGTGTTACCTACCGGAATCCACAGATTTATCACGTTTCAATGATTATTGTAAATAGGAAACGTTCACCTGTAGTTTTAAGTCTATTGAATAAAGTGGGTATTTGATATCCAAGCGTTCAGCACAGAATTTCCAACTGTAACCTACGTAGTATCCGTAGATTTATCACGTTTCTATGATTATGACAACTCGGTAACGTTCACCTCTACGTTTATGATCATTTCAAACAAATGCGTATATAATTTCGACCTTTCTATGCATATGGGTATCGTTGATTTAGCTATGGAAGTCGTTTTCACGTGTTACCTACCTGGAATCCACAGATTTATCACGTTTCAATGATTATTGTAAATAGGAAACGTTCACCTGTAGTTTTAAGTCTATTGAATAAAGTGGGTATTTGATATCCAAGCGTTCAGCACAGGATTTCCAACTGTAACCCACGTAGTATCCGTAGATTTATTATTTTTCTATGATTATGACAACTCGACAACGTTCACCTCTACGTTTATGATCATTTCAAACAAATGGGTATTTAATTTCGACCTTGCTAACCCTATGGGTATCGTTGATTTAGCTATGGAAGACGTTTTCACGTGTTACCTACCGGAATCCACAGATTTATCACGTTTCAATGATTATTGTAAATAGGAAACGTTCACCTGTAGTTTTAAGTCTATTGAATAAAGTGGGTATTTGATATCCAAGCGTTCAGCACAGAATTTCCAACTGTAACCTACGTAGTATCCGTAGATTTATCACGTTTCTATGATTATGACAACTCGGTAACGTTCACCTCTACGTTTATGATCATTTCAAACAAATGCGTATATAATTTCGACCTTTCTATGCATATGGGTATCGTTGATTTAGCTATGGAAGTCGTTTTCACGTGTTACCTACCTGGAATCCACAGATTTATCACGTTTCAATGATTATTGTAAATAGGAAACGTTCACCTGTAGTTTTAAGTCTATTGAATATAGTGGGTATTTGATATCCAAGCGTTCAGCACAGAATTTCCAACTGTAACCTACGTAGTATCCGTAGATTTATCACGTTTCTATGATTATGACAACTCGGAAACGGTCACCTCTATGTTTATGATCATTTCAAACAAATGGGTATTTAATTTCGACCTTGCTAACCATATGGGTATCGTTGATTTATCCATGGCAATTGTTCCCACGTCTTACCTACCTGGAATCCACAGATTTATCACGTTTAAATGATTATTGTAACTAGGAAACGTTCACCTGTAGTTTTAAGTCTATTGAATAAAGTGGGTACATGATATCCAAGCGTATAGTACAGGATTTCCAAGTGTAACCTACGAAGTATCCGTAGATTTATATCGTTTCTATGATTATGACAACTCGGAAACGTTCACCTGTACGTATATGATTATTTCAAACAGATGGGTATCAAATGTCAATCTTTCCAAGCCTATGGGTGTAGTTGCTTGATCCATGCAAATCGTTTCAACGTATTTACTACCTGGTATGCATAGAATTACCCCGATTTTATGTTTATTGTAACTAGGAAACGTTCACCTGTAGTTTTAAGACTATTGAATAAAGTGGGTATTTGATATCAAAGCGTTTATCACAGGATTTCCAATTGTAACCTACGAAGTATCCGTAGATTTCTCTCGTTTCTATGATTATGACAACTCGGAAACGTTCAACTGTACGTTTATGATTATTTCAAACAGATGGGTATTAAATTTAAATTTTTCTAAGCCTATGGGTTTCGTTGCTTGATCCATGGAAGTCGTATCAACGTATTTCCTACCTGGAATCCATAGATTTATCACGTTTCAATGATTATTGATATATAATTTCGACCTTGCTAACCCTATGGGTATCGTGGATTTAGCTATGGAAGACGATTCCACGTGTTACCTACCTGGAATCCACAGATTTATCACGTTTCAATGATTATTGTAACAAGGAAACGTTCACCTGTAAGTCTAAGTTCATTGAATAAAGTTGGTACTTGATATCCAAGTGTATAGCACAGGATTTCCAAGTGTAACCTACGAAGTATCCGTAGATTTATCTCGTTTCTGCAATTATGACAACTCGGAAACGTTCACCGGTACGTTTATGATTATTTCAAACAGATATGTATTTAATTTCGACGTTGCTAACCCTATGGGTATCGTTGCTTGATCCATGGAAATCGTTCCCACGTGTTACCTACCTGGAATCCACTGATTTATCACGTTTCAATGATTATTGTAACAAGGAAACGTTCACCTGTAGGTCTAAGTTCATTGAATAAAGTGGGTACTTGATATCCAACCGTATAGCACAGGATTTCCAAGTGTAACCTACGAAGTATCCGTAGATTTATCTCGTTTCTACAATTATGACAACTCGGAAACGTTCACCTGTACGATTATGATTATTTCAAACAGATGGGTATTTTATTTCAATCTTTCTAAGCCTGTGGGTGTCGTTGCTTGATCCATGGAAATCGTTTCAACGTATTTCCTACCTGGAATCCATAGATTTATCACGTTTCAATGATTATTGTAACTAGGAAGCGTTTACCTGTAGGTTTAAATTATTGAATAAAGTGGGTATTTGATATCCAAGCGTTCAGCACAGGATTTCCAACTGTAACCCACGTAGTATCCGTAGATTTATTATTTTTCTATGATTATGACAACTCGACAACGTTCACCTCTACGTTTATGATCATTTCAAACAAATGGGTATTTAATTTCGACCTTGCTAACCCTATGGGTATCGTTGATTTAGCTATGGAAGAGGTTTTCACGTGTTACCTACCGGAATCCACAGATTTATCACGTTTCAATGATTATTGTAACTAGGAAACGTTCACCTGTAGTTTTAAGTCTATTGAATAAAGTGGGTGTTTGATATCCAAGCGTTTATCACATGATTTCCAACTGTAACCTACGTAGTATCCATAGATTTATCACATTTCTATGATTATGACAACTCGGAAATGTTCACCTGTAACTTTATGATCATTTCAAACAGATGGGTATTTAATTTCGACCTTGCTAACCCTATGGGTATCGTGGATTTATCCACGGTAATCGTTCCCACGTGTTACCTACCTGGAATCCCCTGATTTATCACGTTTCAATGATTATTGTAAATAGGAAACGTTCACCTGTAGTTTTAAGTCTATTGAATAAAGTGGGTATTTGATATCCAAGCGTTCAGCACAGAATTTCCAACTGTAACCTACGTAGTATCCGTAGATTTATCACGTTTCTATGATTATGACAACTCGACAACGTTCACCTCTACGTTTATGATCATTTCAAACAAATGGGTATTTAATTTCGACCTTGCTAACCCTATGGGTATCGTTGATTTAGCTATGGAAGACGTTTTCACGTGTTACCTACCGGAATCCACAGATTTATCACGTTTCAATGATTATTGTAAATAGGAAACGTTCACCTGTAGTTTTAAGTCTATTGAATAAAGTGGGTATTTGATATCCACGCGTTCAGCACAGAATTTCCAACTGTAACCTACGTAGTATCCGTAGATTTATCACGTTTCTATGATTATGACAACTCGGAAACGGTCACCTCTATGTTTATGATCATTTCAAGCAAATGGGTATTTAATTTCGACCTTGCTAACCATATGGGTATCGTTGATTTATCCATGGCAATTGTTCCCACGTCTTACCTACCTGGAATCCACAGATTTATCACGTTTAAATGATTATTGTAACTAGGAAGCGTTTACCTGTAGGTTTAAATTATTGAATAAAGTGGGTACTTGATATCCACGCGTTTGACACAGGATTTCCAAGTGTAACCTACGTAGTATCCGTAGATTTATCACGTATCTATGATTATGACAACGCGGTAACGTTCACCTCTACGTTTATGATCATTTCAAACAAATGGGTATAGAATTTCGACCTTTCTAAGCATATGGGTATCGTTGATGTAGCTATGGAAGTCGTTTCCACGTGTTACCTACCTGGAATCCACAGATTTATCACGTTGCAATGATTATTGTAACTAGAAAACGTTCACCTGTTCGATTAAGTCCATTGAATAAAGTGGGTACTTGATATCCAAGCGTTTAGCACAGGATTTCTAAATGTAACCTACGTAGTATCCGTAGATTTATCACATTTCTATGATTATGACAACTCGGAAACGTTCACCTATACGTTTATGATCATTTCAAGCAAAAGGGTATTTAATTTCAATATTTCTAAGCCGATGGGTGTCGTTGCTTGATCCATGGAAATCGTTTCAACGTATTTCCTACCTGGTATGCATAGAATTACCCCGATTTTATGTTTATTGCAACTAGGAAACGTTCACCTGTAAGTTTATGATCACTTCAAACAGATATGTATTTAATTTCGACGTTGCTAACCCTATGGATATCGTTGATTTATCCATGGCAATTGTTCCCACGTCTTACCTACCTGGAATCCACAGATTTATCACGTTTCAATGATTATTGTAACTAGGAAACGTTCACCTGTACTTTTAAGTCTATTGAATAAAGTGGGTACTTGATATCCAAGCGTATAGCACAGGATTTTCAAGTGTAACCTACGAAGTATCCGTAGATTTATCTCGTTTCTACGATTATGACAACTCGGAAACGTTCACCTGTACGTTTATGATTATTTCAAATAGATGGGTATGTAATTTCAATCTTTCTAAGCCTATGGGTGTCGTTGCTTGATCCATGGAAATCGTTTCAACGTATTTCCTACCTGGAATCCATAGATTTATCACGTTTCAATGATTATTGTAACAAGGAAACGTTCACCTGTAGGTCTAAGTTCATTGAATAAAGTGGGTACTTGATATCTAAGCGTATAGCACAGGATTTCCAAGTGTAACCTACGAAGTATCCGTAGATTTATCTCGTTTCTACGATTCTGACAACTCGGAAACGTTCACCTGTACGTTTATGATTATTTTAAATAGATGGGTATTTAATTTCAATCTTTCTAAGCCCATGGGTGTCGTTGCTTGATCCATGGAAATCGGTTCGACGTATTTCCTACCTGGAATCCATAGATTTATCACGTTTCAATGATTATTGTAACTAGGAAACGTTCACCTGTAGGTTTAAGTCCATTGAACAAAATGGGTACTTGATATCTACGCGTTTAACACATGATTTCCAACTGTAACCTACGTAGTATCCGTAGATTTATCTCGTTTCTACGATTATGACAACTCGGAAACGTTCACCTGTACGTTTATGATTATTTCAAACAGATGGGTATTAAATTTCAATTTTTCTAAGCCTATGGGTTTCGTTGCTTGATCCATGGAAGTCGTATCAACGTATTTCCTACCTGGTATGCATAGAATTACCACGATTTTATGTTCATTGCAACTAGGGAACGTTCACCTGTAAGTTCATGATCATTTCAAGCAGATGGGAATTTAATTTCGACCTTGCTAACCCTATGGGTATCGTTGATTTAGCTATGGAAGTCGTTTTCACGTGTTACCTACCGGAATCCACAGATTTATCACGTTTCAATGATTATTGTAACTAGATAACGTTCACCTGTAGTTTTAAGTCTATTGAATAAAGTGGGTACTTGATATCCAAGCGTATAGCACAGGATTTCCAAGTGTAACCTACGTAGTATCCGTAGATTTATCACGTTTCTATGATTATGACAACTCGGAAACGTTCACCTCTATGTTTATGATCATTTCAAACAAATGGGTATTTAATTTCGACCTTGCTAACCATATGGGTATCGTGGATTTATCCATGGTAATCGTTCCCACGTGTTACCTACCTGGAATCCACAGATTTATCACGTTTCAATGATTATTGTAACTAGGAAACGTTCACCTGTAGTTTTAAGTCTATTGAATAAAGTGGGTATTTGATATCCAAGCGTTCAGCACAGAATTTCCAACTGTAACCTACGTAGTATCCGTAGATTTATCACGTTTCTATGATTATGAAAACTCGGTAACTTTCACCTCTACGTTTATGATCATTTCAAACAAATGGGTATATAATTTCGACCTTGCTAACCCTATGGATATCGTTGATTTATCCATGGCAATTGTTCCCACGTCTTACCTACCTGGAATCCACAGATTTATCACGTTTCAATGATTATTGTAACTAGGAAACGTTCACCTGTACTTTTAAGTCTATTGAATAAAGTGGGTACTTGATATCCAAGCGTATAGCACAGGATTTTCAAGTGTAACCTACGAAGTATCCGTAGATTTATCTCGTTTCTACGATTATGACAACTCGGAAACGTTCACCTGTACGTTTATGATTATTTCAAATAGATGGGTATGTAATTTCAATCTTTCTAAGCCTATGGGTGTCGTTGCTTGATCCATGGAAATCGTTTCAACGTATTTCCTACCTGGAATCCATAGATTTATCACGTTTCAATGATTATTGTAACAAGGAAACGTTCACCTGTAGGTCTAAGTTCATTGAATAAAGTGGGTACTTGATATCTAAGCGTATAGCACAGGATTTCCAAGTGTAACCTACGAAGTATCCGTAGATTTATCTCGTTTCTACGATTCTGACAACTCGGAAACGTTCACCTGTACGTTTATGATTATTTTAAATAGATGGGTATTTAATTTCAATCTTTCTAAGCCCATGGGTGTCGTTGCTTGATCCATGGAAATCGGTTCGACGTATTTCCTACCTGGAATCCATAGATTTATCACGTTTCAATGATTATTGTAACTAGGAAACGTTCACCTGTAGGTTTAAGTCCATTGAACAAAATGGGTACTTGATATCTACGCGTTTAACACATGATTTCCAACTGTAACCTACGTAGTATCCGTAGATTTATCTCGTTTCTACGATTATGACAACTCGGAAACGTTCACCTGTACGTTTATGATTATTTCAAACAGATGGGTATTAAATTTCAATTTTTCTAAGCCTATGGGTTTCGTTGCTTGATCCATGGAAGTCGTATCAACGTATTTCCTACCTGGTATGCATAGAATTACCACGATTTTATGTTCATTGCAACTAGGGAACGTTCACCTGTAAGTTCATGATCATTTCAAGCAGATGGGAATTTAATTTCGACCTTGCTAACCCTATGGGTATCGTTGATTTAGCTATGGAAGTCGTTTTCACGTGTTACCTACCGGAATCCACAGATTTATCACGTTTCAATGATTATTGTAACTAGATAACGTTCACCTGTAGTTTTAAGTCTATTGAATAAAGTGGGTACTTGATATCCAAGCGTATAGCACAGGATTTCCAAGTGTAACCTACGTAGTATCCGTAGATTTATCACGTTTCTATGATTATGACAACTCGGAAACGTTCACCTCTATGTTTATGATCATTTCAAACAAATGGGTATTTAATTTCGACCTTGCTAACCATATGGGTATCGTGGATTTATCCATGGTAATCGTTCCCACGTGTTACCTACCTGGAATCCACAGATTTATCACGTTTCAATGATTATTGTAACTAGGAAACGTTCACCTGTAGTTTTAAGTCTATTGAATAAAGTGGGTATTTGATATCCAAGCGTTCAGCACAGAATTTCCAACTGTAACCTACGTAGTATCCGTAGATTTATCACGTTTCTATGATTATGAAAACTCGGTAACTTTCACCTCTACGTTTATGATCATTTCAAACAAATGGGTATATAATTTCGACCTTGCTAACCCTATGGGTATCGTTGATTTAGCTATGGAAGTCGTTTTCACGTGTTACCTACCGGAATCCACAGATTTATCACGTTTCAATGATTATTGTAACTAGGAAACGTTCACCTGTAGTTTTAAGTTGTGAACTGACCATTGGGATATTCCCAAAGGATTTCCCAAAAGGAAAATCCAAAGGGAAACCGCAACGATCAGCCCTTTGGACAACAAGCCACAGGCACCAGCGCAAATGACACGAGGCCAAACCGACCCGAGCGCCACCGAATGCGCAAAGGCCAGCAAGAGGCCGTACGGCCGCAGCAGCGCCATATAAATACTCCCGCGGGAGTTTCAAACGTCAGTCTTTACAATCAATGTAACACAATCGCTTCGTAGAACAAATATATTTAAATAAACCTACACAGATTATAAATACATTGTAATAATTATCTCCGCACAGTATTTCGCGAAAGTTTACTAAAATAAATTCTTTATTTTAATTCATATAACAGTGTGTCACTTAATTTCAAACATCTGTTGAATTCCTAAATAAAGGTGTTTTCCTGTTTGCACATAACAAACAGGTGGCGACCGTAATTGAAGGGTACAAAAAACCATTCGACAATCTAGCACTAACACGGCAGTGCTCACTATCTAAAGGATTGTCTACTTACATGGCGACCGTGACAGGACGACATAGATATACTTAGTGTCGTACCCACAGTTTCTCTAAATTTAAAAAAAAAAAGGTCACAAAGAGAATAATATAATCCACAACTTCTTGTTGAGTGAGTGCCACAGACTAAATCCAACCTTGTACGATGGACTCAGGAGAAACCAACCACCAAGAGGATAATTTTAATCTACCCGCAGCAGATGTACTAGGGGTACCTGTCACCGCAAGGGAGGAAAGACAGCGTCGAAGAGCCCAGGTACAAGAAAATCCCAATACACAAGAAGTCAACAACGGAGGACGAGGCAGAGGTGCAAGAAAGAAGATTCCACTCAACCCTCCAGGAAATCCCCTGAATAGTCTGAACACAGTGTCCGAATCAGAGGAGGAAGCTGCCGGAGGACAATTACCACCTACCCATCCAGGTCAAATTCCACCAATCTCACAAAACTATCAAAATATGATAATGGAGGAGATGAGAAGGCAGTTTGAACAGATACGGATAGAGATGACTAATAGAGATCAACAAACACAAAGGCAAATTGCACAAATGCAGAATGACATTGTGCAATATGGAAGAAGTCAACGAACGAATCCACAACCCAGTCAAAATTATCCAGAAGATGAAGAAATTCGTGCCCAGCTCACCCAACAAATGCAAAGAGGAGGGAACGAGAATCGAAGAACGTTACGTTTAATAAGAGAGACGTCAAGGATAAATAACCTCAAATTTGAAGGCAATGTTGTCAAGACCAACCCCCCAACCCTACTAAGAAACTTTGAAGAAAGTGCTATCAGTGAAGGATTGAATGAACGAGAGAAAATTGCTGCATTCAAACAAATCATGAGGGGCGAAGCCTATACATGGACAAGCACCGTGGAAGCCTATACATATCATCAGTTACGCCAAGAATTTTTAAACAAATATTGGAACCTACGTGTCCAAAGGATGATAGTGGACTACATTCTTGACGGCAAATATAATCCAAGCAAAGATCCCAGTATGGAGGGTTATTTTCGAAAGTGGGCGAACCTGGCACGTAATCTGGACCAACCAAGAGATGAAATCTGGATTGTTGAACATCTCAAACAACATTTCACTGAGAAAATCCAAGACAAGTTCGAGTTGAGGGAACCTCAGACCATTACTGAAGCAGCCACTCTATTACTGAAGCAAGACAAACCCAGTTTTGGCATCGAGGAATTTTCATACAAACGGAATAATGAGTACAAACCATACAACCATAGAGACCAAGCAGAAACCAATACGAAAACTCCTGAAAAAGGGAAAAATACCCAAGAAAAATTTCAACGGAACAATAGTAAAAATAAAAATTGGGATGGTCAAAGGTCAAGTGCAACACCGAAACCAACACAATTGAGAGCTTTAAAAGAAGAGTCTGAATCAGACATAGCCAGTGAAGCAGACGACTGGTATGATGACTACCAACCGGATGAAAGCGAGGAGGAAAAGGATCCACAGGAAGACGAACCAGCGATATGCACATTATTTGAAGAAAGTTCTAATGATGAGAATGAAAATTATGCCGAGACAAATAAAGTCATTTGTCCAGTGATCAATATCGAACTCTATGGCACCAGGATGTATGCTCTCCTCGATACTGGTGCACAGGTCTCCGCAATTTCACAAGCTGTTTTCCAAGATATAAAAATGAACTCCAAGGAAAAGATTCAAGAACTACCCACACTTAGTATCACAATCAAAGGGGCTCTTGGAGAGAAGACAAAAGTTAAACATCAAGTCTACCTGGACGTCAAAATAGCAGACCAAGTTTTTAGTCATCCACATGTGGTGATTAACAAACTCTCAAATCCTATGATTCTAGGATTTGATTTTATAAAGAAGAACAATATTATTATTCAACCCAAATCAAATAATATTATCATGGGAGATAATATTAGGTGTCCACTAGCAACCCGTGAACGAGGAATATGTTCTCTGGAGACCACACCGAATGCTAAAGAACGTCAGAAGGAAGTCGACCAACTATTTATGGACTTTGCTGACATCTTCAATAAAAAAACAGGAAAGATAGTTGGATACAAGCACCACATTAAAATGCATAACAAAAACCCGTTTCGAGGTTATGTTTACCAGCCCACCCAAGGAGAAGCTGAGGCTTTACGAGCAGAATTGTTAAAGTTGGAGAAACAGAAGATTATTAAACGAGCACCAACTCCATATCTAAACCCGTTAAGAGTAGTAAAAAAGAAGAATGGGGAAATGAGACCATGCCTTGATGGCCGATGGGCTAACAGACAGATGGATGCAGACCACGCAAGACCATTATCAATCGATGAACTTCTGTCTAAAATACAACACGCTGAATGGTTTACACAACTGGATATAAATAAAGCTTTCTGGACAATAGAATTGGACGAGGAAAGTCAACAATATACGGGTTTTCTCTTTGAAACACAAACCTATGTTTTCCAACGTCTCCCATTTGGGCTTAAAACTTCTGGTGCATCATTCATAAGAGCACTCAGTCAAGTTCTAGGGCCACGCTTAGAAAATATAGTAATCATCTACCTAGATGATATTCTAATATTTGCAAAAGAATGGTCAGAGATGATGAAGACCACCAGAGAAGTCCTCATGCAGTTAAGAAAGGGAGGATTAACTGTCAATAAAGAGAAATCCAGAATCGGAGTGAAAGAAGTCATTTTCTTGGGCCACGTCATCAGTGAACATAAAATTCGCATGACAGAGGAAACAAAAAATGCTATCCTAAATTTTCCCATACCAAAAGGAAAAAAACAACTGCAAGGTTTTCTCGGTTTAGCTAATTGGGACAGAAAATTTATCCCAGGGCTCGCAGAAAAAACAAGGCCACTAGAAAAACTTCTCAAGAAGGACGTCAAGTTCAAGTGGGAAGAAGAGCAACAAGTCGCAATGGAACATATTAAAAAAAAGTTTTGCGGAAGCCCCACAACTGTACCTGATGAAACAAGATTCTCAACTGGGAATAGAGACGGATGCATCCTGTGTGGGTCTAGGAGCCCTGAAGATGAGGTTGCCGATGAAAAATGTCCACTGCAACTACCTCCATAACCCAGGATACAGCAGAATTTTCCTCGGCAGGCGGGCGTGTGAACTGACCATTGGGATATTCCCAAAGGATTTCCCAAAAGGAAAATCCAAAGGGAAACCGCAACGATCAGCCCTTTGGACAACAAGCCACAGGCACCAGCGCAAATGACACGAGGCCAAACCGACCCGAGCGCCACCGAATGCGCAAAGGCCAGCAAGAGGCCGTACGGCCGCAGCAGCGCCATATAAATACTCCCGCGGGAGTTTCAAACGTCAGTCTTTACAATCAATGTAACACAATCGCTTCGTAGAACAAATATATTTAAATAAACCTACACAGATTATAAATACATTGTAATAATTATCTCCGCACAGTATTTCGCGAAAGTTTACTAAAATAAATTCTTTATTTTAATTCATATAACAGTGTGTCACTTAATTTCAAACATCTGTTGAATTCCTAAATAAAGGTGTTTTCCTGTTTGCACATAACAAACAGGTGGCGACCGTAATTGAAGGGTACAAAAAACCATTCGACAATCTAGCACTAACACGGCAGTGCTCACTATCTAAAGGATTGTCTACTTACAAAGTCTATTGAATAAAGTGGGTATTTGATATCCAAGCGTTCAGCACAGGATTTCCAACTGTAACCCACGTAGTATCCGTAGATTTATTATTTTTCTATGATTATGACAACTCGACAACGTTCACCTCTACGTTTATGATCATTTCAAACAAATGGGTATTTAATTTCGACCTTGCTAACCCTATGGGTATCGTTGATTTAGCTATGGAAGACGTTTTCACGTGTTACCTACCGGAATCCACAGATTTATCACGTTTCAATGATTATTGTAACTAGGAAACGTTCACCTGTAGTTTTAAGTCTATTGAATAAAGTGGGTATTTGATATCCAAGCGTTCAGCACAGGATTTCCAACTGTAACCCACGTAGTATCCGTAGATTTATTATTTTTCTATGATTATGACAACTCGACAACGTTCACCTCTACGTTTATGATCATTTCAAACAAATGGGTATTTAATTTCGACCTTGCTAACCCTATGGGTATCGTTGATTTAGCTATGAAAGACGTTTTCACGTGTTACCTACCGGAATCCACAGATTTATCACGTTTCAATGATTATTGTAACTAGGAAACGTTCACCTGTAGTTTTAAGTCTATTGAATAAAGTGGGTGTTTGATATCCAAGCGTTTATCACATGATTTCCAACTGTAACCTACGTAGTATCCGTAGATTTATCACATTTCTATGATTATGACAACTCGGAAATGTTCACCTGTAACTTTATGATCATTTCAAACAGATGGGTATTTAATTTCGACCTTGCTAACCCTATGGGTATCGTGGATTTATCCACGGTAATCGTTCCCACGTGTTACCTACCTGGAATCCCCTGATTTATCACGTTTCAATGATTATTGTAAATAGGAAACGTTCACCTGTAGTTTTAAGTCTATTGAATAAAGTGGGTATTTGATATCCAAGCGTTCAGCACAGAATTTCCAACTGTAACCTACGTAGTATCCGTAGATTTATCACGTTTCTATGATTATGACAACTCGGTAACGTTCACCTCTACGTTTATGATCATTTCAAACAAATGCGTATATAATTTCGACCTTTCTATGCATATGGGTATCGTTGATTTAGCTATGGAAGTCGTTTTCACGTGTTACCTACCTGGAATCCACAGATTTATCACGTTTAAATGATTATTGTAACTAGGAAACGTTCACCTGTAGTTTTAAGTCTATTGAATAAAGTGGGTACATGATATCCAAGCGTATAGCACAGGATTTCCAAGTGTAACCTACGAAGTATCCGTAGATTTATATCGTTTCTATGATTATGACAACTCGGAAACGTTCACCTGTACGTATATGATTATTTCAAACAGATGGGTATCAAATGTCAATCTTTCCAAGCCTATGGGTGTAGTTGCTTGATCCATGCAAATCGTTTCAACGTATTTACTACCTGGTATGCATAGAATTACCCCGATTTTATGTTTATTGCAACTAGGAAACGTTCACCTGTAAGTTTATGATCACTTCAAACAGATATGTATTTAATTTCGACGTTGCTAACCCTATGGATATCGTTGATTTATCCATGGCAATTGTTCCCACGTCTTACCTACCTGGAATCCACAGATTTATCACGTTTCAATGATTATTGTAACTAGGAAACGTTCACCTGTACTTTTAAGTCTATTGAATAAAGTGGGTACTTGATATCCAAGCGTATAGCACAGGATTTCCAAGTGTAACCTACGTAGTATCCGTAGATTTATCACGTTTCTATGATTATGACAACTCGGAAACGTTCACCTCTATGTTTATGATCATTTCAAACAAATGGGTATTTAATTTCGACCTTGCTAACCATATGGGTATCGTGGATTTATCCATGGTAATCGTTCCCACGTGTTACCTACCTGGAATCCACAGATTTATCACGTTTCAATGATTATTGTAACTAGGAAACGTTCACCTGTAGTTTTAAGTCTATTGAATAAAGTGGGTATTTGATATCCAAGCGTTCAGCACAGAATTTCCAACTGTAACCTACGTAGTATCCGTAGATTTATCACGTTTCTATGATTATGAAAACTCGGTAACTTTCACCTCTACGTTTATGATCATTTCAAACAAATGGGTATATAATTTCGACCTTGCTAACCCTATGGGTATCGTTGATTTAGCTATGGAAGTCGTTTTCACGTGTTACCTACCGGAATCCACAGATTTATCACGTTTCAATGATTATTGTAACTAGGAAACGTTCACCTGTAGTTTTAAGTCTATTGAATAAAGTGGGTATTTGATATCCAAGCGTTCAGCACAGGATTTCCAACTGTAACCCACGTAGTATCCGTAGATTTATTATTTTTCTATGATTATGACAACTCGACAACGTTCACCTCTACGTTTATGATCATTTCAAACAAATGGGTATTTAATTTCGACCTTGCTAACCCTATGGGTATCGTTGATTTAGCTATGGAAGACGTTTTCACGTGTTACCTACCGGAATCCACAGATTTATCACGTTTCAATGATTATTGTAACTAGGAAACGTTCACCTGTAGTTTTAAGTCTATTGAATAAAGTGGGTATTTGATATCCAAGCGTTCAGCACAGGATTTCCAACTGTAACCCACGTAGTATCCGTAGATTTATTATTTTTCTATGATTATGACAACTCGACAACGTTCACCTCTACGTTTATGATCATTTCAAACAAATGGGTATTTAATTTCGACCTTGCTAACCCTATGGGTATCGTTGATTTAGCTATGAAAGACGTTTTCACGTGTTACCTACCGGAATCCACAGATTTATCACGTTTCAATGATTATTGTAACTAGGAAACGTTCACCTGTAGTTTTAAGTCTATTGAATAAAGTGGGTGTTTGATATCCAAGCGTTTATCACATGATTTCCAACTGTAACCTACGTAGTATCCGTAGATTTATCACATTTCTATGATTATGACAACTCGGAAATGTTCACCTGTAACTTTATGATCATTTCAAACAGATGGGTATTTAATTTCGACCTTGCTAACCCTATGGGTATCGTGGATTTATCCACGGTAATCATTCCCACGTGTTACCTACCTGGAATCCCCTGATTTATCACGTTTCAATGATTATTGTAAATAGGAAACGTTCACCTGTAGTTTTAAGTCTATTGAATAAAGTGGGTATTTGATATCCAAGCGTTCAGCACAGAATTTCCAACTGTAACCTACGTAGTATCCGTAGATTTATCACGTTTCTATGATTATGACAACTCGGTAACGTTCACCTCTACGTTTATGATCATTTCAAACAAATGCGTATATAATTTCGACCTTTCTATGCATATGGGTATCGTTGATTTAGCTATGGAAGTCGTTTTCACGTGTTACCTACCTGGAATCCACAGATTTATCACGTTTAAATGATTATTGTAACTAGGAAACGTTCACCTGTAGTTTTAAGTCTATTGAATAAAGTGGGTACATGATATCCAAGCGTATAGCACAGGATTTCCAAGTGTAACCTACGAAGTATCCGTAGATTTATATCGTTTCTATGATTATGACAACTCGGAAACGTTCACCTGTACGTATATGATTATTTCAAACAGATGGGTATCAAATGTCAATCTTTCCAAGCCTATGGGTGTAGTTGCTTGATCCATGCAAATCGTTTCAACGTATTTACTACCTGGTATGCATAGAATTACCCCGATTTTATGTTTATTGCAACTAGGAAACGTTCACCTGTAAGTTTATGATCACTTCAAACAGATATGTATTTAATTTCGACGTTGCTAACCCTATGGATATCGTTGATTTATCCATGGCAATTGTTCCCACGTCTTACCTACCTGGAATCCACAGATTTATCACGTTTCAATGATTATTGTAACTAGGAAACGTTCACCTGTACTTTTAAGTCTATTGAATAAAGTGGGTACTTGATATCCAAGCGTATAGCACAGGATTTCCAAGTGTAACCTACGTAGTATCCGTAGATTTATCACGTTTCTATGATTATGACAACTCGGAAACGTTCACCTCTATGTTTATGATCATTTCAAACAAATGGGTATTTAATTTCGACCTTGCTAACCATATGGGTATCGTGGATTTATCCATGGTAATCGTTCCCACGTGTTACCTACCTGGAATCCACAGATTTATCACGTTTCAATGATTATTGTAACTAGGAAACGTTCACCTGTAGTTTTAAGTCTATTGAATAAAGTGGGTATTTGATATCCAAGCGTTCAGCACAGAATTTCCAACTGTAACCTACGTAGTATCCGTAGATTTATCACGTTTCTATGATTATGAAAACTCGGTAACTTTCACCTCTACGTTTATGATCATTTCAAACAAATGGGTATATAATTTCGACCTTGCTAACCCTATGGGTATCGTTGATTTAGCTATGGAAGTCGTTTTCACGTGTTACCTACCGGAATCCACAGATTTATCACGTTTCAATGATTATTGTAACTAGGAAACGTTCACCTGTAGTTTTAAGTCTATTGAATAAAGTGGGTATTTGATATCCAAGCGTTCAGCACAGGATTTCCAACTGTAACCCACGTAGTATCCGTAGATTTATTATTTTTCTATGATTATGACAACTCGACAACGTTCACCTCTACGTTTATGATCATTTCAAACAAATGGGTATTTAATTTCGACCTTGCTAACCCTATGGGTATCGTTGATTTAGCTATGGAAGACGTTTTCACGTGTTACCTACCGGAATCCACAGATTTATCACGTTTCAATGATTATTGTAACTAGGAAACGTTCACCTGTAGTTTTAAGTCTATTGAATAAAGTGGGTATTTGATATCCAAGCGTTCAGCACAGGATTTCCAACTGTAACCCACGTAGTATCCGTAGATTTATTATTTTTCTATGATTATGACAACTCGACAACGTTCACCTCTACGTTTATGATCATTTCAAACTAATGGGTATTTAATTTCGACCTTGCTAACCCTATGGGTATCGTTGATTTAGCTATGAAAGACGTTTTCACGTGTTACCTACCGGAATCCACAGATTTATCACGTTTCAATGATTATTGTAACTAGGAAACGTTCACCTGTAGTTTTAAGTCTATTGAATAAAGTGGGTGTTTGATATCCAAGCGTTTATCACATGATTTCCAACTGTAACCTACGTAGTATCCGTAGATTTATCACATTTCTATGATTATGACAACTCGGAAATGTTCACCTGTAACTTTATGATCATTTCAAACAGATGGGTATTTAATTTCGACCTTGCTAACCCTATGGGTATCGTGGATTTATCCACGGTAATCGTTCCCACGTGTTACCTACCTGGAATCCCCTGATTTATCACGTTTCAATGATTATTGTAAATAGGAAACGTTCACCTGTAGTTTTAAGTCTATTGAATAAAGTGGGTATTTGATATCCAAGCGTTCAGCACAGAATTTCCAACTGTAACCTACGTAGTATCCGTAGATTTATCACGTTTCTATGATTATGACAACTCGGTAACGTTCACCTCTACGTTTATGATCATTTCAAACAAATGCGTATATAATTTCGACCTTTCTATGCATATGGGTATCGTTGATTTAGCTATGGAAGTCGTTTTCACGTGTTACCTACCTGGAATCCACAGATTTATCACGTTTAAATGATTATTGTAACTAGGAAACGTTCACCTGTAGTTTTAAGTCTATTGAATAAAGTGGGTACATGATATCCAAGCGTATAGCACAGGATTTCCAAGTGTAACCTACGAAGTATCCGTAGATTTATATCGTTTCTATGATTATGACAACTCGGAAACGTTCACCTTTACGTATATGATTATTTCAAACAGATGGGTATCAAATGTCAATCTTTCCAAGCCTATGGGTGTAGTTGCTTGATCCATGCAAATCGTTTCAACGTATTTACTACCTGGTATGCATAGAATTACCCCGATTTTATGTTTATTGTAACTAGGAAACGTTCACCTGTAGTTTTAAGACTATTGAATAAAGTGGGTGTTTGATATCCAAGCGTTTATCACAGGATTTCCAATTGTAACCTACGAAGTATCCGTAGATTTCTCTCGTTTCTATGATTATGACAACTCGGAAACGTTCAACTGTACGTTTATGATTATTTCAAACAGATGGGTATTAAATTTCAATTTTTCTAAGCCTATGGGTTTCGTTGCTTGATCCATGGAAGTCGTATCAACGTATTTCCTACCTGGAATCCATAGATTTATCACGTTTCAATGATTATTGATATATAATTTCGACCTTGCTAACCCTATGGGTATCGTGGATTTAGCTATGGAAGTCGATTCCACGTGTTACCTACCTGGAATCCACAGATTTATCACGTTTCAATGATTATTGTAACAAGGAAACGTTCACCTGTAAGTCTAAGTTCATTGAATAAGGTTGGTACTTGATATCCAAGTGTATAGCACAGGATTTCCAAGTGTAACCTACGAAGTAACCGTAGATTTATCACGTTTCTATGATTCTGACAACTCGGAAACGTTCACCTGTACGTTTATCATCCTTTCAAACAGATGGATATTTAATTTCTACCTTGCTAACCCTATGGGTATCGTGGATTTATCCATGGTAATCGTTCCCACGTGTTACCTACCTAGAATCCACTGATTTATCACGTTTCAATGATTATTGTAACTAGGAATCGTTCACCTGTAGTTTTAAGTCTATTGAATGAAGTGGGTGTTTGATATCCAAGCGTTTATCACAGGATTTCCAACTGTAACCTACCAACTGGAATTACCACGATTTTATGTTTATTGCAACTAGGTAACGTTCACCTGTAAGTTTATGATCATTTCAAGCAGATGGGTATTTAATTTCGACCTTGCTAACCCTATGGGTATCGTGGATTTATCCATGGTAATCGTTCCTACGTGTTACCTCCCGGAATCCACAGATTTATCACGTTTCAATGATTATTGTAACTAGGAAACGTTCACCTGTAGTTTTAAGTCTATTGAATAAAGTGGGTATTTGATATCCAAGCGTTCAGCACAGAATTTCCAACTGTAACCTACGTAGTATCCGTAGATTTATCACGTTTCTATGATTATGACAACTCGGTAACGTTCACCTCTACGTTTATGATCATTTCAAACAAATGCGTATATAATTTCGACCTTTCTATGCATATGGGTATCGTTGATTTAGCTATGGAAGTCGTTTTCACGTGTTACCTACCTGGAATCCACAGATTTATCACGTTTCAATGATTATTGTAAATAGGAAACGTTCACCTGTAGTTTTAAGTCTATTGAATAAAGTGGGTATTTGATATCCAAGCGTTCAGCACAGGATTTCCAAGGGTAACCTACGAAGTATCCGTAGATTTATCTCGTTTCTGCAATTATGACAACTCGGAAACGTTCACCGGTACGTTTATGATTATTTCAAACAGATGGGTAATTAATTTCTACCTTGCTAACCCTATGGGTATCGTGGATTTATCCATGGTAATCGTTCCCAAGTGTTACCTACCTGGAATCCACTGATTTATCACGTTTCAATGATTATTGTAACAAGGAACGTTCACCTGTAGGTCGAAGTTCATTGAATAAAGTGGGTACTTGATATCCAACCGTATAGCACAGGATTTCCAAGTGTAACCTACGAAGTATCCGTAGATTTATCTCGTTTCTACAATTATGACAACTCGGAAACGTTCACCTGTACGATTATGATTATTTCAAACAGATGGGTATTTTATTTCAATCTTTCTAAGCCTGTGGGTGTCGTTGCTTGATCCATGGAAATCGTTTCAACGTATTTCCTACCTGGAATCCATAGATTTATCACGTTTCAATGATTATTGTAACTAGGAAGCGTTCACCTGTTCGATTAAGTCCATTGAATAAAGTGGGTACTTGATATCCAAGCGTTTAGCACAGGATTTCTAAATGTAACCTACGTAGTATCCGTAGATTTATCACATTTCTATGATTATGACAACTCGGAAACGTTCACCTATACGTTTATGATCATTTCAAGCAAAAGGGTATTTAATTTCAATATTTCTAAGCCGATGGGTGTCGTTGCTTGATCCATGGAAATCGTTTCAACGTATTTCCTACCTGGTATGCATAGAATTACCCCGATTTTATGTTTATTGCAACTAGGAAACGTTCACCTGTAAGTTTATGATCACTTCAAACAGATATGTATTTAATTTCGACGTTGCTAACCCTATGGATATCGTTGATTTATCCATGGCAATTGTTCCCACGTCTTACCTACCTGGAATCCACAGATTTATCACGTTTCAATGATTATTGTAACAAGGAAACGTTCACCTGTAGGTCTAAGTTCATTGAATAAAGTGGGTACTTGATATCCAAGCGTATAGCACAGGATTTCCAAGGGTAACCTACGAAGTATCCGTAGATTTATCTCGTTTCTGCAATTATGACAACTCGGAAACGTTCACCGGTACGTTTATGATTATTTCAAACAGATGGGTATTTAATTTCAATCTTTCTAAGCCTATGGGTGTGGTTGCTTGATCCATGGAAATCGTTTCAACGTATTTCCTACCTGGAATCCACTGATTTATCACGTTTCAATGATTATTATGACAAGGAGACGTTCACCTGTAGGTCTAGGTTCATTGAATAAAGTGGGTACTTGATATCCAAGCATATAGCACAGGATTTCCAAGTGTAACCTGCGAAGTATCCGTAGATTTATCTCGTTTCTACAATTATGACAACTCGGAAACATTCACCTGTACGTTTATGATTATTTCAAACAGATGGGTATTTAATTTCAATCTTTCTAAGCCTATGGGTATCGTGGATTTATCCATGGTAATCGTTCCCACGTGTTACCTACCTGGAATCCACTGATTTATCACGTTTCAATGATTATTGTAACAAGGAAACGTTCACCTGTAGGTCTAAGTTCATTGAATAAAGTGGGTACTTGATATCCAAGCGTATAGCACAGGATTTCCAAGTGTAACCTGCGAAGTTGATATAAGCGGGCCTGATGGGAGGAAGAGAGGGCGCTCGATGGCGCGGGGAAGCCTGCTGAGGCCGGTTGGACCTGCTTAATCCTTCCTGCTCCTGGGCAGGGAAAGGGGTAGGAGAAGCGAAGTGATCCCCTTGTGCCGGTTCGCTGATCAGGGAGCGCCCGTTGAGGCGCCCTGGATGAGTCCTGTGTCGGCTGCTGCTGTGCTCGTTTCTGCATGGGCAGTGAGCGCCCGCTGAGGCGCCCTCGGTGCAGTCGCTGCTGGACTGAATCCCTCGACGGTGCTTCCAGTTGCCTAGAGAGCGGACACTGCTCGGACCTCTCTAGGTCGGCTCTGTGAGAGAGCCTGGACGAGGGAGGGCCGCCCAACCCGGTGAGAACTCACCACAGCTAATGGGGAAAAGGGGAAACTTATCTTTCTTTTGTTGCGGGCCAGCCCCAATGAAGGAACCGACCACACAAAAATGACTAGAGGACGCGAAGCGTCTTAGTCGTCGAGCGTCAGGTCGACTTGCTCGTCAGCCGCTGGCTTCGGAGCCGTCTTCCGTACCGCCAGGAGGAGGGGAGGTACCACGGGAGCGATGCGAATCAACTTGGGCTTGCCTCGTGGCGGAGGAGCGGTGGACTTTCGTTTGAGCGGAGGAGTTGGCTTCGCCGCTCTCTTGGCCCCGATCTTCCGCGAGATGATCTCGAGCCGGGGAGTAGACGACTTCAGGAGTTCTCGGAGGTCCGGCGAGGGCTGGCGGCTCGGGAGGTCGATCAGCTTGAGGTGCTCTGGCCACTCTGCACAGAGCGCTCCGTCATCCGGTGAAGGTGAGTCCGCAGTGTTGGTGAGAGCGAGCGGTGAGGCCTGCTGGTCGTCGGTCTGGGTGCCGTTGTCCTGGTGAGGGCACTCAGTCTGGGTGGCGGCGTCGGCTGGATTGGCTCTATGCTGTAGTCGTTCCAGGAGGGTGATGCGCCGGTTGGCTGTGGCCAAGTAACCGTGGAGCAGCTCCAACTCGGCCCGGTCAGCCTCTCTCCCACTCTCTCTCATGGGCGTGGGATTAGAGGAGGTGAAAGGTGAGGGAAGGGCGAAATAATTACGCTGGTAATTATTTAAACAAAAAAGAACGGTTTATTCCTCGCTCGACTAATACTTGCACTTGCCTAAGCTCGGCTTTCTTTGGTCGGTGAGGACCGTTGGGGGAGGTCTCTTGGCCGTCCCGGCCGGCCTCTTTATATGCCCCGCGCGGTGCTGCTTTGTTAGCGGGCAGCGCGCCGGAAGAGCGTGGCCACCTAGCGTCGGTGCACGGTACTAGCGGCGCGGTGTTTGGGGCTTGTCGCGAGAGAGCCTATGGGTGGGTTGTTACAATTCCCCCCTTACATAAAAAGGCTCTCGAGCGCGGGCCTGGCAATGTGCAAGTTACATGTGTTTGTGTTATCGCTCTTAGAAAGTAATAATAAAAATTAAGGAGGTGTACAAAATGAAAATGTTTGCGGCCGCATTACACTATAATCGCTGTCTTAAAATTAATCGCTCGCAACTTAAGATTACACATTGTTCTTAAACAAATAAATTATTTTCGCAGTCTGTTTTCACTTCACTGAGTGTTTATATATATACGTGTGTATTCGTCGTGCTCTTCAGGCACGGTAATTAACTGTCTTCCGTCGGCGAAGGCTGTAGCGAGGGAGCGACCCGGTGCTTTCTTCGGAGTCGGAGACGGGTGTGCCGCTCCTAGGAGTGGCGGTGTCCTGGCTGCTGTCAGGTGTGACGCCCATCTGGGTGCCTCGAGGTAGATCCAGTTGTTGGTTACCTGAAAATAAATCATCCTCCTGGATGTTTTGGGGTTGAGCGTCCTCCTGGATGCCCGGTGGGTTGGCATTCGGACGAATGCCGTTGATGGGGGCGCTTGATGAAGCGTTGGGGGCTGGAGCTGTCTCGTGAGCTCTTCGAGACGTGGTGGCGGGGAGCGTGTGCGTGTCAGCGCGTGACGACGACGTCCGTGGTGCCGGTGGGTGGTGGTCCGCGACTTGCTGGTCGTGGAAGGGCAGCAACTCCTTTGAGTGGATTTTCGTGGGGCTGCCGTCCCTGTCCATTATGTAGATGTCGCTGCTGATCTGGTGGGTGACGCGGAAGGGTCCTTCCCATTTCTGGGCGAATCCTGCGTGGAAGCCCTCTGCTGCTTTAGACAGAGGATGGCTGCGGACAAAGACAAGGTCGCCGACAAGGTCGCCTTGGGTCCGGTGTGAGTGGGTTGAGCCTTGATGTATGTCTGCTGGTACCGCTTTTGCCTGGCTAATGCAGCTGCGGTGCGCTCTTGCAGAGGTGGGGGAGGGTTCTTCGCGTGGTCGATCCTCCAGTCTCCAGGTCGTGAGAGTGCTCGGCCCAAGAGCAACTCTGCTGGAGTGAGTCCGGTGGCGGCGTTGCGCCGGTTGCGCAACTGGTAGAGGACTGCGGACAACTGCGTGTCCCAGTCTTTGTGTCTCCGTCCTTGTAGGTGGAGTCTGAGTCCTTTTTTGATCTCCTGGTTTCTCCGTTCGGTGGGGTTGGCCTGTGGGTGGTAAATCGCAGTTGTCCAAAGCTGCACCTGCCAGCGGTCGCAGGCATTCTCCCAGATTTTGCTGGTGAACTGCGGTCCGTTGTCGGACAGGATGGCCCTAGGATAGCCCCAGCGGGAGAAGACTTCCTCCTCGAGGACCTTGATGATTCGGTTGGTGTCTGAGGAGCCGATGGCGAACGCTTCAGTCCATCGGGAGAACAGATCGGTGATGACGAGGATGAATCGTCGCTTCCTGGCTGTGAGTGGGTACGGTCCCATGAGGTCGATGGCTACCGTGTCCCACGGTTTGGTGGGCTGGTGCGGTCGCATGGGACCAGAAGTGGTGATTCCGCGCTTGTTACATGTGCAGAGCATGCACTGGCGGACGTGATTTCTCACATCGTCTCTCATTTTTGGCCACCAATAGCGCTGCTGGATGGCTCTTATTGTTTCGTCGGATCCGGGATGACCAGCGTATGCTGAGTCGTGATACTCGTAGAGTATTCGTTGAACGAGCGCCTGGGGAACCAGAATTCTCCAGTCAGAGTTGTGGTCCCGCTGCCAGAGGATGCCGTTGTCGAACTTGTGCTTGGCCGTCCTGTCTTGATCGGTGTTCAGTAGTTGTTCAGCCAAGTTTGTGCAGTGCGTGTCTGTTTGCTGGGTGGCTCGGACTTCCTCTATGAGCGGCGTCATGCTCTCGACGAGGTTGACTGCCTCTTGGCTATCTGTGGCGAAGGTGTTTCCCCCGGGTGGTAAGAGTCGCTCGCAATCGTCTGTGCCTTCGGCGGTTTCGTCGGTAGGGTTGCGGGACAGAAAGTCGGCGAGCTGGTTTGATTTGCCTGGGCAGTGCTCAATCTTCGGATTGTACTCCTGGAGGAGCAGTGCCCACCTTCGGAGCTTGTCCCTTGTGTCCTTGAAGGTGCGCAGCCAAGTCAAGCCTTTGTTGTCGGTTCGCAGCGTGAACGGTTGATTGTCCAATAGATGGCGATAGCGCTTGACTGCCCAAACCGCAGCGAGGCATTCTTGCTCGTTGCTGTGGTAGCGTGATTCGGTAGGGTTGAATTTGGCGCTGGCGTAGCTGATGATGCTCCTGCTGCCGTCGGGTCGCTCCTGATACAGGACGGCGCCCATTCCTTTGGCGCTGGCGTCTGTCTGGAGAACGTACGGCCAACCAGGGTGTGGTCTGCCCAGTTTCAAGGGCTTTTGAAGTTCCGACTTTAGTTTGTTAAATGATTCTTGGGCGCGAGCGTTCCAGCGGAAACCAGATTTGCCCGAGGTCAGGTCGGTTAATGGGGCGGTGATTTCGGCGTAGCCAGGGACGTACTCTCTTAGCCAGTTGCACGTGCCAAGGAAGGATTGTAGTTGCTTCCTTGTGGTTGGGACAGGAGCGTCCGCGATTTTTTGCACGTGCTCGGGCTTGGCTTCGTTGCCCTTGCTGGTGATGACGTGTCCCAGGTACTCGAGACGGTCTACGGCAAAACGACACTTCTCTAAGGCGGCCGTAAGGTTGTGCGTGCGCAGCCGCTCCAGAACTTTGGCCACGTGGACAAAGTGTTCGTCGAGATTTCGTGAGTAGATGATGATGTCATCTAAATAGACGAGACAAAAAGTGTGGAGATAGCCAACCAACACTTCTTGGCTCATGAGCTGTTGGAAGGTACCTGTTGCGGCCTTGAGTCCAAAAGGCATGACGTTGAACTGATAGCAACCCCCAGAGGACGTGGAGAACGCCGTATATTTCTTGGAGTCGGGGTCCATGGGTATTTGCCAGTACCCGCTCTTCAAGTCGATCGCCGTGAATATGTTGGCGTCGCCTAAATCCTTGAGAGCGTCGGCGATGTGTGGCACAGGTTGTGCTGCATCCGTGGTGATGCCGTTGAGTCGGCGGTAGTCAATGCAGAAACGATAGCGTCCATCTTTCTTCTTGGGAAGAACGATTGGCGAGCAGTAGGGAGATGTTGCCCGCTCAATCACGTCCGTTGCCAGCATTTCTCGTATCTGTTTGTCAATCTCCTTCTGCTTCGTTTCCGATTCACGGTGGGGGGGTAGCCGGAATGGCTGTTCTGTGGCCACGCGTATGACGTGTTTGACCGTCTTGGTGCGTGGAAGTTTCTGGCCTTCTTGCGCGAATACAACGCTGTGCTCTTTCAAGAGTTGGAGGAGACGCTGAAGAGCGTTGCCCGCGAGGCCGTGGTGTAGTTCTTCAATTTTTATTGGGACTGACTGCTGTCTTGGTGTTCCGTGTATGAGCGGTGCGGTTACGCGAACTTGTTGACCAAGATAAACCACATCTTGAGTGAAATCTATCACGCACTCTTGTCTCTTGAGCCAAGGTAGGCCGAGCAGCAATGGGTGTCTTATGTCAGGAGACACATGGGCGTGTACCGCGAGCTTTGCTCCTTGAACCTCGATCTCGAGCTCGGTATCGCCAGATATGCGCAGGTCTGCGTTTTCGCCAGCCAGATGACAGCTTGTAGGGCGCTGTCTCACGTACTGGTGGCGGGGCAGAATGGATGAGTTTACAACGCTAATGGAGGCTGCGGAATCCACGAGCGCTGCTACTTCTTCTCCGTGGAGCCTGACCTTTATCCGAGGAAGGTCACCTGTTTTGTCGGAGCAGGTTCCTACTTCCGGCTTGGGGAGTTGGTGGCGTCGGCCGCCGGTTCGTCCGCCGCCTTGCGCCAGTTTTCCGACCGATTTCTCGTTTTCTCCTTGAGCACGGGGCAGTCCCTGTGGAAGTGCCTTTCTGGGCAGTGCCAACATTGAGGGGGCAACGATTTGTTCCCAGAGCCCTGGGGAGTGGGCTTGTTATCGATCGTGATTGTCTTTGTTGGCTTGTGTTTGAGTTGTACCTCTTCCGCTTCATCCTTCTCTGCTTGAAGCGCTCTGCTCAATAGGTCGGCGAAGTCGGTGAGTGTGACAGGTCGCAGCGTTTTTCTTAGAGAAGGTTTGATGAGTTCGACAAGCGTGCTGACTCGACTTGCCTCGGGTTCAACAGGTCTGATCCGTTGAAAGAGTAGGTATTTCTCTTGCAAAAAAGCACCAACTGATTCTTTGTCGCCCTGCTTCTTCGAATAGAGCTGCGCCGTGAGCTCTCCCTTAATTGTATCGCTATCGTAGCGGTTGAGGAGCAATTCTCGGAAGCGTGGCCAATCGAAATCAAGCGCTTTGTAGCATTGCCACCACTTGTCTGCGTCCCCACGTAGACCCTTTTCTAAGATCCTCGTTCTTTGAGCATCTGGGATTTCATAGGCTTGCGCGTATTCCTCGCAGTTGCGGAGGTAGCGTTGAGGATCCTCGTGCCCGAGTCCCTTGAATTCGGGCAAAGGTGGTCGGTGACCATAGAGCGCTCGACAGAAGGCCTCCCAGTTTTGCATAGCCGGGGGTAGGCCTCTGGGGCCAGCGTCTCCGTTGTTGCCACCGTTGTTAGGATTAATTTCTCCGTTGCTCGAAGCCATATCGGGTGGCTGAGGCGCGTCGTTCGTTGGTTCAGCGTTATCTTCACTTGGTTTTTGCGTGAGCTTAGGTGTGATGAATCGCTCTCCTTGGTTGGAGTTCTCGTCGTTGATTGAGTTGTTGCCGGTATTGGGCGCCACTGCGTTATTCTCTACTCGCAGAAGTAGTTGGGCTGCCACGGACCTGGTGACGGGTCGTGTGATGGGCGAGTGTTGGACTGGCATTGACTGTGTCAAGCCGTCGATATTCGGTGATGAGGCGGTAGTTCGCTCGTCCGATGGAAGATGCGAAGAGCGGTGTTTGGTATGGAGAGCGAGCAGGGAGTGCAATGTTGACTCGCTCGCCGAAGCGATGTTCGGTGATTTCCGGCAATGGTGCTCTGCTAGCTCGTGGAGTCATGGATCCGTCGCGATCTCTGACCGCAATTGATGATGTCGTAGCCCCACGTTGGGCGCCACTTGATATAAGCGGGCCTGATGGGAGGAAGAGAGGGCGCTCGATGGCGCGGGGAAGCCTGCTGAGGCCGGTTGGACCTGCTTAATCCTTCCTGCTCCTGGGCAGGGAAAGGGGTAGGAGAAGCGAAGTGATCCCCTTGTGCCGGTTCGCTGATCAGGGAGCGCCCGTTGAGGCGCCCTGGATGAGTCCTGTGTCGGCTGCTGCTGTGCTCGTTTCTGCATGGGCAGTGAGCGCCCGCTGAGGCGCCCTCGGTGCAGTCGCTGCTGGACTGAATCCCTCGACGGTGCTTCCAGTTGCCTAGAGAGCGGACACTGCTCGGACCTCTCTAGGTCGGCTCTGTGAGAGAGCCTGGACGAGGGAGGGCCGCCCAACCCGGTGAGAACTCACCACAGCTAATGGGGAAAAGGGGAAACTTATCTTTCTTTTGTTGCGGGCCAGCCCCAATGAAGGAACCGACCACACAAAAATGACTAGAGGACGCGAAGCGTCTTAGTCGTCGAGCGTCAGGTCGACTTGCTCGTCAGCCGCTGGCTTCGGAGCCGTCTTCCGTACCGCCAGGAGGAGGGGAGGTACCACGGGAGCGATGCGAATCAACTTGGGCTTGCCTCGTGGCGGAGGAGCGGTGGACTTTCGTTTGAGCGGAGGAGTTGGCTTCGCCGCTCTCTTGGCCCCGATCTTCCGCGAGATGATCTCGAGCCGGGGAGTAGACGACTTCAGGAGTTCTCGGAGGTCCGGCGAGGGCTGGCGGCTCGGGAGGTCGATCAGCTTGAGGTGCTCTGGCCACTCTGCACAGAGCGCTCCGTCATCCGGTGAAGGTGAGTCCGCAGTGTTGGTGAGAGCGGGCGGTGAGGCCTGCTGGTCGTCGGTCTGGGTGCCGTTGTCCTGGTGAGGGCACTCAGTCTGGGTGGCGGCGTCGGCTGGATTGGCTCTATGCTGTAGTCGTTCCAGGAGGGTGATGCGCCGGTTGGCTGTGGCCAAGTAACCGTGGAGCAGCTCCAACTCGGCCCGGTCAGCCTCTCTCCCACTCTCTCTCATGGGCGTGGGATTAGAGGAGGTGAAAGGTGAGGGAAGGGCGAAATAATTACGCTGGTAATTATTTAAACAAAAAAGAACGGTTTATTCCTCGCTCGACTAATACTTGCACTTGCCTAAGCTCGGCTTTCTTTGGTCGGTGAGGACCGTTGGGGGAGGTCTCTTGGCCGTCCCGGCCGGCCTCTTTATATGCCCCGCGCGGTGCTGCTTTGTTAGCGGGCAGCGCGCCGGAGGAGCGTGGCCACCTAGCGTCGGTGCACGGTACTAGCGGCGCGGTGTTTGGGGCTTGTCGCGAGAGAGCCTATGGGTGGGTTGTTACAAAGTATCCGTAGATTTATCTCGTTTCTGCAATTATGACAACTCGGAAACGTTCACCGGTACGTTTATGATTATTTCAAACAGATATGTATTTAATTTCGACGTTGCTAACCCTATGGGTATCGTTGCTTGATCCATGGAAATCGTTCCCACGTGTTACCTACCTGGAATCCACTGATTTATCACGTTTCAATGATTATTGTAACAAGGAAACGTTCACCTGTAGGTCTAAGTTCATTGAATAAAGTGGGTACTTGATATCCAACCGTATAGCACAGGATTTCCAAGTGTAACCTACGAAGTATCCGTAGATTTATCTCGTTTCTACAATTATGACAACTCGGAAACGTTCACCTGTACGATTATGATTATTTCAAACAGATGGGTATTTTATTTCAATCTTTCTAAGCCTGTGGGTGTCGTTGCTTGATCCATGGAAATCGTTTCAACGTATTTCCTACCTGGAATCCATAGATTTATCACGTTTCAATGATTATTGTAACTAGGAAGCGTTTACCTGTAGGTTTAAATTATTGAATAAAGTGGGTACTTGATATCCACGCGTTTGACACAGGATTTCCAAGTGTAACCTACGTAGTATCCGTAGATTTATCACGTATCTATGATTATGACAACGCGGTAACGTTCACCTCTACGTTTATGATCATTTCAAACAAATGGGTATAGAATTTCGACCTTTCTAAGCATATGGGTATCGTTGATGTAGCTATGGAAGTCGTTTCCACGTGTTACGTACCTGGAATCCACAGATTTATCACGTTGCAATGATTATTGTAACTAGAAAACGTTCACCTGTTCGATTAAGTCCATTGAATAAAGTGGGTACTTGATATCCAAGCGTTTAGCACAGGATTTCTAAATGTAACCTACGTAGTATCCGTAGATTTAACACATTTCTATGATTATGACAACTCGGAAACGTTCACCTATACGTTTATGATCATTTCAAGCAAAAGGGTATTTAATTTCAATATTTCTAAGCCGATGGGTGTCGTTGCTTGATCCATGGAAATCGTTTCAACGTATTTCCTACCTGGTATGCATAGAATTACCCCGATTTTATGTTTATTGCAACTAGGAAACGTTCACCTGTAAGTTTATGATCACTTCAAACAGATATGTATTTAATTTCGACGTTGCTAACCCTATGGATATCGTTGATTTATCCATGGCAATTGTTCCCACGTCTTACCTACCTGGAATCCACAGATTTATCACGTTTCAATGATTATTGTAACTAGGAAACGTTCACCTGTACTTTTAAGTCTATTGAATAAAGTGGGTACTTGATATCCAAGCGTATAGCACAGGATTTCCAAGTGTAACCTACGAAGTATCCGTAGATTTATCTCGTTTCTACGATTATGACAACTCGGAAACGTTCACCTGTACGTTTATGATTATTTCAAATAGATGGGTATGTAATTTCAATATTTCTAAGCCTATGGGTGTCGTTGCTTGATCCATGGAAATCGTTTCAACGTATTTCCTACCTGGAATCCATAGATTTATCACGTTTCAATGATTATTGTAACAAGGAAACGTTCACCTGTAGGTCTAAGTTCATTGAATAAAGTGGGTACTTGATATCTAAGCGTATAGCACAGGATTTCCAAGTGTAACCTACGAAGTATCCGTAGATTTATCTCGTTTCTACGATTCTGACAACTCGGAAACGTTCACCTGTACGTTTATGATTATTTTAAATAGATGGGTATTTAATTTCAATCTTTCTAAGCCCATGGGTGTCGTTGCTTGATCCATGGAAATCGGTTCGACGTATTTTCTACCTGGAATCCATAGATTTATCACGTTTCAATGATTATTGTAACTAGGAAACGTTCACCTGTAGGTTTAAGTCCATTGAACAAAATGGGTACTTGATATCTACGCGTTTAAAACAGGATTTCCAACTGTAACCTACGTAGTATCCGTAGATTTATCTCGTTTCTACGATTATGACAACTCGGAAACGTTCACCTGTACGTTTATGATTATTTCAAACAGATGGGTATTAAATTTCAATTTTTCTAAGCCTATGGGTTTCGTTGCTTGATCCATGGAAGTCGTATCAACGTATTTCCTACCTGGTATGCATAGAATTAGCACGATTTTATGTTCATTGCAACTAGGGAACGTTCACCTGTAAGTTCATGATCATTTCAAGCAGATGGGAATTTAATTTCGACCTTGCTAACCCTATGGGTATCGTTGATTTAGCTATGGAAGTCGTTTTCACGTGTTACCTACCGGAATCCACAGATTTATCACGTTTCAATGATTATTGTAACTAGGAAACGTTCACCTGTAGTTTTAAGTCTATTGAATAAAGTGGGTGTTTGATATCCAAGCGTTTATCACAGGATTTCCAACTGTAGCCTACGTAGTATCCGTAGATTTATCACATTTCTATGATTATGACAACTCGGAAACGTTCACCTCTACGTTTATGATCACTTCAAACAAATGGGTATATAATTTCGACCTTTCTAACCATATGGGTATCGTTGATTTATCCATGGCAATCGTTCCCACGTCTTACCTACCTGGAATCCACAGATTTATCACGTTTCAATGATTATTGTAACTAGGAAACGTTCACCTGTAGTTTTAAGTCTATTGAATAAAGTAGGTATTTGATATCCAAGCGTTCAGCACAGAATTTCCAAGTGTAACCTACGCAGTATCCGTAGATATATCACGTTTCTATGATTATGACAACTCGGAAACGTACACCTGTACGTTTATGATTATTTTAAACAGATGGGTATCAAATGTCAACCTTTCCAAGCCTATGGGTGTAGTTGCTTGATACATGCAAATCGTTTCAACGTATTTACTACCTGGTATGCATAGAATTACCCCGATTTTATGTTTATTGCAACTAGGAAACGTTCACCTGTAAGTTTATGATCACTTCAAACAAATATGTATTTAATTTCGACGTTGCAAACCCAATGGGTATCGTTGATTTATCCATGGCAATCGTTCCCACGTCTTACCTACCTGGAATCCACAGATTTATCACGTTTCAATGATTATTGTAACTAGGAAACGTTCACCTGTAGTTTTAAGACTTTTGAATAAAGTGGGTATTTGATATCCAAGCGTTTAACACAGGATTTCCAAGTGTAACCTACGTAGTATCCGTAGATTTATCACGTTTCTATGATTATGACAACTCGGTAACTTTCACCTCTACGTTTATGATCATTTCAAACAAATGGGTATATAATTTCGACCTTTCTAAGCATATGGGTATCGTTGATTTAGCTATGGAAGTCGTTTTCACGTGTTACCTACCTGGAATCCACTGCTTTATCACGTTTCACTGATTATTGTAACAAGGAAACGTTCACCTGTAGTTTTAAGACTATTGAATAAAGTGGGTATTTGATATCCAAGCGTTTATCACAGGATTTCCAATTGTAACCTACGAAGTATCCGTAGATTTATCTCGTTTCTATGATTATGACAACTCGGAAACGTTCAACTGTACGTTTATGATTATTTCAAACAGATGGGTATTAAATTTCAATTTTTCTAAGCCTATGGGTTTCGTTGCTTGATCCATGGAAGTCGTATCAACGTATTTCCTACCTCGTATGCATAGAATTACCACGATTTTATGTTCATTGCAACTAGGGAACGTTCACCTGTAAGTTCATGATCATTTCAACCAGATGGGAATTTAATTTCGACCTTGCTAACCCTATGGGTATCGTGGATTTATCCATGGTTATCGTTCCCACGTGTTACCTACCTGGAATCCACTGATTTATCACGTTTCAATGATTATTGTAACAAGGAAACGTTCACCTGTAGTTTTAAGACTTTTGAATAAAGTGTGTATTTGATATCCAAGCGTTTATCACAGGATTTCCAACTGTAACCTACGTAGTATCCGTAGATTTATCACATTACTATGATTATGACAACTCGGAAACGTTCACCTCTACGTTTATGATTATTTTAAACAGATGGGTATCAAATGTCAACCTTTCCAAGCCTATGGGTGTAGTTGCTTGATACATGCAAATCGTTTCAACGTATTTACTACCTGGTATGCATAGAATTACCCCGATTTTATGTTTATTGCAACTAGGAAACGTTCACCTGTAAGTTTATGATCACTTCAAACAAATATGTATTTAATTTCGACGTTGCAAACCCTATGGGTATTGTTGATTTATCCATGGCAATCGTTCCCACGTCTTACCTACCTGGAATCCACAGATTTATCACGTTTCAATGATTATTGTAACTAGGAAACGTTCGCCTGTAGTTTTAAGACTTTTGAATAAAGTGGGTATTTGATATCCAAGCGTTTAACACAGGATTTCCAAGTGTAACCTACGTAGTATCCGTAGATTTATCACGTTTCTATGATTATGACAACTCGGTAACTTTCACCTCTACGTTTATGATCATTTCAAACAAATGGGTATATAATTTCGACCTTTCTAAGCATATGGGTATCGTTGATTAAGCTATGGAAGTCGTTTTCACGTGTTATCTACCTGGAATCCACTGATTTATCACGTTTCAATGATTATTGTAACAAGGATACGTTCACCTGTAGGCCTAAGTTCATTGAATAAAGTGGGTACTTGATATCCAAGCGTATAGCACAGGATTTCCAAGTGTAACCTACGCAGTATACGTAGATTTATCACGTTTCTATGATTATGACAACTCGGAAACGTACACCTGTACGTTTATGATTATTTCAAACAGATGAGTATTAAATTTTAATCTTTCCAAGCCTATGGGTGTAGTTGCTTGATCCATGCAAATCGTTTCAACGTATTTACTACCTGGTATGCATAGAATTACCCCGATTTTATGTTTATTGTAACTAGGAAACGTTCACCTGTAGTTTTAAGACTATTGAATAAAGTGGGTATTTGATATCCAAGCGTTTATCACAGGATTTCCAATTGTAACCTACGAAGTATCCGTAGATTTATCTCGTTTCTATGATTATGACAACTCGGAAACGTTCAACTGTACGTTTATGATTATTTCAAACAGATGGGTATTAAATTTCAATTTTTCTAAGCCTATGGGTTTCGTTGCTTGATCCATGGAAGTCGTATCAACGTATTTCCTACCTGGTATGCATAGAATTACCACGATTTTATGTTCATTGCAACTAGGAAACGTTCACCTGTAAGTTCATGATCATTTCAAACAGATGGGTATTTAATTTCGACCTTGCTAACCCTATGGGTATCGTGGATTTATCCACGGTAATCGTTCCCACGTGTTACCTACCTGGAATCCACTGATTTATCACGTTTCAATGATTATTGTAACAAGGAAACGTTCACCTGTAGTTTTAAGACTTTTGAATAAAGTGGGTACTTGATATCCAAGCGTATAGCACAGGATTTCCAAGTGTAACCTACGGAGTATCCGTAGATTTATCTCGTTTCTACGATTACGACAACTCGGAAACGTTCACCTGTACGTTTATGATTATTTCAAACAGATGGGTATTTAATTTCAATCGTTCTAAGCCTATGGGTGTCGTTGCTTGATCCATGGAAATCGTTTTAACGTATTTCCTACCTAGAATCGATAGATTTATCACGTTTTAATGATTATTGTAACTACGAAACGTTCACCTGTAGGTTTAAGTCCATTGAATAAAGTGGGTACTTGATATCCACGCGTTTAACACAGGATTTCCAAGTGTAACCTACGTAGTATCCGTAGATTTATCACGTTTCTATGATTATGACAACTCGGAAACGTTCACCTCTATGTTTATGATCATTTCAAACAAATGGATATTTAATTTCGACCTTGCTAACCATATGGGTATCGTGGATTTATCCATGGTAATCGTTCCCACGTGTTACCTACCTGGAATCCACAGATTTATCACGTTTCAATGATTATTGTAACTAGGAAACGTTCACCTGTAGTTTTAAGTCTATTGAATAAAGTGGGTATTTGATATCCAAGCGTTCAGCACAGAATTTCCAACTGTAACCTACGTAGTATCCGTAGATTTATCACGTTTCTATGATTATGAAAACTCGGTAACTTTCACCTCTACGTTTATGATCATTTCAAACAAATGGGTATATAATTTCGACCTTGCTAACCCTATGGGTATCGTTGATTTAGCTATGGAAGTCGTTTTCACGTGTTACCTACCGGAATCCACAGATTTATCACGTTTCAATGATTATTGTAACTAGGAAACGTTCACCTGTAGTTTTAAGTCTATTGAATAAAGTGGGTATTTGATATCCAAGCGTTCAGCACAGGATTTCCAACTGTAACCCACGTAGTATCCGTAGATTTATTATTTTTCTATGATTATGACAACTCGACAACGTTCACCTCTACGTTTATGATCATTTCAAACAGATGGGTATTTAATTTCGACCTTGCTAACCCTATGGGTATCGTTGATTTAGCTATGGAAGACGTTTTCACGTGTTACCTACCGGAATCCACAGATTTATCACGTTTCAATGATTATTGTAACTAGGAAACGTTCACCTGTAGTTTTAAGTCTATTGAAAAAAGTGGGTGTTTGATATCCAAGCGTTTATCACATGATTTCCAACTGTAACCTACGTAGTATCCGTAGATTTATCACATTTCTATGATTATGACAACTCGGAAATGTTCACCTGTACGTTTATGATTATTTCAAACAGATGGGTATTTAATTTCAATCTTTCTAACCCTATGGATATCGTGGATTTATCCACGGTAATCGTTCCCACGTGTTACCTACCTGGAATCCCCTGATTTATCACGTTTCAATGATTATTGTAACTAGGAAACGTTCACCTGTAGTTTTAAGTCTATTGAAAAAAGTGGGTGTTTGATATCCAAGCGTTTATCACATGATTTCCAACTGTAACCTACGTAGTATCCGTAGATTTATCACATTTCTATGATTATGACAACTCGGAAACGTTCACCTGTACGTTTATGATTATTTCAAACAGATGGGTATTAAATTTCAATCTTTCCAAGCCTGTGGGTGTCGTTGCTTGATCCATGGAAATCGTTTCAACGTATTTCCTACCTGGTATGCATAGAATTACCCCGATTTTATGTTTATTGCAAATAGGGACGTTCACCTGTAAGTTTATGATCATTTCAAACAGATGGGTATTTAATTTCGACCTTGCTAACCCTATGGGTATCGTGGATTTATCCATGGTAATCGTTCCCACGCGTTACCTACCTGGAATCCACTGATTTATCACGTTTCAATGATTATTGTAACAAGGAAACGTTCACCTGTAGGTCTAAGTTCATTGAATAAAGTGGGTACTTGATATCCAAGCGTATAGCACAGGATTTCCAAGGGTAACCTACGAAGTATCCGTAGATTTATCACATTTCTATGATTATGACAACTCGGAAACGTTCACCTCTACGTTTATGATTATTTTAAACAGATGGGTATCAAATGTCAACCTTTCCAAGCCTATGGGTGTAGTTGCTTGATACATGCAAATCGTTTCAACGTATTTACTACCTGGTATGCATAGAATTACCCCGATTTTATGTTTATTGCAACTAGGAAACGTTCACCTGTAAGTTTATGATCACTTCAAACAAATATGTATTTAATTTCGACCTTGCTAACCCTATGGGTATCGTGGATTTATCCACGGTAATCGTTCCCACGTGTTACCTACCTGGAATCCCCTGATTTATCACGTTTCAATGATTATTGTAAATAGGAAACGTTCACCTGTAGTTTTAAGTCTATTGAATAAAGTGGGTATTTGATATCCAAGCGTTCAGCACAGAATTTCCAACTGTAACCTACGTAGTATCCGTAGATTTATCACGTTTCTATGATTATGACAACTCGGTAACGTTCACCTCTACGTTTATGATCATTTCAAACAAATGCGTATATAATTTCGACCTTTCTATGCATATGGGTATCGTTGATTTAGCTATGGAAGTCGTTTTCACGTGTTACCTACCTGGAATCCACAGATTTATCACGTTTCAATGATTATTGTAAATAGGAAACGTTCACCTGTAGTTTTAAGTCTATTGAATAAAGTGGGTATTTGATATCCAAGCGTTCAGCACAGAATTTCCAACTGTAACCTACGTAGTATCCGTAGATTTATCACGTTTCTATGATTATGACAACTCGGAAACGGTCACCTCTATGTTTATGATCATTTCAAACAAATGGGTATTTAATTTCGACCTTGCTAACCCTATGGGTATCGTTGATTTATCCATGGCAATTGTTCCCACGTCTTACCTACCTGGAATCCACAGATTTATCACGTTTAAATGATTATTGTAACTAGGAAACGTTCACCTGTAGTTTTAAGTCTATTGAATAAAGTGGGTACATGATATCCAAGCGTATAGCACAGGATTTCCAAGTGTAACCTACGAAGTATCCGTAGATTTATATCGTTTCTATGATTATGACAACTCGGAAACGTTCACCTGTACGTATATGATTATTTCAAACAGATGGGTATCAAATGTCAATCTTTCCAAGCCTATGGGTGTAGTTGCTTGATCCATGCAAATCGTTTCAACGTATTTACTACCTGGTATGCATAGAATTACTCCGATTTTATGTTTATTGTAACTAGGAAACGTTCACCTGTAGTTTTAAGACTATTGAATAAAGTGGGTGTTTGATATCCAAGCGTTTATCACAGGATTTCCAACTGTAACCTACCAACTGGAATTACCACGATTTTATGTTCATTGCAACTAGGGAACGTTCACCTGTAAGTTTATGATCATTTCAAGCAGATGGGTAGTTAATTTCGACCTTGCTAACCCTATGGGTATCGTGGATTTAGCTATGGAAGTCGTTTTCACGTGTTACCTCCCGGAATCCACAGATTTATCACGTTTCAATGATTATTGTAACTAGGAAACGTTCACCTGTAGTTTTAAGTCTATTGAATGAAGTGGGTGTTTGATATCCAAGCGTTTATCACAGGATTTCCAACTGTAACCTACGTAGTATCCGTAGATTTATCACATTTCTATGATTATGACAACTCAGAAACGTTCACCTGTACGTTTATGATTATTTCAAACAGATGGGTATCAAATTTCAATCTTTCCAAGTCTATGGGTGTAGTTGCTTGATCCATGAAAATCGTTTCAACGTATTTACTACCTGGTATGCATAGAATTACCCCGATTTTATGTTTATTGCAACTAGGTAACGTTCACCGGTACGTTTATGATTATTTCAAACAGATGGGTATTTAATTTCGACCTTGCTAACCCTATGGGTATCGTGGATTTATCCATGGTAATCGTTCCCACGTGTTACCTACCTGGAATCCACTGATTTATCACGTTTCAATGATTATTGTAACAAGGAACGTTCACCTGTAGGTCTAAGTTCATTGAATAAAGTGGGTACTTGATATCCAACCGTATAGCACAGGATTTCCAAGTGTAACCTACGAAGTATCCGTAGATTTATCTCGTTTCTACAATTATGACAACTCGGAAACGTTCACCTGTACGATTATGATTATTTCAAACAGATGGGTATTTTATTTCAATCTTTCTAAGCCTGTGGGTGTCGTTGCTTGATCCATGGAAATCGTTTCAACGTATTTCCTACCTGGAATCCATAGATTTATCACGTTTCAATGATTATTGTAACTAGGAAGCGTTTACCTGTAGGTTTAAATTATTGAATAAAGTGGGTACTTGATATACACGCGTTTGACACAGGATTTCCAAGTGTAACCTACGTAGTATCCGTAGATTTATCACGTATCTATGATTATGACAACTCGGTAACGTTCACCTCTACGTTTATGATCATTTCAAACAGATGGGTATTTAATTTCGACCTTGCTAACCCTATGGGTATCGTGGATTTATCCATGGTAATCGTTCCCACGTGTTACCTACCTGGAATCCACTGATTTATCACGTTTCAATGATTATTGTTACAAGGAAACGTTCACCTGTAGGTCTAAGTTCATTGAATAAAGTGGGTACTTGATATCCAACCGTATAGCACAGGATTTCCAAGTGTAACCTGCGAAGTATCCGTAGATTTATCTCGTTTCTACAATTATGACAACTCGGAAACGTTCACCTGTACGTTTATGATTATTTCAAACAGATGGGTATTAAATTTCAATCTTTCCAAGCCTGTGGGTGTCGTTGCTTGATCCATGGAAATCGTTTCAACGTATTTCCTACCTGGTATGCATAGAATGACCCCGATTTTATGTTTATTGCAAATAGGGAACGTTCACCTGTATGTTTATGATCATTTCAAACAGATGGGTATTAAATTTCAATTTTTCTAAGCCTATGGGTTTCGTTGCTTGATCCATGGAAGTCGTATCAACGTATTTCCTACCTGGAATCCATAGATTTATCACGTTTCAACGATTATTGATATATAATTTCGACCTTGCTAACCCTATGGGTATCGTGGATTTAGCTATGGAAGTCGATTCCACGTGTTACCTACCTGGAATCCACAGATTTATCACGTTTCAATGATTATTGTAACAAGGAAACGTTCACCTGTAAGTCTAAGTTCATTGAATAAAGTTGGTACTTGATATCCAAGTGTATAGCACAGGATTTCCAAGTGTAACCTACGAAGTAACCGTAGATTTATCACGTTTCTATGATTCTGACAACTCGGAAACGTTCACCTGTACGTTTATCATCCTTTCAAACAGATGGGTATTTAATTTCTACCTTGCTAACCCTATGGGTATCGTGGATTTATCCATGGTAATCGTTCCCACGCGTTACCTACCTGGAATCCACTGATTTATCACGTTTCAATGATTATTGTAACAAGGAAACGTTCACCTGTAGGTCTAAGTTCATTGAATAAAGTGGGTACTTGATATCCAAGCGTATAGCACAGGATTTCCAAGGGTAACCTACGAAGTATCCGTAGATTTATCTCGTTTCTGCAATTATGACAACTCGGAAACGTTCACCGGTACGTTTATGATTATTTCAAACAGATGGGTATTTAATTTCAATCTTTCTAAGCCTATGGGTGTCGTTGCTTGATCCATGGAAATCGTTTCAACGTATTTCCTACCTGGAATCCACTGATTTATCACGTTTCAATGATTATTATGACAAGGAGACGTTCACCTGTAGGTCTAAGTTCATTGAATAAAGTGGGTACTTGATATCCAAGCATATAGCACAGGATTTCCAAGTGTAACCTGCGAAGTATCCGTAGATTTATCTCGTTTCTACAATTATGACAACTCGGAAACATTCACCTGTACTTTTATGATTATTTCAAACAGATGGGTATTTAATTTCAATCTTTCTAAGCCTATGGGTATCGTGGATTTATCCATGGTAATCGTTCCCACGTGTTACCTACCTGGAATCCACTGATTTATCACGTTTCAATGATTATTGTAACAAGGAAACGTTCACCTGTAGGTCTAAGTTATTGAATAAAGTGGGTACTTGATATCCAAGCGTTTAGCACAGGATTTCCAAGTGTAACCTGCGAAGTATCCGTAGATTTATCTCGTTTCTGCAATTATGACAACTCGTAAACGTTCACCTGTACGTTCATGATTATTTCAAACAGATGGGTATTTAATTTCAATCTTTCTAAGCCTATGGGTGTCGTTGCTTGATCCATGGAAATCGTTTCAACGTATTTCCTACCTGGAATCCATAGATTTATCACGTTTCTATGATTATGACAACTCGGTAACGTTCACCTGTACGTTTATGATTATTTCAAACAGATGGGTATTTTATTTCAATCTTTCTAAGCCTGTCGGTGTCGTTGCTTGATCCATGGAAATCGTTTCAACGTATTTCCTACCTGGAATCCATAGATTTATCACGTTTCAATGATTATTGATATATAATTTCGACCTTGCTAACCCTATGGGTATCGTGGATTTAGCTATGGAAGTCGATTCCACGTGTTACCTACCTGGAATCCACAGATTTATCACGTTGCAATGATGATTGTAACTAGAAAACGTTCACCTGTAGTTTTAAGTCTATTGAATGAAGTGGGTACTTGATATCCAAGCGTTTAGCACAGGATTTCTAAATGTAACCTACGTAGTATCCGTAGATTTATCACATTTCTATGATTATGACAACTCGGAAACGTTCACCTGTACGTTTATGATCATTTCAAGCAAAAGGGTATTTAATTTCAATATTTCTAAGCCGATGGGTGTCGTTGCTTGATCCATGAAAATCGTTTCAACGTATTTCCTACCTGGTATGCATAGAATTACCCCGATTTTATGTTTATTGCAACTAGGTAACGTTCACCTGTAAGTTTATGATCATTTCAAACAGGTGGGTATTTAATTTCGACCTTGCTAACCCTATGGGTATCGTGGATTTATCCATGGTAATCGTTCCTACGTGTTACCTACCTGGAATCCACTGATTTATTACGTTTCAATGATTATTGTAACAAGGAAACGTTCACCTGTAGGTCTAAGTTCATTGAATAAAGTGGGTACTTGATATCCAAGCATATAGCACAGGATTTCCAAGTGTAACCTGCGAAGTATCCGTAGATTTATCTCGTTTCTGCAATTATGACAACTCGGAAACGTTCACCTGTACGTTTATGATTATTTTAAATAGATGGGTATTTAATTTCAATCTTTCTAAGCCCATGGGTGTCGTTGCTTGATCCATGGAAATCGGTTCGACGTATTTCCTACCTGGAATCCATAGATTTATCACGTTTCAATGATTATTGTAACTAGGAAACGTTCACCTGTAGGTTTAAGTCCATTGAATAAAGTGGGTACTTGATATCCACGCGTTTAACACAGGATTTCCAAGTGTAACCTACGTAGTATCCGTAGATTTATCACGTTTCTATGATTATGACAACTCGGTAACGTTCACCTCTACGTTTATGATCATTTCAAACAAATGGGTATATAATTTCGACCTTTCTAAGCATATGGGTATCGTTGATTTAGCTATGGAAATCGTTTCAACGTGTTACCTACCGGAATCCACAGATTTATCACGTTTCAATGATTATTGTAACAAGGAAACGTTCACCTGTAGGTCTAAGTTCATTGAATAAAGTGGGTACTTGATATCCAACCGTATAGCACAGGATTTCCAAGTGTAACCTACGAAGTATCCGTAGATTTATCTCGTTTCTACAATTATGACAACTCGGAAACGTTCACCTGTACGATTATGATTATTTCAAACAGATGGGTATTTTATTTCAATCTTTCTAAGCCTGTGGGTGTCGTTGCTTGATCCATGGAAATCGTTTCAACGTATTTCCTACCTGGAATCCATAGATTTATCACGTTTCAATGATTATTGTAACTAGAAAACGTTTACCTGTAGGTTTAAGTCTATTGAATAAAGTGGGTATTTGATATCCAAGCGTTTAGCACAGGATTTCTAAATGTAACCTACGTAGTATCCGTAGATTTATCACATTTCTATGATTATGACAACTCGGAAACGTTCACCTATACGTTTATGATCATTTCAAGCAAAAGGGTATTTAATTTCAATATTTCTAAGCCGATGGGTGTCGTTGCTTGATCCATGGAAATCGTTTCAACGTATTTCCTACCTGGTATGCATAGAATTACCCCGATTTTATGTTTATTGCAACTAGGAAACGTTCACCTGTAAGTTTATGATCACTTCAAACAGATATGTATTTAATTTCGACGTTGCTAACCCTATGGATATCGTTGATTTATCCATGGCAATTGTTCCCACGTCTTACCTACCTGGAATCCACAGATTTATCACGTTTCAATGATTATTGTAACTAGGAAACTTTCACCTGTACTTTTAAGTCTATTGAATAAAGTGGGTACTTGATATCCAAGCGTATAGCACAGGATTTCCAAGTGTAACCTACGAAGTATCCGTAGATTTATCTCGTTTCTACGATTATGACAACTCGGAAACGTTCACCTGTACGTTTATGATTATTTCAAATAGATGGGTATGTAATTTCAATCTTTCTAAGCCTATGGGTGTCGTTGCTTGATCCATGGAAATCGTTTCAACGTATTTCCTACCTGGAATCCATAGATTTATCACGTTTCAATGATTATTGTAACAAGGAAACGTTCACCTGTAGGTCTAAGTTCATTGAATAAAGTGGGTACTTGATATCCAACCGTATAGCACAGGATTTCCAAGTGTAACCTACGAAGTATCCGTAGATTTATCTCGTTTCTACAATTATGACAACTCGGAAACGTTCACCTGTACGATTATGATTATTTCAAACAGATGGGTATTTTATTTCAATCTTTCTAAGCCTGTGGGTGTCGTTGCTTGATCCATGGAAATCGTTTCAACGTATTTCCTACCTGGAATCCATAGATTTATCACGTTTCAATGATTATTGTAACTAGGAAGCGTTTACCTGTAGGTTTAAATTATTGAATAAAGTGGGTACTTGATATCCACGCGTTTGACACAGGATTTCCAAGTGTAACCTACGTAGTATCCGTAGATTTATCACGTATCTATGATTATGACAACGCGGTAACGTTCACCTCTACGTTTATGATCATTTCAAACAAATGGGTATAGAATTTCGACCTTTCTAAGCATATAAGTATCGTTGATGTAGCTATGGAAGTCGTTTCCACGTGTTACCTACCTGGAATCCACAGATTTATCACGTTGCAATGATTATTGTAACTAGAAAACGTTCACCTGTTCGATTAAGTCGATTGAATAAAGTGGGTACTTGATATCCAAGCGTTTAGCACAGGATTTCTAAATGTAACCTACGTAGTATCCGTAGATTTATCACATTTCTATGATTATGACAACTCGGAAACGTTCACCTGTACGTTTATGATTATTTCAAACAGATGGGTATTAAATTTCAATTTTTCTAAGCCTATGGGTTTCGTTGCTTAATCCATGGAAATCGTTTCAACGTATTTCCTACCTGGAATCCATAGATTTATCACGTTTCAATGATTATTGTAACTAGGAAACGTTCACCTGTAGGTTTAAGTCCATTGAATAAAGTGGGTACTTGATATCCACGCGTTTAACACAGGATTTCCAAGTGTAACCTACGTAGTATCCGTAGATTTATCTCGTTTCTACGATTATGACAACTCGTAAACGTTCACCTGTACGTTTATGATTATTTCAAACAGATGGGTATTAAATTTCAATTTTTCTAAGCCTATGGGTTTCGTTGCTTGATCCATGGAAGTCGTATCAACGTATTTCCTACCTGGTATGCATAGAATTACCACGATTTTATGTTCATTGCAACTAGGGAACGTTCACCTGTAAGTTCATGATCATTTCAAGCAGATGGGAATTTAATTTCGACCTTGCTAACCCTATGGGTATCGTTGATTTAGCTATGGAAGTCGTTTTCACGTGTTACCTACCGGAATCCACAGATTTATCACGTTTCAATGATTATTGTAACTAGGAAACGTTCACCTGTAGTTTTAAGTCTATTGAATAAAGTGGGTGTTTGATATCCAAGCGTTTATCACAGGATTTCCAACTGTAGCCTACGTAGTATCCGTAGATTTATCACATTTCTATGATTATGACAACTCGGAAACGTTCAACTGTACGTTTATGATTATTTCAAACAGATGGGAATTAAATTTCAATTTTTCTAAGCCTATGGGTTTCGTTGCTTGATCCATGGAAGTCGTATCAACGTATTTCCTACCTGGTATGCATAGAATTACCACGATTTTATGTTCATTGCAACTAGGGAACGTTCACCTGTAAGTTCATGATCATTTCAACCAGATGGGAATTTAATTTCGACCTTGCTAACCCTATGGGTATCGTGGATTTATCCATGGTAATCGTTCCCACGTCTTACCTACCTGGAATCCACTGATTTATCACGTTTCAATGATTATTGTAACAAGGAAACGTTCACCCGTAGTTTTAAGACTTTTGAATAAAGTGTGTGTTTGATATCCAAGCGTTTATCACAGGATTTCCAACTGTAACCTACGAAGTATCCGTAGATTTATCTCGTTTCTACAATTATGACAACTCGGAAACGTTCACCTGTACGATTATGATTATTTCAAACAGATGGGTATTTTATTTCAATCTTTCTAAGCCTGTGGGTGTCGTTGCTTGATCCATGGAAATCGTTTCAACGTATTTCCTACCTGGTATGCATAGAATTACCCCGATTTTATGTTTATTGCAACTAGGAAACGTTCACCTGTAAGTTTATGATCACTTCAAACAGATATGTATTTAATTTCGACGTTGCTAACCCTATGGATATCGTTGATTTATCCATGGCAATTGTTCCCACGTCTTACCTACCTGGAATCCACAGATTTATCACGTTTCAATGATTATTGTAACTAGGAAACGTTCACCTGTACTTTTAAGTCTATTGAATAAAGTGGGTACTTGATATCCAAGCGTATAGCACAGGATTTCCAAGTGTAACCTACGAAGTATCCGTAGATTTATCTCGTTTCTACGATTATGACAACTCGGAAACGTTCACCTGTACGTTTATGATTATTTCAAATAAATGGGTATGTAATTTCAATCTTTCTAAGCCTATGAGTGTCGTTGCTTGATCCATGGAAATCGTTTCAACGTATTTCCTACCTGGAATCCATAGATTTATCACGTTTCAATGATTATTGTAACAAGGAAACGTTCACCTGTAGGTCTAAGTTCATTGAATAAAGTGGGTACTTGATATCTAAGCGTATTGCACAGGATTTCCAAGTGTAACCTACGAAGTATCCGTAGATTTATCTCGTTTCTACGATTCTGACAACTCGGAAACGTTCACCTGTACGTTTATGATTATTTTAAATAGATGGGTATTTAATTTCAATCTTTCTAAGCCCATGGGTGTCGTTGCTTGATCCATGGAAATCGGTTCGACGTATTTCCTACCTGGAATCCATAGATTTATCACGTTTCAATGATTATTGTAACTAGGAAACGTTCACCTGTAGGTTTAAGTCCATTGAACAAAATGGGTACTTGATATCTACGCGTTTAACACAGGATTTCCAACTGTAACCTACGAAGTATCCGTAGATTTATCTCGTTTCTACGATTATGACAACTCGTAAACGTTCACCTGTACGTTTATGATTATTTCAAACAGATGGGTATTAAATTTCATTTTTTCTAAGCCTATGGGTTTCGTTGCTTGATCCATGGAAGTCGTATCAACGTATTTCCTACCTGGTATGCATAGAATTACCACGATCTTATGTTCATTGCAACTAGGGAACGTTCTCCTGTAAGTTCATGATCATTTCAAGCAGATGGGAATTTAATTTCGACCTTGCTAACCCTATGGGAATCGTTGATTTAGCTATGGAAGTCGTTTTCACGTGTTACCTACCGGAATCCACAGATTTATCACGTTTCAATGATTATTGTAACTAGGAAACGTTCACCTGTAGTTTTAAGTCTATTGAATAAAGTGGGTGTTTGATATCCAAGCGTTTATCACAGGATTTCCAACTGTAGCCTACGTAGTATCCGTAGATTTATCACATTTCTATGATTATGACAACTCGGAAACGTTCACCTCTACGTTTATGATCACTTCAAACAAATGGGTATATAATTTCGACCTTTCTAACCATATGGGTATCGTTGATTTATCCATGGCAATCGTTCCCACGTCTTACCTACCTGGAATCCACAGATTTATCACGTTTCAATGATTATTGTAACTAGGAAACGTTCACCTGTAGTTTTAAGTCTATTGAATAAAGTGGGTATTTGATATCCAAGCGTTCAGCACAGAATTTCCAAGTGTAACCTACGCAGTATCCGTAGATATATCACGTTTCTATGATTATGACAACTCGGAAACGTACACCTGTACGTTTATGATTATTTTAAACAGATGGGTATCAAATGTCAACCTTTCCAAGCCTATGGGTGTAGTTGCTTGATACATGCAAATCGTTTCAACGTATTTACTACCTGGTATGCATAGAATTACCCCGATTTTATGTTTATTGCAACTAGGAAACGTTCACCTGTAAGTTTATGATCACTTCAAACAAATATGTATTTAATTTCGACGTTGCAAACCCAATGGGTATCGTTGATTTATCCATGGCAATCGTTCCCACGTCTTACCTACCTGGAATCCACAGATTTATCACGTTTCAATGATTATTGTAACTAGGAAACGTTCACCTGTAGTTTTAAGACTTTTGAATAAAGTGGGTATTTGATATCCAAGCGTTTAACACAGGATTTCCAAGTGTAACCTACGTAGTATCCGTAGATTTATCACGTTTCTATGATTATGACAACTCGGTAACTTTCACCTCTACGTTTATGATCATTTCAAACAAATGGGTATATAATTTCGACCTTTCTAAGCATATGGGTATCGTTGATTTAGCTATGGAAGTCGTTTTCACGTGTTACCTACCTGGAATCCACTGCTTTATCACGTTTCACTGATTATTGTAACAAGGAAACGTTCACCTGTAGTTTTAAGACTATTGAATAAAGTGGGTATTTGATATCCAAGCGTTTATCACAGGATTTCCAATTGTAACCTACGAAGTATCCGTAGATTTATCTCGTTTCTATGATTATGACAACTCGGAAACGTTCAACTGTACGTTTATGATTATTTCAAACAGATGGGTATTAAATTTCAATTTTTCTAAGCCTATGGGTTTCGTTGCTTGATCCATGGAAGTCGTATCAACGTATTTCCTACCTCGTATGCATAGAATTACCACGATTTTATGTTCATTGCAACTAGGGAACGTTCACCTGTAAGTTCATGATCATTTCAACCAGATGGGAATTTAATTTCGACCTTGCTAACCCTATGGGTATCGTGGATTTATCCATGGTTATCGTTCCCACGTGTTACCTACCTGGAATCCACTGATTTATCACGTTTCAATGATTATTGTAACAAGGAAACGTTCACCTGTAGTTTTAAGACTTTTGAATAAAGTGTGTATTTGATATCCAAGCGTTTATCACAGGATTTCCAACTGTAACCTACGTAGTATCCGTAGATTTATCACATTACTATGATTATGACAACTCGGAAACGTTCACCTCTACGTTTATGATTATTTTAAACAGATGGGTATCAAATGTCAACCTTTCCAAGCCTATGGGTGTAGTTGCTTGATACATGCAAATCGTTTCAACGTATTTACTACCTGGTATGCATAGAATTACCCCGATTTTATGTTTATTGCAACTAGGAAACGTTCACCTGTAAGTTTATGATCACTTCAAACAAATATGTATTTAATTTCGACGTTGCAAACCCTATGGGTATTGTTGATTTATCCATGGCAATCGTTCCCACGTCTTACCTACCTGGAATCCACAGATTTATCACGTTTCAATGATTATTGTAACTAGGAAACGTTCGCCTGTAGTTTTAAGACTTTTGAATAAAGTGTGTATTTGATATCCAAGCGTTTATCACAGGATTTCCAACTGTAACCTACGTAGTATCCGTAGATTTATCACATTACTATGATTATGACAACTCGGAAACGTTCACCTCTACGTTTATGATTATTTTAAACAGATGGGTATCAAATGTCAACCTTTCCAAGCCTATGGGTGTAGTTGCTTGATACATGCAAATCGTTTCAACGTATTTACTACCTGGTATGCATAGAATTACCCCGATTTTATGTTTATTGCAACTAGGAAACGTTCACCTGTAAGTTTATGATCACTTCAAACAAATATGTATTTAATTTCGACGTTGCAAACCCTATGGGTATTGTTGATTTATCCATGGCAATCGTTCCCACGTCTTACCTACCTGGAATCCACAGATTTATCACGTTTCAATGATTATTGTAACTAGGAAACGTTCGCCTGTAGTTTTAAGACTTTTGAATAAAGTGGGTATTTGATATCCAAGCGTTTAACACAGGATTTCCAAGTGTAACCTACGTAGTATCCGTAGATTTATCACGTTTCTATGATTATGACAACTCGGTAACTTTCACCTCTACGTTTATGATCATTTCAAACAAATGGGTATATAATTTCGACCTTTCTAAGCATATGGGTATCGTTGATTAAGCTATGGAAGTCGTTTTCACGTGTTATCTACCTGGAATCCACTGATTTATCACGTTTCAATGATTATTGTAACAAGGATACGTTCACCTGTAGGCCTAAGTTCATTGAATAAAGTGGGTACTTGATATCCAAGCGTATAGCACAGGATTTCCAAGTGTAACCTACGCAGTATACGTAGATTTATCACGTTTCTATGATTATGACAACTCGGAAACGTACACCTGTACGTTTATGATTATTTCAAACAGATGAGTATTAAATTTTAATCTTTCCAAGCCTATGGGTGTAGTTGCTTGATCCATGCAAATCGTTTCAACGTATTTACTACCTGGTATGCATAGAATTACCCCGATTTTATGTTTATTGTAACTAGGAAACGTTCACCTGTAGTTTTAAGACTATTGAATAAAGTGGGTATTTGATATCCAAGCGTTTATCACAGGATTTCCAATTGTAACCTACGAAGTATCCGTAGATTTATCTCGTTTCTATGATTATGACAACTCGGAAACGTTCAACTGTACGTTTATGATTATTTCAAACAGATGGGTATTAAATTTCAATTTTTCTAAGCCTATGGGTTTCGTTGCTTGATCCATGGAAGTCGTATCAACGTATTTCCTACCTGGTATGCATAGAATTACCACGATTTTATGTTCATTGCAACTAGGAAACGTTCACCTGTAAGTTCATGATCATTTCAAACAGATGGGTATTTAATTTCGACCTTGCTAACCCTATGGGTATCGTGGATTTATCCACGGTAATCGTTCCCACGTGTTACCTACCTGGAATCCACTGATTTATCACGTTTCAATGATTATTGTAACAAGGAAACGTTCACCTGTAGTTTTAAGACTTTTGAATAAAGTGGGTACTTGATATCCAAGCGTATAGCACAGGATTTCCAAGTGTAACCTACGGAGTATCCGTAGATTTATCTCGTTTCTACGATTACGACAACTCGGAAACGTTCACCTGTACGTTTATGATTATTTCAAACAGATGGGTATTTAATTTCAATCGTTCTAAGCCTATGGGTGTCGTTGCTTGATCCATGGAAATCGTTTTAACGTATTTCCTACCTAGAATCGATAGATTTATCACGTTTTAATGATTATTGTAACTACGAAACGTTCACCTGTAGGTTTAAGTCCATTGAATAAAGTGGGTACTTGATATCCACGCGTTTAACACAGGATTTCCAAGTGTAACCTACGTAGTATCCGTAGATTTATCACGTTTCTATGATTATGACAACTCGGAAACGTTCACCTCTATGTTTATGATCATTTCAAACAAATGGATATTTAATTTCGACCTTGCTAACCATATGGGTATCGTGGATTTATCCATGGTAATCGTTCCCACGTGTTACCTACCTGGAATCCACAGATTTATCACGTTTCAATGATTATTGTAACTAGGAAACGTTCACCTGTAGTTTTAAGTCTATTGAATAAAGTGGGTATTTGATATCCAAGCGTTCAGCACAGAATTTCCAACTGTAACCTACGTAGTATCCGTAGATTTATCACGTTTCTATGATTATGAAAACTCGGTAACTTTCACCTCTACGTTTATGATCATTTCAAACAAATGGGTATATAATTTCGACCTTGCTAACCCTATGGGTATCGTTGATTTAGCTATGGAAGTCGTTTTCACGTGTTACCTACCGGAATCCACAGATTTATCACGTTTCAATGATTATTGTAACTAGGAAACGTTCACCTGTAGTTTTAAGTCTATTGAATAAAGTGGGTATTTGATATCCAAGCGTTCAGCACAGGATTTCCAACTGTAACCCACGTAGTATCCGTAGATTTATTATTTTTCTATGATTATGACAACTCGACAACGTTCACCTCTACGTTTATGATCATTTCAAACAGATGGGTATTTAATTTCGACCTTGCTAACCCTATGGGTATCGTTGATTTAGCTATGGAAGACGTTTTCACGTGTTACCTACCGGAATCCACAGATTTATCACGTTTCAATGATTATTGTAACTAGGAAACGTTCACCTGTAGTTTTAAGTCTATTGAAAAAAGTGGGTGTTTGATATCCAAGCGTTTATCACATGATTTCCAACTGTAACCTACGTAGTATCCGTAGATTTATCACATTTCTATGATTATGACAACTCGGAAATGTTCACCTGTACGTTTATGATTATTTCAAACAGATGGGTATTTAATTTCAATCTTTCTAACCCTATGGATATCGTGGATTTATCCACGGTAATCGTTCCCACGTGTTACCTACCTGGAATCCCCTGATTTATCACGTTTCAATGATTATTGTAACTAGGAAACGTTCACCTGTAGTTTTAAGTCTATTGAAAAAAGTGGGTGTTTGATATCCAAGCGTTTATCACATGATTTCCAACTGTAACCTACGTAGTATCCGTAGATTTATCACATTTCTATGATTATGACAACTCGGAAACGTTCACCTCTACGTTTATGATTATTTTAAACAGATGGGTATCAAATGTCAACCTTGCCAAGCCTATGGGTGTAGTTGCTTGATACATGCAAATCGTTTCAACGTATTTACTACCTGGTATGCATAGAATTACCCCGATTTTATGTTTATTGCAACTAGGAAACGTTTACCTGTAAGTTTATGATCACTTCAAACAAATATGTATTTAATTTCGACCTTGCTAACCCTATGGGTATCGTGAATTTATCCACGGTAATCGTTCCCACGTATTACCTACCTGGAATCCACAGATTTATCACGTTTCAATGATTATTGTAAATAGGAAACGTTCACCTGTAGTTTTAAGTCTATTGAATAAAGTGGGTATTTGATATCCAAGCGTTCAGCACAGAATTTCCAACTGTAACCTACGTAGTATCAGTAGATTTATCACGTTTCTATGATTATGACAACTCGGTAACGTTCACCTCTACGTTTATGATCATTTCAAACAAATGCGTATATAATTTCGACCTTTCTATGCATATGGGTATCGTTGATTTAGCTATGGAAGTCGTTTTCACGTGTTACCTACCTGGAATCCACAGATTTATCACGTTTCAATGATTATTGTAAATAGGAAACGTTCACCTGTAGTTTTAAGTCTATTGAATAAAGTGGGTATTTGATATCCAAGCGTTCAGCACAGAATTTCCAACTGTAACCTACGTAGTATCCGTAGATTTATCACGTTTCTATGATTATGACAACTCGGAAACGGTCACCTCTATGTTTATGATCATTTCAAACAAATGGGTATTTAATTTCGACCTTGCTAACCCTATGGGTATCGTTGATTTATCCATGGCAATTGTTCCCACGTCTTACCTACCTGGAATCCACAGATTTATCACGTTTAAATGATTATTGTAACTAGGAAACGTTCACCTGTAGTTTTAAGTCTATTGAATAAAGTGGGTACATGATATCCAAGCGTATAGCACAGGATTTCCAAGTGTAACCTACGAAGTATCCGTAGATTTATATCGTTTCTATGATTATGACAACTCGGAAACGTTCACCTGTACGTATATGATTATTTCAAACAGATGGGTATCAAATGTCAATCTTTCCAAGCCTATGGGTGTAGTTGCTTGATCCATGCAAATCGTTTCAACGTATTTACTACCTGGTATGCATAGAATTACTCCGATTTTATGTTTATTGTAACTAGGAAACGTTCACCTGTAGTTTTAAGACTATTGAATAAAGTGGGTGTTTGATATCCAAGCGTTTATCACAGGATTTCCAACTGTAACCTACCAACTGGAATTACCACGATTTTATGTTCATTGCAACTAGGGAACGTTCACCTGTAAGTTTATGATCATTTCAAGCAGATGGGTAGTTAATTTCGACCTTGCTAACCCTATGGGTATCGTGGATTTAGCTATGGAAGTCGTTTTCACGTGTTACCTCCCGGAATCCACAGATTTATCACGTTTCAATGATTATTGTAACTAGGAAACGTTCACCTGTAGTTTTAAGTCTATTGAATGAAGTGGGTGTTTGATATCCAAGCGTTTATCACAGGATTTCCAACTGTAACCTACCTAGTATCCGTAGATTTATCACATTTCTATGATTATGACAACTCAGAAACGTTCACCTGTACGTTTATGATTATTTCAAACAGATGGGTATCAAATTTCAATCTTTCCAAGTCTATGGGTGTAGTTGCTTGATCCATGCAAATCGTTTCAACGTATTTACTACCTGGTATGCATAGAATTACCCCGATTTTATGTTTATTGCAACTAGGTAACGTTCACCTGTAAGTTTATGATCATTTAAAACAGATGGGTATTTAATTTCGACCTTGCTAACCCTATGGGTATCGTGGATTTATCCATGGTAATCGTTCCTACGTGTTACCTACCTGGAATCGACTGATTTATTACGTTTCAATGATTATTGTAACAAGGAACGTTCACCTGTAGGTCTAAGTTCATTGAATAAAGTGGGTACTTGATATCCAACCGTATAGCACAGGATTTCCAAGTGTAACCTACGAAGTATCCGTAGATTTATCTCGTTTCTACAATTATGACAACTCGGAAACGTTCACCTGTACGATTATGATTATTTCAAACAGATGGGTATTTTATTTCAATCTTTCTAAGCCTGTGGGTGTCGTTGCTTGATCCATGGAAATCGTTTCAACGTATTTCCTACCTGGAATCCATAGATTTATCACGTTTCAATGATTATTGTAACTAGGAAGCGTTTACCTGTAGGTTTAAATTATTGAATAAAGTGGGTACTTGATATACACGCGTTTGACACAGGATTTCCAAGTGTAACCTACGTAGTATCCGTAGATTTATCACGTATCTATGATTATGACAACTCGGTAACGTTCACCTCTACGTTTATGATCATTTCAAACAGATGGGTATTTAATTTCGACCTTGCTAACCCTATGGGTATCGTGGATTTATCCATGGTAATCGTTCCCACGTGTTACCTACCTGGAATCCACTGATTTATCACGTTTCAATGATTATTGTTACAAGGAAACGTTCACCTGTAGGTCTAAGTTCATTGAATAAAGTGGGTACTTGATATCCAACCGTATAGCACAGGATTTCCAAGTGTAACCTGCGAAGTATCCGTAGATTTATCTCGTTTCTACAATTATGACAACTCGGAAACGTTCACCTGTACGTTTATGATTATTTCAAACAGATGGGTATTAAATTTCAATCTTTCCAAGCCCGTGGGTGTCGTTGCTTGATCCATGGAAATCGTTTCAACGTATTTCCTACCTGGTATGCATAGAATTACCCCGATTTTATGTTTATTGCAAATAGGGACGTTCACCTGTAAGTTTATGATCATTTCAAACAGATGGGTATTTAATTTCGACCTTGCTAACCCTATGGGTATCGTGGATTTATCCATGGTAATCGTTCCCACGCGTTACCTACCTGGAATCCACTGATTTATCACGTTTCAATGATTATTGTAACAAGGAAACGTTCACCTGTAGGTCTAAGTTCATTGAATAAAGTGGGTACTTGATATCCAAGCGTATAGCACAGGATTTCCAAGGGTAACCTACGAAGTATCCGTAGATTTATCACATTTCTATGATTATGACAACTCGGAAACGTTCACCTCTACGTTTATGATTATTTTAAACAGATGGGTATCAAATGTCAACCTTTCCAAGCCTATGGGTGTAGTTGCTTGATACATGCAAATCGTTTCAACGTATTTACTACCTGGTATGCATAGAATTACCCCGATTTTATGTTTATTGCAACTAGGAAACGTTCACCTGTAAGTTTATGATCACTTCAAACAAATATGTATTTAATTTCGACCTTGCTAACCCTATGGGTATCGTGGATTTATCCACGGTAATCGTTCCCACGTGTTACCTACCTGGAATCCACAGATTTATCACGTTTCAATGATTATTGTAAATAGGAAACGTTAACCTGTAGTTTTAAGTCTATTGAATAAAGTGGGTATTTGATATCCAAGCGTTCAGCACAGAATTTCCAACTGTAACCTACGTAGTATCCGTAGATTTATCACGTTTCTATGATTATGACAACTCGGTAACGTTCACCTCTACGTTTATGATCATTTCAAACAAATGCGTATATAATTTCGACCTTTCTATGCATATGGGTATCGTTGATTTAGCTATGGAAGTCGTTTTCACGTGTTACCTACCTGGAATCCACAGATTTATCACGTTTCAATGATTATTGTAAATAGGAAACGTTCACCTGTAGTTTTAAGTCTATTGAATAAAGTGGGTATTTGATATCCAAGCGTTCAGCACAGAATTTCCAACTGTAACCTACGTAGTATCCGTAGATTTATCACGTTTCTATGATTATGACAACTCGGAAACGGTCACCTCTATGTTTATGATCATTTCAAACAAATGGGTATTTAATTTCGACCTTGCTAACCCTATGGGTATCGTTGATTTATCCATGGCAATTGTTCCCACGTCTTACCTACCTGGAATCCACAGATTTATCACGTTTAAATGATTATTGTAACTAGGAAACGTTCACCTGTAGTTTTAAGTCTATTGAATAAAGTGGGTACATGATATCCAAGCGTATAGCACAGGATTTCCAAGTGTAACCTACGAAGTATCCGTAGATTTATATCGTTTCTATGATTATGACAACTCGGAAACGTTCACCTGTACGTATATGATTATTTCAAACAGATGGGTATCAAATGTCAATCTTTCCAAGCCTATGGGTGTAGTTGCTTGATCCATGCAAATCGTTTCAACGTATTTACTACCTGGTATGCATAGAATTACTCCGATTTTATGTTTATTGTAACTAGGAAACGTTCACCTGTAGTTTTAAGACTATTGAATAAAGTGGGTGTTTGATATCCAAGCGTTTATCACAGGATTTCCAACTGTAACCTACCAACTGGAATTACCACGATTTTATGTTCATTGCAACTAGGGAACGTTCACCTGTAAGTTTATGATCATTTCAAGCAGATGGGTAGTTAATTTCGACCTTGCTAACCCTATGGGTATCGTGGATTTAGCTATGGAAGTCGTTTTCACGTGTTACCTCCCGGAATCCACAGATTTATCACGTTTCAATGATTATTGTAACTAGGAAACGTTCACCTGTAGTTTTAAGTCTATTGAATGAAGTGGGTGTTTGATATCCAAGCGTTTATCACAGGATTTCCAACTGTAACCTACGTAGTATCCGTAGATTTATCACATTTCTATGATTATGACAACTCAGAAACGTTCACCTGTACGTTTATGATTATTTCAAACAGATGGGTATCAAATTTCAATCTTTCCAAGTCTATGGGTGTAGTTGCTTGATCCATGAAAATCGTTTCAACGTATTTACTACCTGGTATGCATAGAATTACCCCGATTTTATGTTTATTGCAACTAGGTAACGTTCACCGGTACGTTTATGATTATTTCAAACAGATGGGTATTTAATTTCGACCTTGCTAACCCTATGGGTATCGTGGATTTATCCATGGTAATCGTTCCCACGTGTTACCTACCTGGAATCCACTGATTTATCACGTTTCAATGATTATTGTAACAAGGAACGTTCACCTGTAGGTCTAAGTTCATTGAATAAAGTGGGTACTTGATATCCAACCGTATAGCACAGGATTTCCAAGTGTAACCTACGAAGTATCCGTAGATTTATCTCGTTTCTACAATTATGACAACTCGGAAACGTTCACCTGTACGATTATGATTATTTCAAACAGATGGGTATTTTATTTCAATCTTTCTAAGCCTGTGGGTGTCGTTGCTTGATCCATGGAAATCGTTTCAACGTATTTCCTACCTGGAATCCATAGATTTATCACGTTTCAATGATTATTGTAACTAGGAAGCGTTTACCTGTAGGTTTAAATTATTGAATAAAGTGGGTACTTGATATACACGCGTTTGACACAGGATTTCCAAGTGTAACCTACGTAGTATCCGTAGATTTATCACGTATCTATGATTATGACAACTCGGTAACGTTCACCTCTACGTTTATGATCATTTCAAACAGATGGGTATTTAATTTCGACCTTGCTAACCCTATGGGTATCGTGGATTTATCCATGGTAATCGTTCCCACGTGTTACCTACCTGGAATCCACTGATTTATCACGTTTCAATGATTATTGTTACAAGGAAACGTTCACCTGTAGGTCTAAGTTCATTGAATAAAGTGGGTACTTGATATCCAACCGTATAGCACAGGATTTCCAAGTGTAACCTGCGAAGTATCCGTAGATTTATCTCGTTTCTACAATTATGACAACTCGGAAACGTTCACCTGTACGTTTATGATTATTTCAAACAGATGGGTATTAAATTTCAATCTTTCCAAGCCTGTGGGTGTCGTTGCTTGATCCATGGAAATCGTTTCAACGTATTTCCTACCTGGTATGCATAGAATGACCCCGATTTTATGTTTGTTGCAAATAGGGAACGTTCACCTGTAAGTTTATGATCATTTCAAACAGATGGGTATTAAATTTCAATTTTTCTAAGCCTATGGGTTTCGTTGCTTGATCCATGGAAGTCGTATCAACGTATTTCCTACCTGGAATCCATAGATTTATCACGTTTCAACGATTATTGATATATAATTTCGACCTTGCTAACCCTATGGGTATCGTGGATTTAGCTATGGAAGTCGATTCCACGTGTTACCTACCTGGAATCCACAGATTTATCACGTTTCAATGATTATTGTAACAAGGAAACGTTCACCTGTAAGTCTAAGTTCATTGAATAAAGTTGGTACTTGATATCCAAGTGTATAGCACAGGATTTCCAAGTGTAACCTACGAAGTAACCGTAGATTTATCACGTTTCTATGATTCTGACAACTCGGAAACGTTCACTTGTACGTTTATCATCCTTTCAAACAGATGGGTATTTAATTTCTACCTTGCTAACCCTATGGGTATCGTGGATTTATCCATGGTAATCGTTCCCACGCGTTACCTACCTGGAATCCACTGATTTATCACGTTTCAATGATTATTGTAACAAGGAAACGTTCACCTGTAGGTCTAAGTTCATTGAATAAAGTGGGTACTTGATATCCAAGCGTATAGCACAGGATTTCCAAGGGTAACCTACGAAGTATCCGTAGATTTATCTCGTTTCTGCAATTATGACAACTCGGAAACGTTCACCGGTACGTTTATGATTATTTCAAACAGATGGGTATTTAATTTCAATCTTTCTAAGCCTATGGGTGTCGTTGCTTGATCCATGGAAATCGTTTCAACGTATTTCCTACCTGGAATCCACTGATTTATCACGTTTCAATGATTATTATGACAAGGAGACGTTCACCTGTAGGTCTAAGTTCATTGAATAAAGTGGGTACTTGATATCCAAGCATATAGCACAGGATTTCCAAGTGTAACCTGCGAAGTATCCGTAGATTTATCTCGTTTCTACAATTATGACAACTCGGAAACATTCACCTGTACTTTTATGATTATTTCAAACAGATGGGTATTTAATTTCAATCTTTCTAAGCCTATGGGTATCGTGGATTTATCCATGGTAATCGTTCCCACGTGTTACCTACCTGGAATCCACTGATTTATCACGTTTCAATGATTATTGTAACAAGGAAACGTTCACCTGTAGGTCTAAGTTATTGAATAAAGTGGGTACTTGATATCCAAGCGTTTAGCACAGGATTTCCAAGTGTAACCTGCGAAGTATCCGTAGATTTATCTCGTTTCTGCAATTATGACAACTCGTAAACGTTCACCTGTACGTTCATGATTATTTCAAACAGATGGGTATTTAATTTCAATCTTTCTAAGCCTATGGGTGTCGTTGCTTGATCCATGGAAATCGTTTCAACGTATTTCCTACCTGGAATCCATAGATTTATCACGTTTCTATGATTATGACAACTCGGTAACGTTCACCTGTACGTTTATGATTATTTCAAACAGATGGGTATTTTATTTCAATCTTTCTAAGCCTGTCGGTGTCGTTGCTTGATCCATGGAAATCGTTTCAACGTATTTCCTACCTGGAATCCATAGATTTATCACGTTTCAATGATTATTGATATATAATTTCGACCTTGCTAACCCTATGGGTATCGTGGATTTAGCTATGGAAGTCGATTCCACGTGTTACCTACCTGGAATCCACAGATTTATCACGTTGCAATGATTATTGTAACTAGAAAACGTTCACCTGTAGTTTTAAGTCTATTGAATGAAGTGGGTACTTGATATCCAAGCGTTTAGCACAGGATTTCTAAATGTAACCTACGTAGTATCCGTAGATTTATCACATTTCTATGATTATGACAACTCGGAAACGTTCACCTGTACGTTTATGATCATTTCAAGCAAAAGGGTATTTAATTTCAATATTTCTAAGCCGATGGGTGTCGTTGCTTGATCCATGAAAATCGTTTCAACGTATTTCCTACCTGGTATGCATAGAATTACCCCGATTTTATGTTTATTGCAACTAGGTAACGTTCACCTGTAAGTTTATGATCATTTCAAACAGGTGGGTATTTAATTTCGACCTTGCTAACCCTATGGGTATCGTGGATTTATCCATGGTAATCGTTCCTACGTGTTACCTACCTGGAATCCACTGATTTATTACGTTTCAATGATTATTGTAACAAGGAAACGTTCACCTGTAGGTCTAAGTTCATTGAATAAAGTGGGTACTTGATATCCAAGCATATAGCACAGGATTTCCAAGTGTAACCTGCGAAGTATCCGTAGATTTATCTCGTTTCTACAATTATGACAACTCGGAAACGTTCACCTGTACGATTATGATTATTTCAAACAGATGGGTATTTTATTTCAATCTTTCTAAGCCTGTGGGTGTCGTTGCTTGATCCATGGAAATCGTTTCAACGTATTTCCTACCTGGAATCCATAGATTTATCACGTTTCAATGATTATTGTAACTAGGAAGCGTTTACCTGTAGGTTTAAATTATTGAATAAAGTGGGTACTTGATATACACGCGTTTGACACAGGATTTCCAAGTGTAACCTACGTAGTATCCGTAGATTTATCACGTATCTATGATTATGACAACTCGGTAACGTTCACCTCTACGTTTATGATCATTTCAAACAGATGGGTATTTAATTTCGACCTTGCTAACCCTATGGGTATCGTGGATTTATCCATGGTAATCGTTCCCACGTGTTACCTACCTGGAATCCACTGATTTATCACGTTTCAATGATTATTGTTACAAGGAAACGTTCACCTGTAGGTCTAAGTTCATTGAATAAAGTGGGTACTTGATATCCAACCGTATAGCACAGGATTTCCAAGTGTAACCTGCGAAGTATCCGTAGATTTATCTCGTTTCTACAATTATGACAACTCGGAAACGTTCACCTGTACGTTTATGATTATTTCAAACAGATGGGTATTAAATTTCAATCTTTCCAAGCCTGTGGGTGTCGTTGCTTGATCCATGGAAATCGTTTCAACGTATTTCCTACCTGGTATGCATAGAATGACCCCGATTTTATGTTTATTGCAAATAGGGAACGTTCACCTGTAAGTTTATGATCATTTCAAACAGATGGGTATTAAATTTCAATTTTTCTAAGCCTATGGGTTTCGTTGCTTGATCCATGGAAGTCGTATCAACGTATTTCCTACCTGGAATCCATAGATTTATCACGTTTCAACGATTATTGATATATAATTTCGACCTTGCTAACCCTATGGGTATCGTGGATTTAGCTATGGAAGTCGATTCCACGTGTTACCTACCTGGAATCCACAGATTTATCACGTTTCAATGATTATTGTAACAAGGAAACGTTCACCTGTAAGTCTAAGTTCATTGAATAAAGTTGGTACTTGATATCCAAGTGTATAGCACAGGATTTCCAAGTGTAACCTACGAAGTAACCGTAGATTTATCACGTTTCTATGATTCTGACAACTCGGAAACGTTCACCTGTACGTTTATCATCCTTTCAAACAGATGGGTATTTAATTTCTACCTTGCTAACCCTATGGGTATCGTGGATTTATCCATGGTAATCGTTCCCACGCGTTACCTACCTGGAATCCACTGATTTATCACGTTTCAATGATTATTGTAACAAGGAAACGTTCACCTGTAGGTCTAAGTTCATTGAATAAAGTGGGTACTTGATATCCAAGCGTATAGCACAGGATTTCCAAGGGTAACCTACGAAGTATCCGTAGATTTATCTCGTTTCTGCAATTATGACAACTCGGAAACGTTCACCGGTACGTTTATGATTATTTCAAACAGATGGGTATTTAATTTCAATCTTTCTAAGCCTATGGGTGTCGTTGCTTGATCCATGGAAATCGTTTCAACGTATTTCCTACCTGGAATCCACTGATTTATCACGTTTCAATGATTATTATGACAAGGAGACGTTCACCTGTAGGTCTAAGTTCATTGAATAAAGTGGGTACTTGATATCCAAGCATATAGCACAGGATTTCCAAGTGTAACCTGCGAAGTATCCGTAGATTTATCTCGTTTCTACAATTATGACAACTCGGAAACATTCACCTGTACTTTTATGATTATTTCAAACAGATGGGTATTTAATTTCAATCTTTCTAAGCCTATGGGTATCGTGGATTTATCCATGGTAATCGTTCCCACGTGTTACCTACCTGGAATCCACTGATTTATCACGTTTCAATGATTATTGTAACAAGGAAACGTTCACCTGTAGGTCTAAGTTATTGAATAAAGTGGGTACTTGATATCCAAGCGTTTAGCACAGGATTTCCAAGTGTAACCTGCGAAGTATCCGTAGATTTATCTCGTTTCTGCAATTATGACAACTCGTAAACGTTCACCTGTACGTTCATGATTATTTCAAACAGATGGGTATTTAATTTCAATCTTTCTAAGCCTATGGGTGTCGTTGCTTGATCCATGGAAATCGTTTCAACGTATTTCCTACCTGGAATCCATAGATTTATCACGTTTCTATGATTATGACAACTCGGTAACGTTCACCTGTACGTTTATGATTATTTCAAACAGATGGGTATTTTATTTCAATCTTTCTAAGCCTGTCGGTGTCGTTGCTTGATCCATGGAAATCGTTTCAACGTATTTCCTACCTGGAATCCATAGATTTATCACGTTTCAATGATTATTGATATATAATTTCGACCTTGCTAACCCTATGGGTATCGTGGATTTAGCTATGGAAGTCGATTCCACGTGTTACCTACCTGGAATCCACAGATTTATCACGTTGCAATGATTATTGTAACTAGAAAACGTTCACCTGTAGTTTTAAGTCTATTGAATGAAGTGGGTACTTGATATCCAAGCGTTTAGCACAGGATTTCTAAATGTAACCTACGTAGTATCCGTAGATTTATCACATTTCTATGATTATGACAACTCGGAAACGTTCACCTGTACGTTTATGATCATTTCAAGCAAAAGGGTATTTAATTTCAATATTTCTAAGCCGATGGGTGTCGTTGCTTGATCCATGAAAATCGTTTCAACGTATTTCCTACCTGGTATGCATAGAATTACCCCGATTTTATGTTTATTGCAACTAGGTAACGTTCACCTGTAAGTTTATGATCATTTCAAACAGGTGGGTATTTAATTTCGACCTTGCTAACCCTATGGGTATCGTGGATTTATCCATGGTAATCGTTCCTACGTGTTACCTACCTGGAATCCACTGATTTATTACGTTTCAATGATTATTGTAACAAGGAAACGTTCACCTGTAGGTCTAAGTTCATTGAATAAAGTGGGTACTTGATATCCAAGCATATAGCACAGGATTTCCAAGTGTAACCTGCGAAGTATCCGTAGATTTATCTCGTTTCTGCAATTATGACAACTCGGAAACGTTCACCTGTACGTTTATGATTATTTTAAATAGATGGGTATTTAATTTCAATCTTTCTAAGCCTGTGGGTGTCGTTGCTTGATCCATGGAAATCGTTTCAACGTATTTCCTACCTGGAATCCATAGATTTATCACGTTTCAATGATTATTGTAACTAGAAAACGTTTACCTGTAGGTTTAAGTCTATTGAATAAAGTGGGTATTTGATATCCAAGCGTTTAGCACAGGATTTCTAAATGTAACCTACGTAGTATCCGTAGATTTATCACATTTCTATGATTATGACAACTCGGAAACGTTCACCTATACGTTTATGATCATTTCAAGCAAAAGGGTATTTAATTTCAATATTTCTAAGCCGATGGGTGTCGTTGCTTGATCCATGGAAATCGTTTCAACGTATTTCCTACCTGGTATGCATAGAATTACCCCGATTTTATGTTTATTGCAACTAGGAAACGTTCACCTGTAAGTTTATGATCACTTCAAACAGATATGTATTTAATTTCGACGTTGCTAACCCTATGGATATCGTTGATTTATCCATGGCAATTGTTCCCACGTCTTACCTACCTGGAATCCACAGATTTATCACGTTTCAATGATTATTGTAACTAGGAAACTTTCACCTGTACTTTTAAGTCTATTGAATAAAGTGGGTACTTGATATCCAAGCGTATAGCACAGGATTTCCAAGTGTAACCTACGAAGTATCCGTAGATTTATCTCGTTTCTACGATTATGACAACTCGGAAACGTTCACCTGTACGTTTATGATTATTTCAAATAGATGGGTATGTAATTTCAATCTTTCTAAGCCTATGGGTGTCGTTGCTTGATCCATGGAAATCGTTTCAACGTATTTCCTACCTGGAATCCATAGATTTATCACGTTTCAATGATTATTGTAACAAGGAAACGTTCACCTGTAGGTCTAAGTTCATTGAATAAAGTGGGTACTTGATATCCAACCGTATAGCACAGGATTTCCAAGTGTAACCTACGAAGTATCCGTAGATTTATCTCGTTTCTACAATTATGACAACTCGGAAACGTTCACCTGTACGATTATGATTATTTCAAACAGATGGGTATTTTATTTCAATCTTTCTAAGCCTGTGGGTGTCGTTGCTTGATCCATGGAAATCGTTTCAACGTATTTCCTACCTGGAATCCATAGATTTATCACGTTTCAATGATTATTGTAACTAGGAAGCGTTTACCTGTAGGTTTAAATTATTGAATAAAGTGGGTACTTGATATCCACGCGTTTGACACAGGATTTCCAAGTGTAACCTACGTAGTATCCGTAGATTTATGACGTATCTATGATTATGACAACGCGGTAACGTTCACCTCTACGTTTATGATCATTTCAAACAAATGGGTATAGAATTTCGACCTTTCTAAGCATATAAGTATCGTTGATGTAGCTATGGAAGTCGTTTCCACGTGTTACCTACCTGGAATCCACAGATTTATCACGTTGCAATGATTATTGTAACTAGAAAACGTTCACCTGTTCGATTAAGTCGATTGAATAAAGTGGGTACTTGATATCCAAGCGTTTAGCACAGGATTTCTAAATGTAACCTACGTAGTATCCGTAGATTTATCACATTTCTATGATTATGACAACTCGGAAACGTTCACCTGTACGTTTATGATTATTTCAAACAGATGGGTATTAAATTTCAATTTTTCTAAGCCTATGGGTTTCGTTGCTTAATCCATGGAAATCGTTTCAACGTATTTCCTACCTGGAATCCATAGATTTATCACGTTTCAATGATTATTGTAACTAGGAAACGTTCACCTGTAGGTTTAAGTCCATTGAATAAAGTGGGTACTTGATATCCACGCGTTTAACACAGGATTTCCAAGTGTAACCTACGTAGTATCCGTAGATTTATCTCGTTTCTACGATTATGACAACTCGTAAACGTTCACCTGTACGTTTATGATTATTTCAAACAGATGGGTATTAAATTTCAATTTTTCTAAGCCTATGGGTTTCGTTGCTTGATCCATGGAAGTCGTATCAACGTATTTCCTACCTGGTATGCATAGAATTACCACGATTTTATGTTCATTGCAACTAGGGAACGTTCACCTGTAAGTTCATGATCATTTCAAGCAGATGGGAATTTAATTTCGACCTTGCTAACCCTATGGGTATCGTTGATTTAGCTATGGAAGTCGTTTTCACGTGTTACCTACCGGAATCCACAGATTTATCACGTTTCAATGATTATTGTAACTAGGAAACGTTCACCTGTAGTTTTAAGTCTATTGAATAAAGTGGGTGTTTGATATCCAAGCGTTTATCACAGGATTTCCAACTGTAGCCTACGTAGTATCCGTAGATTTATCACATTTCTATGATTATGACAACTCGGAAACGTTCAACTGTACGTTTATGATTATTTCAAACAGATGGGAATTAAATTTCAATTTTTCTAAGCCTATGGGTTTCGTTGCTTGATCCATGGAAGTCGTATCAACGTATTTCCTACCTGGTATGCATAGAATTACCACGATTTTATGTTCATTGCAACTAGGGAACGTTCACCTGTAAGTTCATGATCATTTCAACCAGATGGGAATTTAATTTCGACCTTGCTAACCCTATGGGTATCGTGGATTTATCCATGGTAATCGTTCCCACGTCTTACCTACCTGGAATCCACTGATTTATCACGTTTCAATGATTATTGTAACAAGGAAACGTTCACCCGTAGTTTTAAGACTTTTGAATAAAGTGTGTGTTTGATATCCAAGCGTTTATCACAGGATTTCCAACTGTAACCTACGAAGTATCCGTAGATTTATCTCGTTTCTACAATTATGACAACTCGGAAACGTTCACCTGTACGATTATGATTATTTCAAACAGATGGGTATTTTATTTCAATCTTTCTAAGCCTGTGGGTGTCGTTGCTTGATCTATGGAAATCGTTTCAACGTATTTCCTACCTGGTATGCATAGAATTACCCCGATTTTATGTTTATTGCAACTAGGAAACGTTCACCTGTAAGTTTATGATCACTTCAAACAGATATGTATTTAATTTCGACGTTGCTAACCCTATGGATATCGTTGATTTATCCATGGCAATTGTTCCCACGTCTTACCTACCTGGAATCCACAGATTTATCACGTTTCAATGATTATTGTAACTAGGAAACGTTCACCTGTACTTTTAAGTCTATTGAATAAAGTGGGTACTTGATATCCAAGCGTATAGCACAGGATTTCCAAGTGTAACCTACGAAGTATCCGTAGATTTATCTCGTTTCTACGATTATGACAACTCGGAAACGTTCACCTGTACGTTTATGATTATTTCAAATAAATGGGTATGTAATTTCAATCTTTCTAAGCCTATGAGTGTCGTTGCTTGATCCATGGAAATCGTTTCAACGTATTTCCTACCTGGAATCCATAGATTTATCACGTTTCAATGATTATTGTAACAAGGAAACGTTCACCTGTAGGTCTAAGTTCATTGAATAAAGTGGGTACTTGATATCTAAGCGTATTGCACAGGATTTCCAAGTGTAACCTACGAAGTATCCGTAGATTTATCTCGTTTCTACGATTCTGACAACTCGGAAACGTTCACCTGTACGTTTATGATTATTTTAAATAGATGGGTATTTAATTTCAATCTTTCTAAGCCCATGGGTGTCGTTGCTTGATCCATGGAAATCGGTTCGACGTATTTCCTACCTGGAATCCATAGATTTATCACGTTTCAATGATTATTGTAACTAGGAAACGTTCACCTGTAGGTTTAAGTCCATTGAACAAAATGGGTACTTGATATCTACGCGTTTAACACAGGATTTCCAACTGTAACCTACGAAGTATCCGTAGATTTATCTCGTTTCTACGATTATGACAACTCGTAAACGTTCACCTGTACGTTTATGATTATTTCAAACAGATGGGTATTAAATTTCAATTTTTCTAAGCCTATGGGTTTCGTTGCTTGATCCATGGAAGTCGTATCAACGTATTTCCTACCTGGTATGCATAGAATTACCACGATCTTATGTTCATTGCAACTAGGGAACGTTCTCCTGTAAGTTCATGATCATTTCAAGCAGATGGGAATTTAATTTCGACCTTGCTAACCCTATGGGAATCGTTGATTTAGCTATGGAAGTCGTTTTCACGTGTTACCTACCGGAATCCACAGATTTATCACGTTTCAATGATTATTGTAACTAGGAAACGTTCACCTGTAGTTTTAAGTCTATTGAATAAAGTGGGTGTTTGATATCCAAGCGTTTATCACAGGATTTCCAACTGTAGCCTACGTAGTATCCGTAGATTTATCACATTTCTATGATTATGACAACTCGGAAACGTTCACCTCTACGTTTATGATCACTTCAAACAAATGGGTATATAATTTCGACCTTTCTAACCATATGGGTATCGTTGATTTATCCATGGCAATCGTTCCCACGTCTTACCTACCTGGAATCCACAGATTTATCACGTTTCAATGATTATTGTAACTAGGAAACGTTCACCTGTAGTTTTAAGTCTATTGAATAAAGTGGGTACATGATATCCAAACGTATAGCACAGGGTTTCCAAGTGTAACCTACGCAGTATCCGTAGATATATCACGTTTCTATGATTATGACAACTCGGAAACGTACACCTGTACGTTCATGATTATTTTAAACAGATGGGTATCAAATGTCAACCTTTCCAAGCCTATGGGTGTAGTTGCTTGATACATGCAAATCGTTTCAACGTATTTACTACCTGGTATGCATAGAATTACCCCGATTTTATGTTTATTGCAACTAGGAAACGTTCACCTGTAACTTTATGATCACTTCAAACAAATATGTATTTAATTTCGACGTTGCAAACCCTATGGGTATCGTTGATTTATCCATGGCAATCGTTCCCACATCTTACCTACCTGGAATCCACAGATTTATCACGTTTCAATGATTATTGTAACTACGAAACGTTCACCTGTAGTTTTAAGACTTTTGAATAAAGTGGGTATTTGATATCCAAGCGTTTAACACAGGATTTCCAAGTGTAACCTACGTAGTATCCGTAGATTTATCACGTTTCTATGATTATGACAACTCGGTAACTTTCACCTCTACGTTTATGATCATTTCAAACAAATGGGTATATAATTTCGACCTTTCTAAGCATATGGGTATCGTTGATTAAGCTATGGAAGTCGTTTTCACGTATTTCCTACCTGGAATCCATAGATTTATCACGTTTCAATGATTATTGTAACTAGGAAACGTTCACCTGTAGGTTTAAGTCCATTGAACAAAATGGGTACTTGATATCTACGCGTTTAACACAGGATTTCCAACTGTAACCTACGAAGTATCCGTAGATTTATCTCGTTTCTACGATTATGACAACTCGTAAACGTTCACCTGTACGTTTATGATTATTTCAAACAGATGGGTATTAAATTTCAATTTTTCTAAGCCTATGGGTTTCGTTGCTTGATCCATGGAAGTCGTATCAACGTATTTCCTACCTGGTATGCATAGAATTACCACGATCTTATGTTCATTGCAACTAGGGAACGTTCTCCTGTAAGTTCATGATCATTTCAAGCAGATGGGAATTTAATTTCGACCTTGCTAACCCTATGGGAATCGTTGATTTAGCTATGGAAGTCGTTTTCACGTGTTACCTACCGGAATCCACAGATTTATCACGTTTCAATGATTATTGTAACTAGGAAACGTTCACCTGTAGTTTTAAGTCTATTGAATAAAGTGGGTGTTTGATATCCAAGCGTTTATCACAGGATTTCCAACTGTAGCCTACGTAGTATCCGTAGATTTATCACATTTCTATGATTATGACAACTCGGAAACGTTCACCTCTACGTTTATGATCACTTCAAACAAATGGGTATATAATTTCGACCTTTCTAACCATATGGGTATCGTTGATTTATCCATGGCAATCGTTCCCACGTCTTACCTACCTGGAATCCACAGATTTATCACGTTTCAATGATTATTGTAACTAGGAAACGTTCACCTGTAGTTTTAAGTCTATTGAATAAAGTGGGTACATGATATCCAAACGTATAGCACAGGGTTTCCAAGTGTAACCTACGCAGTATCCGTAGATATATCACGTTTCTATGATTATGACAACTCGGAAACGTACACCTGTACGTTTATGATTATTTTAAACAGATGGGTATCAAATGTCAACCTTTCCAAGCCTATGGGTGTAGTTGCTTGATACATGCAAATCGTTTCAACGTATTTACTACCTGGTATGCATACAATTACCCCGATTTTATGTTTATTGCAACTAGGAAACGTTCACCTGTAAGTTTATGATCACTTCAAACAAATATGTATTTAATTTCGACGTTGCAAACCCAATGGGTATCGTTGATTTATCCATGGCAATCGTTCCCACGTCTTACCTACCTGGAATCCACAGATTTATCACGTTTCAATGATTATTGTAACTAGGAAACGTTCACCTGTAGTTTTAAGACTTTTGAATAAAGTGGGTATTTGATATCCAAGCGTTTATCACAGGATTTCCAAGTGTAACCTACGTAGTATCCGTAGATTTATCACGTTTCTATGATTATGACAACTCGGTAACTTTCACCTCTACGTTTATGATCATTTCAAACAAATGGGTATATAATTTCGACCTTTCTAAGCATATGGGTATCGTTGATTTAGCTATGGAAGTCGTTTTCAGGTGTTACCTACCTGGAATCCACTGATTTATCACGTTTCACTGATTATTGTAACAAGGAAACGTTCACCTGTAGTTTTAAGACTTTTGAATAAAGTGTGTATTTGATATCCAAGCGTTTATCACAGGATTTCCAACTGTAACCTACGTAGTATCCGTAGATTTATCACATTTCTATGATTATGACAACTCGGAAACGTTCACCTCTACGTTTATGATTATTTTAAACAGATGGGTATCAAATGTCAACCTTTCCAAGCCTATGGGTGTAGTTGCTTGATACATGCAAATCGTTTCAACGTATTTACTACCTGGTATGCATAGAATTACCCCGATTTTATGTTTATTGCAACTAGGAAACGTTCACCTGTAAGTTTATGATCACTTCAAACAAATATGTATTTAATTTCGACGTTGCAAACCCTATGGGTATCGTTGATTTATCCATGGCAATCGTTCCCACGTCTTACCTACCTGGAATCCACAGATTTATCACGTTTCAATGATTATTGTAACTACGAAACGTTCACCTGTAGTTTTAAGAGTTTTGAATAAAGTGGGTATTTGATATCCAAGCGTTTAACACAGGATTTCCAAGTGTAACCTACGTAGTATCCGTAGATTTATCACGTTTCTATGATTATGACAACTCGGTAACTTTCACCTCTACGTTTATGATCATTTCAAACAAATGGGTATATAATTTCGACCTTTCTAAGCATATGGGTATCGTTGATTAAGCTATGGAAGTCGTTTTCACGTATTTCCTACCTGGAATCCATAGATTTATCACGTTTCAATGATTATTGTAACTAGGAAACGTTCACCTGTAGGTTTAAGTCCATTGAACAAAATGGGTACTTGATATCTACGCGTTTAACACAGGATTTCCAACTGTAACCTACGAAGTATCCGTAGATTTATCTCGTTTCTACGATTATGACAACTCGTAAACGTTCACCTGTACGTTTATGATTATTTCAAACAGATGGGTATTAAATTTCAATTTTTCTAAGCCTATGGGTTTCGTTGCTTGATCCATGGAAGTCGTATCAACGTATTTCCTACCTGGTATGCATAGAATTACCACGATCTTATGTTCATTGCAACTAGGGAACGTTCTCCTGTAAGTTCATGATCATTTCAAGCAGATGGGAATTTAATTTCGACCTTGCTAACCCTATGGGAATCGTTGATTTAGCTATGGAAGTCGTTTTCACGTGTTACCTACCGGAATCCTCAGATTTATCACGTTTCAATGATTATTGTAACTAGGAAACGTTCACCTGTAGTTTTAAGTCTATTGAATAAAGTGGGTGTTTGATATCCAAGCGTTTATCACAGGATTTCCAACTGTAGCCTACGTAGTATCCGTAGATTTATCACATTTCTATGATTATGACAACTCGGAAACGTTCACCTCTACGTTTATGATCACTTCAAACAAATGGGTATATAATTTCGACCTTTCTAACCATATGGGTATCGTTGATTTATCCATGGCAATCGTTCCCACGTCTTACCTACCTGGAATCCACAGATTTATCACGTTTCAATGATTATTGTAACTAGGAAACGTTCACCTGTAGTTTTAAGTCTATTGAATAAAGTGGGTACATGATATCCAAACGTATAGCACAGGGTTTCCAAGTGTAACCTACGCAGTATCCGTAGATATATCACGTTTCTATGATTATGACAACTCGGAAACGTACACCTGTACGTTTATGATTATTTTAAACAAATGGGTATCAAATGTCAACCTTTCCAAGCCTATGGGTGTAGTTGCTTGATACATGCAAATCGTTTCAACGTATTTACTACCTGGTATGCATAGAATTACCCCGATTTTATGTTTATTGCAACTAGGAAACGTTCACCTGTAAGTTTGTGATCACTTCAAACAAATATGTATTTAATTTCGACGTTGCAAACCCAATGGGTATCGTTGATTTATCCATGGCAATCGTTCCCACGTCTTACCTACCTGGAATCCACAGATTTATCACGTTTCACTGATTATTGTAACTAGGAAACGTTCACCTGTAGTTTTAAGACTTTTGAATAAAGTGGGTATTTGATATCCAAGCGTTTATCACAGGATTTCCAAGTGTAACCTACGTAGTATCCGTAGATTTATCACGTTTCTATGATTATGACAACTCGGTAACTTTCACCTCTACGTTTATGATCATTTCAAACAAATGGGTATATAATTTCGACCTTTCTAAGCATATGGGTATCGTTGATTTAGCTATGGAAGTCGTTTTCAGGTGTTACCTACCTGGAATCCACTGATTTATCACGTTTCACTGATTATTGTAACAAGGAAACGTTCACCTGTAGTTTTAAGACTATTGAATAAAGTGGGTATTTGATATCCAAGCGTTTATCACAGGATTTCCAATTGTAACCTACGAAGTATCCGTAGATTTATCTCGTTTCTATGATTATGACAACTCGGAAACGTTCAACTGTACGTTTATGATTATTTCAAACAGATGGGTATTAAATTTCAATTTTTCTAAGCCTATGGGTTTCGTTGCTTGATCCATGGAAGTCGTATCAACGTATTTCCTACCTGGTATGCATAGAATTACCACGATTTTATGTTCATTGCAACTAGGGAACGTTCACCTGTAAGTTCATGATCATTTCAACCAGATGGGAATTTAATTTCGACCTTGCTAACCCTATGGGTATCGTGGATTTATCCATGGTAATCGTTCCCACGTCTTACCTACCTGGAATCCACTGATTTATCACGTTTCAATGATTATTGTAACAAGGAAACGTTCACCTGTAGTTTTAAGACTTTTGAATAAAGTGTGTATTTGATATCCAAGCGTTTATCACAGGATTTCCAACTGTAACCTACGAAGTATCCGTAGATTTATCTCGTTTCTACAATTATGACAACTCGGAAACGTTCACCTGTACGATTATGATTATTTCAAACAGATGGGTATTTTATTTCAATCTTTCTAAGCCTGTGGGTGTCGTTGCTTGATCCATGGAAATCGTTTCAACGTATTTCCTACCTGGAATCCATAGATTTATCACGTTTCAATGATTATTGTAACTAGGAAGCGTTTACCTGTAGGTTTAAATTATTGAATAAAGTGGGTACTTGATATCCACGCGTTTGACACAGGATTTCCAAGTGTAACCTACGTAGTATCCGTAGATTTATCACGTATCTATGATTATGACAACGCGGTAACGTTCACCTCTACGTTTATGATCATTTCAAGCAAAAGGGTATTTAATTTCAATATTTCTAAGCCGATGGGTGTCGTTGCTTGATCCATGGAAATCGTTTCAACGTATTTCCTACCTGGTATGCATAGAATTACCCCGATTTTATGTTTATTGCAACTAGGAAACGTTCACCTGTAAGTTTATGATCACTTCAAACAGATATGTATTTAATTTCGACGTTGCTAACCCTATGGATATCGTTGATTTATCCATGGCAATTGTTCCCACGTCTTACCTACCTGGAATCCACAGATTTATCACGTTTCAATGATTATTGTAACTACGAAACGTTCACCTGTAGTTTTAAGACTTTTGAATAAAGTGGGTATTTGATATCCAAGCGTTTAACACAGGATTTCCAAGTGTAACCTACGTAGTATCCGTAGATTTATCACGTTTCTATGATTATGACAACTCGGTAACTTTCACCTCTACGTTTATGATCATTTCAAACAAATGGGTATATAATTTCGACCTTTCTAAGCATATGGGTATCGTTGATTAAGCTATGGAAGTCGTTTTCACGTGTTACCTACCTGGAATCCACTGATTTATCACGTTTCAATGATTATTGTAACAAGGATACGTTCACCTGTAGGCCTAAGTTCATTGAATAAAGTGGGTACTTGATATCCAAGCGTATAGCACAGGATTTCCAAGTGTAACCTACGCAGTATACGTAGATTTATCACGTTTCTATGATTATGACAACTCGGAAACGTACACCTGTACGTTTATGATTATTTCAAACAGATGAGTATTAAATTTTAATATTTCCAAGCCTATGGGTGTAGTTGCTTGATCCATGCAAATCGTTTCAACGTATTTACTACCTGGTATGCATAGAATTACCCCGATTTTATGTTTATTGTAACTAGGAAACGTTCACCTGTAGTTTTAAGACTATTGAATAAAGTGGGTATTTGATATCCAAGCGTTTATCACAGGATTTCCAATTGTAACCTACGAAGTATCCGTAGATTTATCTCGTTTCTATGATTATGACAACTCGGAAACGTTCAACTGTACGTTTATGATTATTTCAAACAGATGGGTATTAAATTTCAATTTTTCTGAGCCTATGGGTTTCGTTGCTTGATCCATGGAAGTCGTATCAACGTATTTCCTACCTGGTATGCATAGAATTACCACGATTTTATGTTCATTGCAACTAGGGAACGTTCACCTGTAAGTTCATGATCATTTCAACCAGATGGGAATTTAATTTCGACCTTGCTAACCCTATGGGTATCGTTGATTTAGCTATGGAAGTCGTTTTCACGTGTTACCTACCGGAATCCACAGATTTATCACGTTTCAATGATTATTGTAACTAGGAAACGTTCACCTGTAGTTTTAAGTCTATTGAATAAAGTGGGTGTTTGATATCCAAGCGTTTATCACATGATTTCCAACTCTAACCTACGTAGTATCCGTAGATTTATCACATTTCTATGATTATGACAACTCGGAAATGTTCACCTGTAACTTTATGATCATTTCAAACAGATGGGTATTTAATTTCGACCTTGCTAACCCTATGGGTATCGTGGATTTATCCACGGTAATCGTTCCCACGTGTTACCTACCTGGAATCCACTGATTTATCACGTTTCAATGATTATTGTAACAAGGAAACGTTCACCTGTAGTTTTAAGACTTTTGAATAAAGTGGGTACTTGATATCCAAGCGTATAGCACAGGTTTTCCAAGTGTAACCTACGGAGTATCCGTAGATTTATCTCGTTTCTACGATTATGACAACTCGGAAACTCTCACCTGTACGTTTATGATTATTTCAAACAGATGGGTATTTAATTTCAATCGTTCTGAGCCTATGGGTGTCGTTGCTTGATCCATGGAAATCGTTTCAACGTATTTCCTACCTAGAATCAATAGATTTATCACGTTCCAATGATTATTGTAACTACGAAACGTTCACCTGTAGGTTTAAGTCCATTGAATAAAGTGGGTACTTGATATCCACACGTTTAACACAGGATTTCCAAGTGTAACCTACGTAGTATCCGTAGATTTATCACGTTTCTATGATTATGACAACTCGGAAACGTTCACCTCTATGTTTATGATCATTTCAAACAAATGGGTATTTAATTTCGACCTTGCTAACCATATGGGTATCGTGGATTTATCCATGGTAATCGTTCCCACGTGTTACCTACCTGGAATCCACAGATTTATCACGTTCCAATGATTATTGTAACTACGAAACGTTCACCTGTAGGTTTAAGTCTATTGAATAAAGTGGGTATTTGATATCCAAGCGTTCAGCACAGGATTTCCAACTGTAACCCACGTAGTATCCGTAGATTTATTATTTTTCTATGATTATGACAACGCGACAACGTTCACCTCTACGTTTATGATCATTTCAAACAAATGGGTATTTAATTTCGACCTTGCTAACCCTATGGGTATCGTTGATTTAGCTATGGAAGACGTTTTCACGTGTTACCTACCGGAATCCACAGATTTATCACGTTTCAATGATTATTGTAACTAGGAAACGTTCACCTGTAGTTTTAAGTCTATTGAATAAAGTGGGTGTTTGATATCCAAGCGTTTATCACATGATTTCCAACTGTAACCTACGTAGTATCCGTAGATTTATCACATTTCTATGATTATGACAACTCGGCAATGTTCACCTGTAACTTTATGATCATTTCAGACAGATGGGTATTTAATTTCGACCTTGCTAACCCTATGGGTATCGTGGATTTATCCACGGTAATCGTTCCCACGTGTTACCTACCTGGAATCCCCTGATTTATCACGTTTCAATGATTATTGTAACAAGGAAACGTCCACCTGTAGGTCAAAGTTCATTGAATAAAGTGGGTACTTGATATCCAAGCGTATAGCACAGGATTTCCAAGTGTAACCTACGGAGTATCCGTAGATTTATCTCGTTTCTACGATTATGACAACTCGGAAACGTTCACCTGTACGTTTATGATTATTTCAAACAGATGGGTATTTAATTTTAATCTTTCCAAGCCTATGGGTGTAGTTGCTTGATCCATGCAAATCGTTTCAACGTATTTACTAGCTCGTATACATAGGATTACCCCGATTTCATGTTTATTGCAACTAGAAAACGTTCACCTGTAACTTTATGATCATTTCAAACAGATGGGTATTTAATTTCGACCTTGCTAACCCTATGGGTATCGTGGATTTATCCACGGTAATCGTTCCCACGTGTTACCTACCTGGAATCCACAGATCTATCACGTTTCAATGATTATTGTAAATAGGAAACGTTCACCTGTAGTTTTAAGTCTATTGAATAAAGTGGGTATTTGATATCCAAGCGTTCAGCACAGAATTTCCAACTGTAACCTACGTAGTATCCGTAGATTTATCACGTTTCTATGATTATGACAACTCGGTAACGTTCACCTCTACGTTTATGATCATTTCAAACAAATGCGTATATAATTTCGAGCTTTCTATGCATATGGGTATCGTTGATTTAGCTATGGAAGTCGTTTTCACGTGTTACCTACCTGGAATCCACAGATTTATCACGTTTCAATGATTATTGTAAATAGGAAACGTTCACCTGTAGTTTTAAGTCTATTGAATAAAGTGGGTACATGATATCCAAGCGTATAGCACAGGATTTCCAAGTGTAACCTACGAAGTATCCGTAGATTTATATCGTTTCTATGATTATGACAACTCGGAAACGTTCACCTGTACGTATATGATTATTTCAAACAGATGGGTATCAAATGTCAATCTTTCCAAGCCTATGGGTGTAGTTGCTTGATCCATGCAAATCGTTTCAACGTATTTACTACCCGGTATGCATAGAATTACCCCGATTTTATGTTTATTGTAACTAGGAAACGTTCACCTGTAGTTTTAAGACTATTGAATAAAGTGGGTATTTGATATCCAAGCGTTTATCACAGGATTTCCAATTGTAACCTACGAAGTATCCGTAGATTTCTCTCGTTTCTATGATTATGACAACTCGGAAACGTTCAACTGTACGTTTATGATTATTTCAAACAGATGGGTATTAAATTTCAATTTTTCTAAGCCTATGGGTGTCGTTGCTTGATCCATGGAAATCGTTTCAACGTATTTCCTACCTGGAATCCATAGATTTATCACGTTTCAATGATTATTGTAACTAGGAAACGTTCACCTGTAGGTTTAAGTCCATTGAATAAAGTGGGTACTTGATATCCACGCGTTTAACACAGGATTTCCAACTGTAACCTACGTAGTATCCGTAGATTTATCACATTTCTATGATTATGACAACTCGGAAACGTTCAACTGTACGTTTATGATTATTTCAAACAGATGGGTATCAAATTTCAATCTTTCCAAGCCTATGGGTTTCGTTGCTTGATCCATGCAAATCGTTTCAACGTATTTACTACCTGGTATGCATAGAATTACCCCGATTTTATGTTTATTGCAACTAGGTAACGTTCACCTGTAAGTTTATGATCATTTAAAACAGATGGGTATTTAATTTCGACCTTGCTAACCCTATGGGTATCGTGGATTTATCCATGGTAATCGTTCCTACGTGTTACCTACCTGGAATCGACTGATTTATTACGTTTCAATGATTATTGTAACAAGGAAACGTTCACCTGTAGGTCTAAGTTCATTGAATAAAGTGGGTACTTGATATCCAAGCGTATAGCATAGGATTTCCAAGGGTAACCTACGAAGTATCCGTAGATTTATCTAGTTTCTGCAATTATGACAACTCGGAAACGTTCACCGGTACGTTTATGATTATTTCAAACAGATGGGTAATTAATTTCTACCTTGCTAACCCTATGGGTATCGTGGATTTATCCATGGTAATCGTTCCCACGTGTTACCTACCTGGAATCCACTGATTTATCACGTTTCAATGATTATTGTAACAAGGAACGTTCACCTGTAGGTCTAAGTTCATTGAATAAAGTGGGTACTTGATATCCAACCGTATAGCACAGGATTTCCAAGTGTAACCTACGAAGTAACCGTAGATTTATCTCGTTTCTACAATTATGACAACTCGGAAACGTTCACCTGTACGATTATGATTATTTCAAACAAATGGGTATTTTATTTCAATCTTTCTAAGCCTGTGGGTGTCGTTGCTTGATCCATGGAAATCGTTTCAACGTATTTCCTACCTGGAATCCATAGATTTATCACGTTTCAATGATTATTGTAACTAGGAAGCGTTTACCTGTAGGTTTAAATTATTGAATAAAGTGGGTACTTGATATCCACGCGTTTGACACAGGATTTCCAAGTGTAACCTACGTAGTATCCGTAGATTTATCACATTTCTATGATTATGACAACTCGGAAACGTTCACCTGTACGTTTATGATCATTTCAAGCAAAAGGGTATTTAATTTCAATATTTCTAAGCCGATGGGTGTCGTTGCTTGATCCATGGAAATCGTTTCAACGTATTTCCTACCTGGTATGCATAGAATTACCCCGATTTTATGTTTATTGCAACTAGGAAACGTTCACCTGTAAGTTTATGATCACTTCAAACAGATATGTATTTAATTTCGACGTTGCTAACCCTATGGATATCGTTGATTTATCCATGGCAATTGTTCCCACGTCTTACCTACCTGGAATCCACAGATTTATCACGTTTCAATGATTATAGTAACTAGGAAACGTTCACCTGTACTTTTAAGTCTATTGAATAAAGTGGGTATTTGATATCCAAGCGTATAGCACAGGATTTCCAGCTGTAACCTACGAAGTATCCGTAGATTTATCTCGTTTCTACGATTATGACAACTCGGAAACGTTCACCTGTACGTTTATGATTATTTCAAACAGATGGGTATGTAATTTCAATCTTTCTAAGCCTATGGGTGTCGTTGCTTGATCCATGGAAATCGTTTCAATGTATTTCCTACCTGGAATCCACAGATTTATCACGTTTCAATGATTATTGTAACAAGGAAACGTTCACCTGTAGGTCTAAGTTCATTGAATAAAGTGAGTACTTGATATCCAAGCGTATAGCACAGGATTTCCAAGTGTAACCTACGAAGTATCCGTAGATTTATCTCGTTTCTACGATTATGACAACTCGGAAACGTTCACCTGTACGTTTATGATTATTTCAAACAGATGGGTATGTAATTTCAATCTTTCTAAGCCTATGGGTGTCGTTGCTTGATCCATGGAAATCGTTTCAACGTATTTCCTACCTGGTATGCATAGAATTACCACGATTTTATGTTCATTGCAACTAGGAAACGTTCACCTGTAGTTTTAAGACTATTGAATAAAGTGGGTATTTGATATCCAAGCGTTTATCACAGGATTTCCAATTGTAACCTACGAAGTATCCGTAGATTTCTCTCGTTTCTATGATTATGACAACTCGGAAACGTTCAACTGTACGTTTATGATTTTTTCAAACAGATGGGTATTAAATTTCAATTTTTCTAAGCCTATGGGTTTCGTTGCTTGATCCATGGAAGTCGTATCAACGTATTTCCTACCTGGTATGCATAGAATTACCACGATTTTATGTTCATTGGAACTAGGGAACGTTCACCAGTAAGTTCATGATCATTTCAAGCAGATAGGTATTTAATGTCAACCTTGCTGACCCTATGGGTATCGTTGATTTAGCTATGGAAGTCGTTTTCACGTGTTACCTACCGGAATCCACAGATTTATCACATTTCAATGATTATTGTAACAAGGAAACGTTCACCTGTAGGTCTAAGTTCATTGAATAAAGTGGGTACTTGATATCCAAGCGTATAGCACAGGATTTCCAAGTGTAACCTACGTAGTATCCGTAGATTTATCACGTATCTATGATTATGACAACTCGGTAACGTTCACCTCTACGTTTATGATCATTTCAAACAAATGGGTATAGAATTTCGACCTTTCTAAGCATATGGGTATCGTTGATGTAGCTATGGAAGTCGTTTCCACGTGTTACCTACCTGGAATCCACAGATTTATCACGTTTCAATGATTATTGTAACTAGGAAACGTTCACCTGTAGGTCTAAGTTCATTGAATAAAGTGGGTACTTGATATCCAAGCGTATAGCACAGGATTTCCAAGTGTAACCTACGAAGTATCCGTAGATTTATCTCGTTTCTACGATTATGACAACTCGGAAACGTTCACCTGTACGTTTATGATTATTTCAAACAGATGGGTATTAAATTTCAATTTTTCTAAGCCTATGAGTTTCGTTGCTTGATCCATGGAAGTCGTATCAACGTATGTCCTACCTGGTATGCATAGAATTACCACGATTTTATGTTCATTGCAACTAGGGAACGTTCACCAGTAAGTTCATGATCATTTCAAGCAGATAGGTATTTAATTTTGACCTTGCTGACCCTATGGGTATCGTTGATTTAGCTATGGAAGTCGTTTTCACGTGTTACCTACCGGAATCCACAGATTTATCACGTTTCAATGATTATTGTAACAAGGAAACGTTCACCTGTAGGACTAAGTTCATTGAATAAAGTGGGTACTTGATATCCAAGCGTATAGCACAGGATTTCCAAGTGTAACCTACGAAGTATCCGTAGATTTATCTCGTTTCTACGATTATGACAACTCGGAAACGTTCACCTGTACGTTTATGATTATTTCAAACAGATGGGTATTTAATTTCAATCTTTCTAAGCCTATGGGTGTCGTTGCTTGATACATGGAAATCGTTTCAACGTATTTCCTACCTGGAATCCATAGATTTATCACGTTTCAATGATTATTGTAACAAGGAAACGTTCACCTGTAGGTCTAAGTTCATTGAATAAAGTGGGTACTTGATATCCAAGCGTATAGCACAGGATTTCCAAGTGTAACCTACGAAGTATCCGTAGATTTATCTCGTTTCTACGATTATGACAACTCGTAAACGTTCACCTGTACGTTTATGATTATTTCAAACAGATGGGTATTTAATTTCAATCTTTCTAAGCCTATGGGTGTCGTTGCTTGATCCATGGAAATCGTTTCAACGTATTTCCTACCTGGAATCCATAGATTTATCACGTTTCAATGATTATTGTAACTAGGAAACGTTCACCTGTAGGTTTAAGTCCATTGAATAAAGTGGGTACTTGATATCCACGCGTTTAACACAGGATTTCCAAGTGTAACCTACGTAGTATCCGTAGATTTATCACGTTGCAATGATTATTGTAACTAGAAAACGTTCACCTGTTCGATTAAGTCCATTGAATAAAGTGGGTACTTGATATCCAAGCGTTTAGCACAGGATTTCTAAATGTAACCTACGTAGTATCCGTAGATTTATCACATTTCTATGATTATGACAACTCGGAAACGTTCACCTGTACGTTTATGATCATTTCAAGCAAAAGGGTATTTAATTTCAATATTTCTAAGCCGATGGGTGTCGTTGCTTGATCCATGGAAATCGTTTCAACGTATTTCCTACCTGGTATGCATAGAATTACCCCGATTTTATGTTTCTTGCAACTAGGAAACGTTCACCTGTAAGTTTATGATCACTTCAAACAGATATGTATTTAATTTCGACGTTGCTAACCCTATGGATATCGTTGATTTATCCATGGCAATTGTTCCCACGTCTTACCTACCTGGAATCCACAGATTTATCACGTTTCAATGATTATTGTAACTAGGAAACGTTCACCTGTACTTTTAAGTCTATTGAATAAAGTGGGTATTTGATATCCAAGCGTATATCACAGGATTTCCAGCTGTAACCTACGAAGTATCCGTAGATTTATCTCGTTTCTACGATTATGACAACTCGGAAACGTTCACCTGTACGTTTATGATTATTTCAAACAGATGGGTATGTAATTTCAATCTTTCTAAGCCTATGGGTGTCGTTGCTTGATCCATGGAAATCGTTTCAATGTATTTCCTACCTGGTATGCATAGAATTACCACGATTTTATGTTCATTGCAACTAGGGAACGTTCACCAGTAAGTTCATGATCATTTCAAGCAGATAGGTATTTAATTTCGACCTTGCTGACCCTATGGGTATCGTTGATTTAGCTATGGAAGTCGTTTTCACGTGTTACCTACCGGAATCCACAGATTTATCACGTTTCAATGATTATTGTAACAAGGAAACGTTCACCTGTAGGACTAAGTTCATTGAATAAAGTGGGTACTTGATATCCAAGCGTATAGCACAGGATTTCCAAGTGTAACCTACGAAGTATCCGTAGATTTATCTCGTTTCTACGATTATGACAACTCGGAAACGTTCACCTGTACGTTTATGATTATTTCAAATAGATGGGTATGTAATTTCAATCTTTCTAAGCCTATGGGTGTCGTTGCTTGATCCATGGAAATCGTTTCAACGTATTTCCTACCTGGAATACATAGATTTATCACGTTTCAATGATTATTGTAACAAGGAAACGTTCACCTGTAGGACTAAGTTCATTGAATAAAGTGGGTACTTGATATCCAAGCGTATAGCACAGGATTTCCAAGTGTAACCTACGAAGTATCCGCAGATTTATCTCGTTTCTACGATTGTGACAACTCGGAAACGTTCACCTGTACGTTTATGATTATTTCAAATAGATGGGTATGTAATTTCAATCTTTCTAAGCCTATGGGTGTCGTTGCTTGATCCATGGAATTCGTTTCAACGTATTTCCTACCTGGAATCCATAGATTTATCACGTTTCAATGATTATTGTAACAAGGAAACGTTCACCTGTACATCTAAGTTCATTGAATAAAGTGGGTACTTGATATCCAAGCGTATAGCACAGGATTTCCAAGTGTAACCTACGAAGTATCCGTAGATTTATCTCGTTTCTACGATTATGACAACTCGTAAACGTTCACCTGTACGTTTATGATTATTTCAAACAGATGGGTATTTAATTTCAATCTTTCTAAGCCTATGGGTGTCGTTGCTTGATCCATGGAAATCGTTTCAACGTATTTCCTACCTGGAATCCATAGATTTATCACGTTTCAATGATTATTGTAACTAGGAAACGTTCACCTGTAGGTTTAAGTCCATTGAATAAAGTGGGTAATTGATATCCACGCGTTTAACACAGGATTTCCAAGTGTAACCTACGTAGTATCCGTAGATTTATCACGTTGCAATGATTATTGTAACTAGAAAACGTTCACCTGTTCGATTAAGTCCATTGAATAAAGTGGGTACTTGATATCCAAGCGTTTAGCACAGGATTTCTAAATGTAACCTACGTAGTATCCGTAGATTTATCACATTTCTATGATTATGACAACTCGGAAACGTTCACCTGTACGTTTATGATCATTTCAAGCAAAAGGGTATTTAATTTCAATATTTCTAAGCCGATGGGTGTCGTTGCTTGATCCACGGAAATCGTTTCAACGTATTTCCTACCTGGTATGCATAGAATTACCCCGATTTTATGTTTATTGCAACTAGGAAACGTTCACCTGTAAGTTTATGATCACTTCAAACAGATATGTATTTAATTTCGACGTTGCTAACCCTATCGATATCGTTGATTTATCCATGGCAATTGTTCCCACGTCTTACCTACCTGGAATCCACAGATTTATCACGTTTCAATGATTATTGTAACTAGGAAACGTTCACCTGTACTTTTAAGTCTATTGAATAAAGTGGGTATTTGATATCCAAGCGTATAGCACAGGATTTCCAGCTGTAACCTACGAAGTATCCGTAGATTTATCCCGTTTCTACGATTATGACAACTCGGAAACGTTCACCTGTACGTTTATGATTATTTCAAACAGATGGGTATGTAATTTCAATCTCTCTCAGCCTATGGGTGTCGTTGCTTGATCCATGGAAATCGTTTCAATGTATTTCCTACCTGGAATCCATAGATTTATCACGTTTCAATGATTATTGATATATAATTTCGACCTTGCTAACCCTATGGGTATCGTGGATTTAGCTATGGAAGTCGATTCCACGTGTTACCTACCTGGAATCCACAGATTTATCACGTTTCAATGATTATTGTAACAAGGAAACGTTCACCTGTAAGTCTAAGTTCATTGAATAAAGTTGGTACTTGATATCCAAGTGTATAGCACAGGATTTCCAAGTGTAACCTACGAAGTAACCGTAGATTAATCACGTTTCTATGATTCTGACAACTCGGAAACGTTCACCTGTACGTTTATCATCCTTTCAAACAGATGGGTATTTAATTTCAATCTTTGTAAGCCTATGGGTGTCGTTGCTTGATCCATGGAAATCGTTTCAACGTATTTCCTAACTGGTATGTATAGAATTACCAAAATTTTATGTTCATTGCAACTAGAGAACGTTCACCTGTAAGTTTATGATGATTTCAAACAGATGGGTATTTAATTTCGACCTTGCTAACCCTATGGGTATCGTGGATTTATCCATGGTAATCGTTCCCACGTGTTACCTACCTGGAATCCACTGATTTATCACGTTTCAATGATTATTGTAACAAGGAAACGTTCACCTGTAGGTCTAAGTTCATTGAATAAAGTGGGTACTTGATATCCAAGCGTATAGCACAGGATTTCCAAGTGTAACCTTCGAAGTATCCGTAGATTTATCTCGTTTCTATGATTATGACAACTCGGAAACGTTCACCTGTACGTTTATGATCATTTCAAGCAGATGGGTAGTTAATTTCGACCTTGCTAACCCTATGGGTATCGTTGATTTAGCTATGGAAGTCGTTTTCACGTGTTACCTACCGGAATCCACAGATTTATCACGTTGAGTATTAAATTTTAATCTTTCCAAGCCTATGGGTGTCGTTGCTTGATCCATAGAAATCGTTTCAACGTATTTCCTACCTGGTATGCATAGAATTACCACGATTTTATGTTTATTGCAACTAGGGAACGTTCACCTGTAAGTTTATGATCATTTCAAGCAGATGGGTAGTTAATTTCGACCTTGCTAACCCTATGGGTATCGTTGATTTAGCTATGGAAGTCGTTTTCATGTGTTACCTACCGGAATCCACAGATTTATCACGTTTCAATGATTATTGTAACTAGGAAACGTTCGCCTGTAGTTTTAAGTCTATTGAATAAAGTGGGTGTTTGATATCCAAGCGTTTATCGCAGGATTTCCAACTGTAACCTACGTAGTATCCGTTGATTTATCACATTTCTATGATTATGACAACTCGGAAACGTTCACCTGTACGTTTATGATTATTTCAAACAAATGGGTATAGAATTTCGACCTTTCTAAGCATATGGGTATCGTTGATGTAGCTATGGAAGTCGTTTCCACGTGTTACCTACCTGGAATCCACAGATTTATCACGTTTCAATGATTATTGTAACAAAGAAACGTTCACCTGTATGTCGAAGTTCATATAATAAAGTGGGTACTTGATATCCAAGCGTATAGCACAGGATTTCCAAGTGTAACCTACGCAGTATCCGTAGATTTATCACGTTTCTGTAATTATGACAACTCACAAACGTACACCTGTACGTTTATGATTATTTCAAACAAATGGGTATATAATTTCGTCCTTTCTAAGCATATGGGTATCGTTGATTTAGCTATGGAAGTCGTTTTCACGTGTTACCTACCGGAATCCACAGATTTATCACGTTTCAATGATTATTGTAACTAGGAAACGTTCACCTGTAGTTTTAAGTCTATTGAATAAAGTGGGTGTTTGATATCCAAGCGTTTAGCACAGGATTTCTAACTGTAACCGACGTAGTATCCGTAGATTTATCACATTTCTATGATTCTGACAACTCGGAAACGTTCCCCTATAAGTTTATGATCATTACAAAGAGATGGGTATTTAATTTCAATCTTTGTAAGCCCATGGGTGTAGTTGCTTGATCCATGGAAATCGGTTCGACGTATTTCCTACCTGGTATGCATAGAATTACCCCGATTTTATGTTTATTGCAACTAGGAAACGTTCACCTGTAAGTTTCTGATCACTTCAAACAAATATGTATTTAATTTCGACCTTGCTAACCCTATGGGTATCGTGGATTTATCCATGGTAATCGTTCCCACGTGTTACCTACCTGGAATCCACTGATTTATCACGTTTCAATTATTATTGTAACTAGGAAACGTTCACCTGTAGTTTTAAGTCCATTGAATAAAGTGGGTATTTGATATCCAAGCGTTCAGCACAGGATTTCCAACTGTAACCTACGTAGTATCCGTAGATTTATCACGTTTCTATGATTATGACAACTCGGTAAGGTTCACCTCTACGTTTATGATCATTTCAAACAAATGGGTATATAATTTCGACCTTTCTATGCATATGGGTATCGTTGATTTAGCTATGGAAGTCGTTTTCACGTGTTACCTACCTGGAATCCACTGATTTATCACGTTTCAATGATTATTGTAACAAGGAAACGTTCACCTGTAGGTCTAAGTTCATTGAATAAAGTGGGTACTTGATATCCAAGCGTATAGCACAGGATTTCCAAGTGTAACCTTCGAAGTATCCGTAGATTTATCTCGTTTCTATGATTATGACAACTCGGAAACGTTCACCTGTACGTTTATGATCATTTCAAGCAGATGGGTAGTTAATTTCGACCTTGCTAACCCTATGGGTATCGTTGATTTAGCTATGGAAGTCGTTTTCACGTGTTACCTACCGGAATCCACAGATTTATCACGTTGAGTATTAAATTTTAATCTTTCCAAGCCTATGGGTGTCGTTGCTTGATCCATAGAAATCGTTTCAACGTATTTCCTACCTGGTATGCATAGAATTACCACGATTTTATGTTTATTGCAACTAGGGAACGTTCACCTGTAAGTTTATGATCATTTCAAGCAGATGGGTAGTTAATTTCGACCTTGCTAACCCTATGGGTATCGTTGATTTAGCTATGGAAGTCGTTTTCATGTGTTACCTACCGGAATCCACAGATTTATCACGTTTCAATGATTATTGTAACTAGGAAACGTTCGCCTGTAGTTTTAAGTCTATTGAATAAAGTGGGTGTTTGATATCCAAGCGTTTATCGCAGGATTTCCAACTGTAACCTACGTAGTATCCGTTGATTTATCACATTTCTATGATTATGACAACTCGGAAACGTTCACCTGTACGTTTATGATTATTTCAAACAAATGGGTATAGAATTTCGACCTTTCTAAGCATATGGGTATCGTTGATGTAGCTATGGAAGTCGTTTCCACGTGTTACCTACCTGGAATCCACTGATTTATCACGTTTCAATGATTATTGTAACAAGGAAACGTACACCTGTATGTCGAAGTTCATATAATAAAGTGGGTACTTGATATCCAAGCGTATAGCACAGGATTTCCAAGTGTAACCTACGCAGTATCCGTAGATTTATCACGTTTCTGTAATTATGACAACTCACAAACGTACACCTGTACGTTTATGATTATTTCAAACAGATGAGTATTAAATTTTAATCTTTCCAAGCCTATGGTTGTCGTTGCTTGATCCATAGAAATCGTTTCAACGTATTTCCTACCTGGTATGCATAGAATTACCCCGATTTTATGTTTATTGCAACTAGGAAACGTTCACCTGTAAGTTTATGATCACTTCAAACAGATATGTATTTAATTTCGACGTTGCTAACCCTATGGGTATCGTTGATTTATCCATGGCAATCGTTCCCACGTCTTACCTACTAGGAATCCACAGATTTATCATGTATCAATGATTATTGTAACTAGGAAACATTCACCTGTAGTTTTAAGTCTATTGAATAAAGTGGGTATTTGATATCCAAACGTTTAGCACAGGATTTCCAACTGTAACCTACGTAGTATCCGTAGATTTATCACATTTCTATGATTATGACAACTCGGAAACGTTCACCTGTAAGTTTGTAATAATTTCAAACAGATGGGTATTTAATTTGAATCTTTCTAAGCCTATGGGTGTCATTGCTTGATCTATGGAAATTGTTTCAACGTCTTTCCTACCTGGTATGTATAGAATTACCACGATTTTATGTTCATTGCAACTAGAGAACGTTCACCTGTAAGTTTATGATCATTTCAAGCAGATGGGTAGTTAATTTCGACCTTGCTAACCCTATGGGTATCGTTGATTTAGCTATGGAAGTCGTTTTCACGTGTTACCTACCGGAATCCACAGATTTATCACGTTTCAATGATTATTGTAACTAGGAAACGTTCACCTGTAGGTCTAAGTTCATTGAATAAAGTGGGTACTTGATATCCAAGCGTATAGCACAGGATTTCCAAGTGTAACCTACGTAGTATCCGTAGATTTATCACATTTCTATGATTATGACATTTAGGTAACGTTCACCTGTAAGTTTATGATCATTTCAAACAGATGGGTATATAATTTCGACCTTGCTAACCCTATGGGTATCGTTGATTTAGACATGGTAATCGTTTCCACATGTTACCTACCTGGAATCCACAGATTTATCACGTTGCAATGATTATTGTAACTAGGAAACGTTCACCTGTACGATTAAGTCCATTGAATAAAGTGGGTACTTGATATCTAAGCGTTTAGCACAGGATTTCTAACTGTAACCTACGTAGTATCCTTAGATTTATCACATTTCTATGATTATGACATTTAGGTAACGTTCACCTGTAAGTTTATGATCATTTCAAACAGATGGATATTTAATTTCAACCTTTCTAAGCCTATGGGTATCGTTGATTTAGACATGGTAATCGTTCGCACGTGTTACCTACCTGGAAGCCACTGATTTATCACGTTTCAATGATTATTGTAACAAGGAAACGTTCACCTGTAGGTCTAAGTTCATTGAATAAAGTGGGTACTTGATATCCAAGCGTATAGCACAGGATTTCCAAGTGTAACCTACGCAGTATCCGTAGATTTATCACGTTTCTGTGATTATGACAACTCGGAAACGTACACCTGTACGTTTATGATTATTTCAAACAGATGAGTATTAAATTTTAATCTTTCCAAGCCTATGGGTGTCGTTGCTTGATCCATGGAAATCGTTTCAACGTATTTCCTACCGGGTATGCATAGAATTACCACGATTTTATGTTCATTGCAACTAGGAAACGTTCACCTGTAAGTTTATGATCACTTCAAACTAATATGTATTTAATTTCGACGTTGTTAACCCTATGGGTATCGTTGATTTATCCATGGCAATCGTTCCCACGTCTTACCTACCTGGAATACACAGATTTATCACGTTTCAATGATTATTGTAACTAGGAAACGTTCACCTGTAGTTTTAAGTCTATTGAATAAAGTGTAAAGTCTATAAGAAAAAAGTTTGCGAACTTTTTCATTGCAGATTTTAGTTAAATAGTCCAAACTACACAAGTATGAATTTTTTTGTTAAGATCTAAGGTGTGGAAATCTGCCAAAATGGCGGATATATGTCGGTTGCACATGTCATTTCGTGTTTAGGGATTTTTCATGGGGCTCGAAATGGGCTTACGAACTTTTTCATTTCAGATTTTAGTTAAATAGCCTAAACTACACCAGTATAAATATTTTTGTTAAGATCGAAGGTGGGGAAATCTGCCAAAATGGCGGATATATGTTGGTTGCACAATGTCATTTCGTGTTTAGCGATTTTTCATGGGGCTTGTAATGGGCTTACGAACTTTTTCATTTCAGATTTTAGTTAAATAGCCCAAACTACACCAGTATGAATTTTTTTGTTAAGATCTAAGATGTGGAAATCTGCCAAAATGGCGGATATATGTTGGTTGCACAATATCATTTCGTGTTTAGGGATTTTTCATGGGGCTCGTAATGGGCTTACGAACTTTTTCATTTCAGATTTTAGTTAAATAGCCCAAACTACACAAGTATGAATTTTTTTGCTAAGATCGAAGGTGGGGAAATCTGCCAAAATCTCGGATATATGTTGGTTGCACATGTCATTTCGAGTTTAGGGATTTTTCATGGGGCTCGTAATGGGCTTACGAAATTTTCATTTCAGATTTTAGTTATATAGCCCAAACTACAACAGTATGAATTTTTTAGCTAACATCGAAGGTGTGGAAATCTGCCAAAATGGCGGATATATGTCGGTTGCACATGTCATTTCGAGTTTGGGATTTTTCATGGGGCTCGTAATGGGCTTACGAACTTTTTCATTTCAGATTTCAGTTAAATAGCCCAAACTACATCTGTATGAATTTTTTGGCTAAGATCGAAGGTGGGGAAATCTGCCAAAATGGCGGATACATGTTGGTTGCACAATGTCATTTCGTGTTTAGGAATTTTTCATGGGGCTCCTAATGGGATTACGAACTTTTTTATTTCAGATTTTAATTAAATAGCCCAAACTACACCAGTATGAATATTTTTGTTAAGATTGAAGGTGGGGAAATCTGCCAAAATGGCGGATATATGTTGGTTGCACATGTCATTTCGAGTTTAGGGATTTTTCATGGGGCTCGTAATGGGCTTACGAACTTTTTCATTTCAGATTTTAGTTAAATAGTCCAAACTACACCAGTATGAATTTTTTGGCTAAGATCGAAGGTGTGGAAATGTGCCAAAATGGCGGATATATGTCGGTTGCACATGTCATTTCGTGTTTAGGGATTTTTCATGGGGCTCGTAATGGGCTTACGAACTTTTTCATTTCAGATTTTAGTTATATAGCGTAAACTACACCAGTATAATATTTTTGTTAAGATCGAAGGTGGGGAAATCTGCCAAAATGGCGGATATATGTTGGTTGCACAATGTCATTTCGTGTTTAGGGATTTTTCATGGGGCTTGTAATGGGCTTACGAACTATTTCATTTCAGATTTTAGTTAAATAGTCCAAACTACACAAGTATGAATTTTTTTGTTAAGATCTAAGGTGTGGAAATCTGCCAAAATGGCGGATATATGTCGGTTGCACATGTCATTTCGTGTTTAGGGATTTTTCATGGGGCTCGAAATGGGCTTACGAACTTTTTCATTTTAGATTTTAGTTAAATAGCCCAAACTACACCAGTATGAATTTTTTTGTTAAGATCTAAGATGTGGAAATCTGCCAAAATGGCGGATATATGTTGGTTGCACAATGTCATTTCGTGTTTAGGGATTTTTCATGGGGCTCGTAATGGGCTTACGAACTTTTTCATTGCAGATTTTAGTTAAATAGTCCAAACTACACAAGTATGAATTTTTTTGTTAAGATCTAAGGTGTGGAAATCTGCCAAAATGGCGGATATATGTCGGTTGCACATGTCATTTCGTGTTTAGGGATTTTTCATGGGGCTCGAAATGGGCTTACGAACTTTTTCATTTCAGATTTTAGTTAAATAGCCTAAACTACACCAGTATAAATATTTTTGTTAAGATCGAAGGTGGGGAAATCTGCCAAAATGGCGGATATATGTTGGTTGCACAATGTCATTTCGTGTTTAGCGATTTTTCATGGGGCTTGTAATGGGCTTACGAACTTTTTCATTTCAGATTTTAGTTAAATAGCCCAAACTACACCAGTATGAATTTTTTTGTTAAGATCTAAGATGTGGAAATCTGCCAAAATGGCGGATATATGTTGGTTGCACAATATCATTTCGTGTTTAGGGATTTTTCATGGGGCTCGTAATGGGCTTACGAACTTTTTCATTTCAGATTTTAGTTAAATAGCCCAAACTACACAAGTATGAATTTTTTTGCTAAGATCGAAGGTGGGGAAATCTGCCAAAATCTCGGATATATGTTGGTTGCACATGTCATTTCGAGTTTAGGGATTTTTCATGGGGCTCGTAATGGGCTTACGAAATTTTCATTTCAGATTTTAGTTATATAGCCCAAACTACAACAGTATGAATTTTTTAGCTAACATCGAAGGTGTGGAAATCTGCCAAAATGGCGGATATATGTCGGTTGCACATGTCATTTCGAGTTTGGGATTTTTCATGGGGCTCGTAATGGGCTTACGAACTTTTTCATTTCAGATTTCAGTTAAATAGCCCAAACTACATCTGTATGAATTTTTTGGCTAAGATCGAAGGTGGGGAAATCTGCCAAAATGGCGGATACATGTTGGTTGCACAATGTCATTTCGTGTTTAGGAATTTTTCATGGGGCTCCTAATGGGATTACGAACTTTTTTATTTCAGATTTTAATTAAATAGCCCAAACTACACCAGTATGAATATTTTTGTTAAGATTGAAGGTGGGGAAATCTGCCAAAATGGCGGATATATGTTGGTTGCACATGTCATTTCGAGTTTAGGGATTTTTCATGGGGCTCGTAATGGGCTTACGAACTTTTTCATTTCAGATTTTAGTTAAATAGTCCAAACTACACCAGTATGAATTTTTTGGCTAAGATCGAAGGTGTGGAAATGTGCCAAAATGGCGGATATATGTCGGTTGCACAAGTCATTTCGTGTTTAGGGATTTTTCATGGGGCTCGTAATGGGCTTACGAACTTTTTCATTTCAGATTTTAGTTATATAGCGTAAACTACACCAGTATAAATATTTTTGTTAAGATCGAAGGTGGGGAAATCTGCCAAAATGGCGGATATATGTTGGTTGCACAATGTCATTTCGTGTTTAGGGATTTTTCATGGGGCTTGTAATGGGCTTACGAACTATTTCATTTCAGATTTTAGTTAAATAGTCCAAACTACACAAGTATGAATTTTTTTGTTAAGATCTAAGGTGTGGAAATCTGCCAAAATGGCGGATATATGTCGGTTGCACATGTCATTTCGTGTTTAGGGATTTTTCATGGGGCTCGTAATGGGCTTACGAACTTTTTCATTTAGATTTTAGTTAAATAGCCCAAACTACACCAGTATGAATTTTTTTGTTAAGATCTAAGATGTGGAAATCTGCCAAAATGGCGGATATATGTTGGTTGCACAATGTCATTTCGTGTTTAGGGATTTTTCATGGGGCTCGTAATGGGCTTACGAACTTTTTCATTGCAGATTTTAGTTAAATAGTCCAAACTACACAAGTATGAATTTTTTTGTTAAGATCTAAGGTGTGGAAATCTGCCAAAATGGCGGATATATGTCGGTTGCACATGTCATTTCGTGTTTAGGGATTTTTCATGGGGCTCGAAATGGGCTTACGAACTTTTTCATTTCAGATTTTAGTTAAATAGCCTAAACTACACCAGTATAAATATTTTTGTTAAGATCGAAGGTGGGGAAATCTGCCAAAATGGCGGATATATGTTGGTTGCACAATGTCATTTCGTGTTTAGCGATTTTTCATGGGGCTTGTAATGGGCTTACGAACTTTTTCATTTCAGATTTTAGTTAAATAGCCCAAACTACACCAGTATGAATTTTTTTGTTAAGATCTAAGATGTGGAAATCTGCCAAAATGGCGGATATATGTTGGTTGCACAATATCATTTCGTGTTTAGGGATTTTTCATGGGGCTCGTAATGGGCTTACGAACTTTTTCATTTCAGATTTTAGTTAAATAGCCCAAACTACACAAGTATGAATTTTTTTGCTAAGATCGAAGGTGGGGAAATCTGCCAAAATCTCGGATATATGTTGGTTGCACATGTCATTTCGAGTTTAGGGATTTTTCATGGGGCTCGTAATGGGCTTACGAAATTTTCATTTCAGATTTTAGTTATATAGCCCAAACTACAACAGTATGAATTTTTTAGCTAACATCGAAGGTGTGGAAATCTGCCAAAATGGCGGATATATGTCGGTTGCACATGTCATTTCGAGTTTGGGATTTTTCATGGGGCTCGTAATGGGCTTACGAACTTTTTCATTTCAGATTTCAGTTAAATAGCCCAAACTACATCTGTATGAATTTTTTGGCTAAGATCGAAGGTGGGGAAATCTGCCAAAATGGCGGATACATGTTGGTTGCACAATGTCATTTCGTGTTTAGGGAATTTTTCATGGGGCTCCTAATGGGATTACGAACTTTTTTATTTCAGATTTTAGTTAAATAGCCCAAACTACACCAGTATGAATATTTTTGTTAAGATTGAAGGTGGGGAAATCTGCCAAAATGGCGGATATATGTTGGTTGCACATGTCATTTCGAGTTTAGGGATTTTTCATGGGGCTCGTAATGGGCTTACGAACTTTTTCATTTCAGATTTTAGTTAAATAGTCCAAACTACACCAGTATGAATTTTTTGGCTAAGATCGAAGGTGTGGAAATGTGCCAAAATGGCGGATATATGTCGGTTGCACAAGTCATTTCGTGTTTAGGGATTTTTCATGGGGCTCGTAATGGGCTTACGAACTTTTTCATTTCAGATTTTAGTTATATAGCGTAAACTACACCAGTATAAATATTTTTGTTAAGATCGAAGGTGGGGAAATCTGCCAAAATGGCGGATATATGTTGGTTGCACAATGTCATTTCGTGTTTAGGGATTTTTCATGGGGCTTGTAATGGGCTTACGAACTATTTCATTTCAGATTTTAGTTAAATAGTCCAAACTACACAAGTATGAATTTTTTTGTTAAGATCTAAGGTGTGGAAATCTGCCAAAATGGCGGATATATGTCGGTTGCACATGTCATTTCGTGTTTAGGGATTTTTCATGGGGCTCGAAATGGGCTTACGAACTTTTTCATTTTAGATTTTAGTTAAATAGCCCAAACTACACCAGTATGAATTTTTTTGTTAAGATCTAAGATGTGGAAATCTGCCAAAATGGCGGATATATGTTGGTTGCACAATGTCATTTCGTGTTTAGGGATTTTAAATAGCCCAAACTACACCAGTATGAAGTTTTTTGTTAAGATTGAAGTTGGGGAAATCTGCCAAAATGGCGGATATATGTCGGTTACACATGTCATTTCGTGTTTAGGGATTTTTCATGGGGCTCGTAATGGGCTTACGAAATTTTTCATTTCAGATTTTAGTTAAATAGTCCAAACTACACTAGTATGAATTTTTTTGTTAAGATCGAAGGTGTGGAAATCTGCCAAAATGGCGGATATATGTCGGTTGCACAATGTCATTTCGTGTTTAGGGATTTTTCATGGGGCTTGTAATGGGCTTACGAACTTTTTCATTTCAGATTTTAGTTAAATAGCCCAAACTACACTAGTATGAATTTTTTTGTTAAGATCTAAGGTGTGGAAATCTGCCAAAATGGCGGATATATGTCGGTTGCACATGTCATTTCGTGTTTAGGGATTTTTCATGGGGCTCGTAATGGGCTTACGAACTTTTTTCTTTCAGATTTTAGTTATATAGCCTAAACTACACCAGTATGAATATTTTTGTTAAGATCGAAGGTGGGGAAATCTGCCAAAATGGCGGATATATGTTGGTTGCACAATGTCATTTCGTGTTTAGGGATTTTTCATGGGGCTCGTAATGGGCTTACGAACTTTTTCATTTCAGATTTTAGTTAAATAGCCCAAACTACACCAGTATGAAGTTTTTTGTTAAGATTGAAGTTGGGGAAATCTGCCAAAATGGCGGATATATGTCGGTTGCACATGTCATTTCGTGTTTAGGGATTTTTCATGGGGCTCGTAATGGGCTTACGAACTTTTTCATTTCAGATTTTAGTTAAATAGTCCAAACTACACTAGTATGAATTTTTTTGTTAATATCTAAGGTGTGGAAATCTGCCAAAATGGCGGATATATGTCGGTTGCACAATGTCATTTCGTGTTTAGGGATTTTTCATGGGGCTCGTAATGGGCTTACGAACTTTTTAATTTCAGATTTTAGTTAAATAGTCCAAACTACACAAGTATGAATTTTTTTGTTAAGATCGAAGGTGGGGAAATCTGCCAAAATGTCGGATACATGTTGGTTGCACAGTGTCATTTCGTGTTTAGGGATTTTTCATGGGGCTCATAATGGGCTTACGAACTTTTTCATTTCAGATTTCAGTTAAATAGCCCAAACTACACCAGTATGAAGTTTTTTGTTAAGATTGAAGTTGGGGAAATCTGCCAAAATGGCGGATATATGTCGGTTGCACATGTCATTTCGTGTTTAGGGATTTTTCATGGGGCTCGTAATGGGCTTACGAACTTTTTCATTTCAGATTTTAGTTAAATAGTCCAAACTACACTAGTATGAATTTTTTTGTTAATATCTAAGGTGTGGAAATCTGCCAAAATGGCGGATATATGTCGGTTGCACATGTCATTTCGTGTTTAGGGATTTTTCATGGGGCTCGTAATGGGCTTACGAACTTTTTTATTTCAGATTTTAGTTAAATAGTCCAAACTACACAAGTATGAATTTTTTTGTTAAGATCGAAGGTGGGGAAATCTGCCAAAATGTCGGATACATGTTGGTTGCACAGTGTCATTTCGTGTTTAGGGATTTTTCATGGGGCTCATAATGGGCTTACGAACTTTTTCATTTCAGATTTCAGTTAAATAGCCCAAACTACACCAGTATGAATTTTTTTGTTAAGATCGAAGGTTGGGAAATCTGCCAAAACGGCGGATATATGTTGGTTGCACAATATCATTTCGTGTTTAGGGATTTTTCATGGGGCTCGTAATGGGCTTACGAACTTTTTCATTTCAGATTTTAGTTAAATAGCCCAAACTACACCAGTATGAATTTTTTTGTTAAGATTGAAGTTGGGGAAATCTGTTAAAATGGCGGATATATGTCGGTTGCACATGTCATTTCGTGTTTAGGGATTTTTCATGGGGCTCGTAATGGGCTTACGATCTTTTTCATTTCAGATTTTAGTTAAATAGTCCAAACTACACAAGTATGAATTTTTTTGTTAAGATCGAAGGTGGGGAAATCTGCCAAAATGTCGGATACATGTTGGTTGCACAATGTCATTTCGTGTTTAGGGATTTTTCATGGGGCTCCTAATGGGATTACGAACTTGTTTATTTCAGATTTTAGTTAAATAGCCTAAACTACACCAGTATGAATATTTTTGTTGAGATCGAAGGTGGGGAAATCTGCCAAAATGGCGGATATATGTTGGTTGCACAATGTCATTTCGCGTTTAGGGATTTTTCATGGGGCTCATAATGGGCTTACGAACTTTTTCATTTTAGATTTCAGTTAAATAGCCCAAACTACACCAGTATGAATTTTTTTGTTAAGATCGAAGGTTGGGAAATCTGCCAAAACGGCGGATATATGTTGGTTGCACAATATCATTTCGTGTTTAGGGATTTTTCATGGGGCTCGTAATGGGCTTACGAACTTTTTCATTTCAGATTTTAGTTAAATAACCCAAACTACACCAGTATGAATTTTTTTGTTAAGATTGAAGTTGGGGAAATCTGTTAAAATGGCGGATATATGTCGGTTGCACATGTCATTTCGTGTTTAGGGATTTTTCATGGGGCTCGTAATGGGCTTACGAACTTTTTTATTTCAGATTTTAGTTAAATAGTCCAAACTACACAAGTATGAATTTTTTTGTTAAGATCGAAGGTGGGGAAATCTGCCAAAATGTCGGATACATGTTGGTTGCACAATGTCATTTCGTGTTTAGGGATTTTTCATGGGGCTCATAATGGGCTTACGAACTTTTTCATTTCAGATTTCAGTTAAATAGCCCAAACTACACCAGTATGAATTTTTTTGTTAAGATCGAAGGTTGGGAAATCTGCCAAAACGGCGGATATATGTTGGTTGCACAATATCATTTCGTGTTTAGGGATTTTTCATGGGGCTCGTAATGGGCTTACGAACTTTTTCATTTCAGATTTTAGTTAAATAGCCCAAACTACACCAGTATGAATTTTTTTGTTAAGATTGAAGTTGGGGAAATCTGTTAAAATGGCGGATATATGTCGGTTGCACATGTCATTTCGTGTTTAGGGATTTTTCATGGGGCTCGTAATGGGCTTACGATCTTTTTCATTTCAGATTTTAGTTAAATAGTCCAAACTACACAAGTATGAATTTTTTTGTTAAGATCGAAGGTGGGGAAATCTGCCAAAATGTCGGATACATGTTGGTTGCACAATGTCATTTCGTGTTTAGGGATTTTTCATGGGGCTCCTAATGGGATTACGAACTTGTTTATTTCAGATTTTAGTTAAATAGCCTAAACTACACCAGTATGAATATTTTTGTTGAGATCGAAGGTGGGGAAATCTGCCAAAATGGCGGATATATGTTGGTTGCACAATGTCATTTCGCGTTTAGGGATTTTTCATGGGGCTCATAATGGGCTTACGAACTTTTTCATTTCAGATTTCAGTTAAATAGCCCAAACTACACCAGTATGAATTTTTTTGTTAAGATCGAAGGTTGGGAAATCTGCCAAAACGGCGGATATATGTTGGTTGCACAATATCATTTCGTGTTTAGGGATTTTTCATGGGGCTCGTAATGGGCTTACGAACTTTTTCATTTCAGATTTTAGTTAAATAACCCAAACTACACCAGAATGAATTTTTTTGTTAAGATTGAAGTTGGGGAAATCTGTTAAAATGGCGGATATATGTCGGTTGCACATGTCATTTCGTGTTTAGGGATTTTTAATGGGGCTCGTAATGGGCTTACGAACTTTTTTATTTCAGATTTTAGTTAAATAGTCCAAACTACACAAGTATGAATTTTTTTGTTAAGATCGAAGGTGGGGAAATCTGCCAAAATGTCGGATACATGTTGGTTGCAAAATGTCATTTCCTGTTTAGGTGTTTTTGCATGGGGCTCATAATGGGCTTACGAACTTTTTCATTTCAGATTTCAGTTAAATAGCCCAAACTACACCAGTATGAATTTTTTTGTTAAGATCGAAGGTTGGGAAATCTGCCAAAACGGCGGATATATGTTGGTTGCACAATGTCATTTCGCGTTTGGGGATTTTTCATGGGGCTCATAATGGGCTTACGAACTTTTTCATTTCAGATTTTAGTTAAATAGCCCAAACTACACCAGTATGAATTTTTTTGTTAAGATTGAAGTTGGGGAAATCTGTTAAAATGGCGGATATATGTCGGTTGCACATGTCATTTCGTGTTTAGGGATTTTTCATGGGGCTCGTAATGGGCTTACGAACTTTTTCATTTCAGATTTTAGTTAAATAGTCCAAACTACACAAGTATGAATTTTTTTGTTAAGATCGAAGGTGGGGAAATCTGCCAAAATGTCGGATACATGTTGGTTGCACAATGTCATTTCGTGTTTAGGGATTTTTCATGGGGCTCCTAATGGGATTACGAACTTGTTTATTTCAGATTTTAGTTAAATAGCCTAAACTACACCAGTATGAATATTTTTGTTAAGATCGAAGGTGGGGCAATCTGCCAAAATGGCGGATATATGTTGGTTGCACAATGTCATTTCGTGTTTAGGGATTTTTCATGGGGTTCGTAATGGGCTTACGAACTTTTTCATTTCAGATTTTAGTTAAATAGCCCAAACTACACCAGTATGAATTTTTTTGTTAAGATTCAAGTTGGGGAAATCTGTTAAAATGGCGGATATATGTCGGTTGCACATGTCATTTCGTGTTTAGGGATTTTTCATGGGGCTCGTAATGGGCTTACGAACTTTTTTATTTCAGATTTTAGTTAAATAGTCCAAACTACACAAGTATGAATTTTTTTGTTAAGATCGAAGGTGGGGAAATCTGCCAAAATGTCGGATACATGTTGGTTGCACAGTGTCATTTCGTGTTTAGGGATTTTTCATGGGGCTCATAATGGGCTTACGAACTTTTTCATTTCAGATTTCAGTTAAATAGCCCAAACTACACCAGTATGAATTTTTTTGTTAAGATCGAAGGTTGGGAAATCTGCCAAAACGGCGGATATATGTTGGTTGCACAATATCATTTCGTGTTTAGGGATTTTTCATGGGGCTCGTAATGGGCTTACGAACTTTTCAGATTTTCGTTAAATAGCCCAAACTACACCAGTACAAATTTTTTTGTTAAGATTGAAGTTGGGGAAATCTGTTAAAATGGCGGATATATGTCGGTTGCACATGTCATTTCGTGTTTAGGGATTTTTCATGGGGCTCGTAATGGGCTTACGAACTTTTTCATTTCAGATTTTAGTTAAATAGTCCAAACTACACCAGTATGAATTTTTTTGTTAAGATCGAAGGTGGGGAAATCTGCCAAAATGTCGGATACATGTTGGTTGCACAATGTCATTTCGTGTTTAGGGATTTTTCATGGGGCTCCTAATGGGATTACGAACTTGTTTATTTCAGATTTTAGTTAAATAGCCTAAACTACACCAGTATGAATATTTTTGTTAAGATCGAAGGTGGGGAAATCTGCCAAAATGGCGGATATATGTTGGTTGCACAATGTCATTTCGCGTTTAGGGATTTTTCATGGGGCTCATAATGGGCTTACGAACTTTTTCATTTCAGATTTCAGTTAAATAGCCCAAACTACACCAGTATGAATTTTTTTGTTAAGATCGAAGGTTGGGAAATCTGCCAAAACGGCGGATATATGTTGGTTGCACAATATCATTTCGTGTTTAGGGATTTTTCATGGGGCTCGTAATGGGCTTACGAACTTTTTCATTTCAGATTTTAGTTAAATAGCCCAAACTACACCAGTATGAATTTTTTTGTTAAGATTGAAGTTGGGGAAATCTGTTAAAATGGCGGATATATGTCGGTTGCACATGTCATTTCGTGTTTAGGGATTTTTCATGGGGCTCGTAATGGGCTTACGAACTTTTTTATTTCAGATTTTAGTTAAATAGTCCAAACTACACAAGTATGAATTTTTTTGTTAAGATCGAAGGTGGGGAAATCTGCCAAAATGTCGGATACATGTTGGTTGCACAATGTCATTTCGTGTTTAGGGATTTTTCATGGGGCTCATAATGGGCTTACGAAATTTTCACTTCAGATTTCAGTTAAATAGCCCAAACTACACCAGTATGAATTTTTTTGTTAAGATTGAAGTTGGGGAAATCTGCCAAAACGGCGGATATATGTTGGTTGCACATGTCATTTCGTGTTTAGGGATTTTTCATGGGGCTCGTAATGGGCTTACGAACTTTTTTATTTCAGATTTTAGTTAAATAGCCCAAACTACACCAGTATGAATTTTCTTGTTAAGATCGAAGGTTGGGAAATCTGCCAAAATGACGGATATATGTTGGTTGCACAGTGTCATTTCGCGTTTAGGGATTTTTCATGGGGCTCATAATATGCTTACGAACTTTTTCATTTCAGATTTTAGTTAAATAGCCCAAACTACACCAGTATGAATTTTTTTGTTAAGATTGAAGTTGGGGAAATCTGTTAAAATGGCGGATATATGTCGGTTGCACATGTCATTTCGTGTTTAAGGATTTTTCATGGGGCTCGTAATGGGCTTACGAAATTTTTCATTTCAGATTTTAGTTAAATAGTCCAAACTACACAAGTATTAATTTTTTTGTTAAGATCGAAGGTGGGGAAATCTGCCAAAATGTCGGATACATGTTTGTTGCACAATGTCATTTCGTGTTTAGGGATTTTTCATGGGGCTCCTAATGGGATTACGAAATTGTTTATTTCACATTTTAGTTAAATAGCCTAAACTACACCAGTATGAATATTTTTGTTAAGATCGAAGGTGGGGAAATCTGCCAAAATGGCGGATATATGTTCGTTGCACAATGTCATTTCGTGTTTAGGGAGTTTTCATGGGGCTCGTAATGGGCTTACGAACTTTTTCATTTAAGATTTTAGTTAAATAGCCCAAACTACACCAGTATGAATTTTTTTGTTAAGATTGAAGTTGGGGAAATCTGCCAAAATGGCGGATATATGTCGGTTGCACAATGTCATTTCGCGTTTAGGGATTTTTCATGGGGCTCATAATGGGCTTACGAACTTTTTCATTTTCGATTTTAGTTAAATAGCCCAAACTACACCAGTATGAATATTTTTGTTAAGATCGAAGGTGGGGAAATCTGCCAAAATGGCGGATATATGTTGGTTGCACAATGTCATTTCGTGTTTAGGGATTTTTCATGGGGCTCGTAATGGGCTTACGAACTTTTTTATTTCAGATTTTAGTTAAATAGTCCAAACTACACAAGTATGAATTTTTTTGTTAAGATTGAAGTTGGGGAAATCTGTTAAAATGGCGGATATATGTCGGTTGCACATGTCATTTCGTGTTTAGGGATTTTTCATGGGGCTCGTAATGGGCTTACGATCTTTTTCATTTCAGATTTTAGTTAAATAGTCCAAACTACACAAGTATGAATTTTTTTGTTAAGATCGAAGGTGGGGAAATATGCCAAAATGTCGGATACATGTTGGTTGCACAATGTCATTTCGTGTTTAGGGATTTTTCATGGGGCTCCTAATGGGATTACGAACTTGTTTATTTCAGATTTTAGTTAAATAGCCCAAACTACACCAGTATGAATTTTCTTGTTAAGATCGAAGGTTGGGAAATCTGCCAAAATGACGGATATATGTTGGTTGCACAGTGTCATTTCGTGTTTAGGGATTTTTCATGGGGCTCATAATGGGCTTACGAACTTTTTCATTTCAGATTTTAGTTAAATAGCCCAAACTACACCAGTATGAATTTTTTTGTTAAGATCGAAGTTGGGGAAATCTGTCAAAATGGCGGATATATGTCGGTTGCACATGTCATTTCGTGTTTAGGGATTTTTCATGGGGCTCGTAATGGGCTTACGAACTTTTTCATTTCAGATTTTAGTTAAATAGTCCAAACTACACCAGTATGAATTTTTTTGTTAAGATCGAAGGTGGGGAAATCTGCCAAAATGGCGGATATATGTTGGTTGCACAATGTCATTTCGTGTTTAGGGATTTTTCATGGGGCTCGTAATGGGCTTACGAACTTTTTCATTTCAGATTTTAGTTAAATAGCCCAAACTACACCAGTATGAATTTTTTTGTTAAGATTGAAGGTGGGGAAATCTGCCAAAATGGCGGATATATGTCGGTTGCACAATGTCATTTCGCGTTTAGGGATTTTTCATGGGGCTCCTAATGGGATTACGAACTTGTTTATTTCAGATTTTAGTTAAATAGCCCAAACTACACCAGTATGAATTTTCTTGTTAAGATCGAAGGTTGGGAAATCTGCCAAAATGACGGATATATGTTGGTTGCACAGTGTCATTTCGCGTTTAGGGATTTTTCATGGGGCTCATAATATGCTTACGAACTTTTTCATTTCAGATTTTAGTTAAATAGCCCAAACTACACCAGTATGAATTTTTTTGTTAAGATTGAAGTTGGGGAAATCTGTTAAAATGGCGGATATATGTCGGTTGCACATGTCATTTCGTGTTTAAGGATTTTTCATGGGGCTCGTAATGGGCTTACGAAATTTTTCATTTCAGATTTTAGTTAAATAGTCCAAACTACACAAGTATTAATTTTTTTGTTAAGATCGAAGGTGGGGAAATCTGCCAAAATGGCGGATATATGTTCGTTGCACAATGTCATTTCGTGTTTAGGGAGTTTTCATGGGGCTCGTAATGGGCTTACGAACTTTTTCATTTCAGATTTTAGTTAAATAGCCCAAACTACACCAGTATGAATTTTTTTGTTAAGATTGAAGTTGGGGAAATCTGCCAAAATGGCGGATATATGTCGGTTGCACAATGTCATTTCGCGTTTAGGGATTTTTCATGGGGCTCATAATGGGCTTACGAACTTTTTCATTTCAGATTTTAGTTAAATAGCCCAAACTACACCAGTATGAATATTTTTGTTAAGATCGAAGGTGGGGAAATCTGCCAAAATGGCGGATATATGTTGGTTGCACAATGTCATTTCGTGTTTAGGGATTTTTCATGGGGCTCGTAATGGGCTTACGAACTTTTTCATTTCAGATTTTAGTTAAATAGTCCAAACTACACAAGTATGAATTTTTTTGTTAAGATTGAAGTTGGGGAAATCTGTCAAAATGGCGGATATATGTCGGTTGCACATGTCATTTCGTGTTTAGGGATTTTTCATGGGGCTCGTAATGGGCTTACGAACTTTTTCATTTCAGATTTTAGTTAAATAGTCCAAACTACACAAGTATGAATTTTTTTGTTAAGATCGAAGGTGGGGAAATATGCCAAAATGGCGGATATATGTTGGTTGCACAATGTCATTTCGTGTTTAGGGATTTTTCATGGGGCTCGTAATGGGCTTACGAACTTTTTCATTTCAGATTTTAGTTAAATAGCCTAAACTACACCAGTATGAATATTTTTGTTGAGATCGAAGGTGGGGAAATCTGCCAAAATGGCGGATATATGTTGGTTGCACAATGTCATTTCGCGTTTAGGGATTTTTCATGGGGCTCATAATGGGCTTACGAACTTTTTCATTTCAGATTTCAGTTAAATAGCCCAAACTACACCAGTATGAATTTTTTTGTTAAGATCGAAGGTTGGGAAATCTGCCAAAACGGCGGATATATGTTGGTTGCACAATATCATTTCGTGTTTAGGGATTTTTCATGGGGCTCGTAATGGGCTTACGAACTTTTTCATTCCAGATTTTAGTTAAATAGCCCAAACTACACCAGTATGAATTTTTTTGTTAAGATTGAAGTTGGGGAAATCTGTTAAAATGGCGGATATATGTCGGTTGCACATGTCATTTCGTGTTTAGGGATTTTTCATGGGGCTCGTAATGGGCTTACGAACTTTTTTATTTCAGATTTTAGTTAAATAGTCCAAACTACACAAGTATGAATTTTTTTGTTAAGATCGAAGGTGGGGAAATCTGCCAAAATGTCGGATACATGTTGGTTGCACAATGTCATTTCGTGTTTAGGGATTTTTCATGGGGCTCATGATGGGCTTACGAACTTTTTCATTTCAGATTTCAGTTAAATAGCCCAAACTACACCAGTATGAATTTTTTTGTTAAGATCGAAGGTTGGGAAATCTGCCAAAACGGCGGATATATGTTGGTTGCACAATATCATTTCGTGTTTAGGGATTTTTCATGGGGCTCGTAATGGGCTTACGAACTTTTTCATTTCAGATTTTAGTTAAATAGCCCAAACTACACCAGTATGAATTTTTTTGTTAAGATTGAAGTTGGGGAAATCTGTTAAAATGGCGAATATATGTCGGTTGCACATGTCATTTCGTGTTTAGGGATTTTTCATGGGGCTCATGATGGGCTTACGAACTTTTTCATTTCAGATTTCAGTTAAATAGTCCAAACTACACAAGTATGAATTTTTTTGTTAAGATCGAAGGTGGGGAAATCTGCCAAAATGTCGGATACATGTTGGTTGCACAATGTCATTTCGTGTTTAGGGATTTTTCATGGGGCTCATAATTGGCTTACGAACTTTTTCATTTCAGATTTTAGTTAAATAGCCCAAACTACACCAGTACAAATTTTTTTGTTAAGATTGAAGTTGGGGAAATCTGTTAAAATGTCGGATATATGTCGGTTGCACATGTCATTTCGTGTTTAGGGATTTTTCATGGGGCTCGTAATGGGCTTACGAACTTTTTTATTTCAGATTTTAGTTAAATAGTCCAAACTACACAAGTATGAATTTTTTTGTTAAGATCGAAGGTGGGGAAATCTGCCAAAATGTCGGATACATGTTGGTTGCACAATGTCATTTCGTGTTTAGGGATTTTTCATGGGGCTCCTAATGGGATTACGAACTTGTTTATTTGAGATTTTAGTTAAATAGCCTAAACTACACCAGTATGAATATTTTTGTTAAGATCGAAGGTGGGGAAATCTGCCAAAATGGCGGATATATGTTGGTTGCACATGTCATTTCGAGTTTAGGGATTTTTCATGGGGCTCGTAATGGGCTTACGAACTTTTTCATTTCAGATTTTAGTTAAATAGTCCAAACTACACCAGTATGAATTTTTTGGCTAAGATCGAAGGTGTGGAAATGTGCCAAAATGGCGGATATATGTCGGTTGCACATGTCATTTCGTGTTTAGGGATTTTTCATGGGGCTCGTAATGGGCTTACGAATTTTCATTTCAGATTTTAGTTAAATAGCCCAAACTACACCAGTATGAATTTTTTTATTAAGATCGAAGGTGGGGAAATCTGCCAAAATGGCGGATATATGTTGGTTGCACAATGTCATTTCGTGTTTAGGGATTTTTCATGGGGCTCGTAATGGGCTTACGAACTTTTTCATTTCAGATTTTAGTTAAATAGCCCAAACTACACCAGTATGAATTTTTTTGTTAAGATTCGAAGTTGGGGAAATCTGTCAAAATGGCGGATATATGTCGGTTGCACATGTCATTTCGTGTTTAGGGATTTTTCATGGGGCTCGTAATGGGCTTACGAACTTTTTTATTTCAGATTTTAGTTAAATAGTCCAAACTACACCAGTATGAATTTTTTTGTTAAGATCGAAGGTGGGGAAATCTGCCAAAATGGCGGATATATGTTGGTTGCACAATGTCATTTCGTGTTTAGGGATTTTTCATGGGGCTCATAATGGGCTTACGAACTTTTTCATTTCAGATTTTAGTTAAATAGCCCAAACTACACCAGTATGAATTTTTTTGTTAAGATCGAAGGTTGGGAAATCTGCCAAAATGGCGGATATATGTTGGTTGCACATGTCATTTCGTGTTTAGGGATTTTTCATGGGGCTCGTAATGGGCTTACGAACTTTTTCATTTCAGATTTTAGTTAAATAGCCCAAACTACACCAGTATGAATTTTTTTGTTAAGATTTAAGTTGGAGAAATCTGTTAAAATGGCGGATATATTTCGGTTGCACATGTCATTTCGTGTTTAGGGATTTTTCATGGGGCTCGTAATGGGCTTACGAACTTTTTCATTTCAGATTTTAGTTAAATAGTCCAAACTACACAAGTATGAATTTTTTTGTTAAGATCGAAGGTTGGGAAATCTGCCAAAATGGCGGATATATGTTGGTTGCACAATATCATTTCGTGTTTAGGGATTTTTCATGGGGCTCGTAATGGGCTTACGAACTTTTTCATTTCAGATTTTAGTTAAATAGCCCAAACTACACCAGTATGAATTTTTTTGTTAAGATCGAAGGTTGGGGAAATCTGCCAAAATGGCGGATATATGTTGGTTGCACATGTCATTTCGTGTTTAGGGATTTTTCATGGGGCTCGTAATGGGCTTACGAACTTTTTCATTTCAGATTTTAGTTAAATAGCCCAAACTACACCAGTATGAATTTTTTTGTTAAGATCGAAGGTGGGGAAATCTGCCAAAATGGCGGATATATGT